>CXYZ01007957.1:1952022-1993000 GCA_900006705.1 Sonneratia caseolaris
TTTAAAATTTTAAATAGATAAATTTTTTATTAGTTTAATTAGATTTGTCAATTCAACTAGAAATTGACCGGTTCAATTAGAGTTAACTATATTTAAAGTGTAATTTTGTTAATTTTAGAAATCGGATCAAGTGAGTGACAAATTCCTACTTGAACTAATCAAGCTGATCCGATTGTTAAAACTATGATATGAAATGATAATTTCAAATATATATAATTTTTTCAAAGGGTATTAATAAATTATAAAACATGTTAAAATTAAAAATTTTAATTATAATAAAATTTTTCTAGTAATATTTTTAAAAAATGGGATTATGGTGCATAAAAAATTACAATTAATAATTTTTGTAATTATAAGTAAAATAATTATCAATTCTGATGTAAGAATTCACATATAAAAATTTTTGAGTTTTTATATCTGGGCCCACTGTACGCCGGTTAATTGACTGTGAATCATGGTCCCCGTGGGCCCACCACCCGGCCCACCCCTTAATAATAATAATAATAATAATAATATGTCTGGCTTTTTCTCCGTCTAAGTAAATATAGATATTACCAAGCAGGAAACTTAGACGGTTTGTGTAAAATATTTTATTAATATAAAAATTTTAAAACATAACTCTTACTATACATTATTTTAAATATACTATATTTTATTATGTTTTATCAATTTTTGATTAATTTTGTTAATTTTTAATGATGTATATCATGTAATATTTTTTATATGACGTGGGTATAAAAGGGAGACCCACTAATAATTACAAAAAAGACTCTCCCTCCCCAATGTAGCTAGAGATGTCCAGTTTCGGCAAGGTTGCTGGAGGGAACCGGCAACCCACCCTAGCCGCCGGTCACCTCCCCCTCCCCCGCTGGCCTCCCCCTTCGCCGATGGCCTCACTCTCCCCCGGTTGCCTCCCCTTTGTACAAGCAGCAACACTCGTCTTCTTCTCTCTCTAGCCCCTTGCTGTTCATTAATGGCTTCTCTTCCTCTGTACAGTGAAATGCAATGATTGTAAGTCCAAAAGCTAAACCTTCCATCTATGGCCACATTTATGCCCTCTCGCTCTCTTATCTCTCTCCTTCTCTCTTGCTAGCTTCCTCGTCCCCGTATTGTTTCAATCGTCTCCTTGGTTTCATCCCCCTCCTTTTTCTCTCAGCATCTTGCTGTTCAGTTACCATTTCGATGAGGAGGACTTGTTAATTAGGTTTACGGTAGGAAGCGGATTTCTTTCCATCTTTTTTTTTTGGAAAGTCCGGTGCCTCTTCTCCCATTCAGGTAAGTGGAATTTGATTCTCTATTTTCCCTGGGGAGGCCATCGGGGGAGGGGGAAGCTGCTGACAAAAGGGAAGGTGACCGGCTACTGGGGTGGGTTGCTCGTTCCCTCTGACAACCTCGCCGGAATTGGACATCTCCGGCGACTTCGTCGGAGGGAGAGTCTTTTCCCTTTTTATTTTAAATTATTAGTGGGTCCCCGCTTTTATGCACGGTGGCAGTCCCGTCATATAAAATATTGCCATCTCCATTTATATCATCAAAAATTAATAAATTTAATATAAAAATATAAAATTTGTTAAAATGAAATGTATTAAAAAAAAGTATAATATTGAGTTATATTTTAAAATTTTATATAAAAATATTTTATATAATCACGTAATTTTCCCTTACCAAGCAACATTGATGATTGGTATGAAAGAATTAACGCTGTCGATTAAAAGGTCATGTCGTTTTCGAGCTAATGAGAAAAACAAATAATTCAATTTTCCATCGTATGAATTATGGATGGAAAACAAAGGCAAGGGAAATTCCAGTATAATGAAATTCTAAAAATACATATGAATATATATATATATATATCCGAATAAAAAAAGGAACGAAAATCGAGGTTGCATGATTGAACCAAGAGGAAATTTTGAGCTGCTGGCACGTGTCCAGCTCCGAAAATAAGAATAAACCCAATAATTTTAAAAAAATTTCAGCCACATAACAGGCCGATGATCATCAATGAAGATATTTCATCTCCGACTAATTTATTTAATCAAAGATTATATAATTATATACTATCAATCATCATGCTGATGGAACCCCCAAGCAACAATATGTCACGTATACCCAGATGAGGGGTCGCGATACAATAATAGCAGATGAAAATCACTCGCAGGCATTAATTTAATCGAATTACCAGTGACCATAGTCTAATTATTGTTGTTTAATAATTGATGATGTGTTGAAGTATGCATTATTTGCACCAACTAATCAAGCACTCGGTTTTTCTTCTGTGAGAGCTCAGGGGTCCACTCCACGATGTGCATGACCAACAGTCAGTCCTATTGTACGTGTGATCGATTGATAATTCCCTAATACTGATTAGATTTAATGATCTTTTACCCTCTTCTCATACTTATTATACTCCAATTTAGCACCATGCATAATCTTTCATTTGGGGTCTCAATCATGTTATTTTTTCGATCATCTGACACTAATAAATAAAATGGTTAATTTTGTATTGAGAATTATATCTTTTTTTAATTTTTTTACACTAAATTGGCTCGTGTTGATTTGGTTTCTTGACGTTGATGCATGTCCCTTCAAGTGGACATCATGCATGTGTGAGGGACTGGTAATTTAATCAGAGATCCACAGGATTACTCAGGAAAGAAGAAGAAAGAAAATGAAAATCAAAGAAACCCCACGAATGGAACAAATCATTCAGAGAAGGGAAAAAAAAAAATTAGCCACCACGAGGGGCCCCACGTTGACTTGGCAATTGATTGCATCCACGTCATCGCTGATGATGATCATTGAGGAACGAGGAGGCGGCTCCGTGTAAAGGGGTCCATGGAAGAGGGTGCTAATCATAATCCTCCCGCGAAATTTAATGTCGCGATGGTGAAGATTTCCTGGCTCTTGATCGAATTAGGACTCGAGGGAGAGCAGCTCGATGATGAGACATCGTTCCCGTTGCAATTTTCTGGTGAAGGACATGTCCGAGAGCCGAGTTGCCATCAACTGCCCTTGTCACTAAGAACAAGTTTCATGAGAAACCTATGCTAACTTTTAGGGTTAACTCAAAATCTTGCCTCATGTTTTTCTTTTAGGTTAATTTTCATGTCCTTCTTGCAGCTTAGCTTACTTGTCATCAGGAGGCATGGTCGAGTTATCCATGTCCTGCTTTCGTGAAACTTGATTTATAATCTCCGGCTCGATCCCTTCTCCTACCGAGAACTTGTGGGGCTTAAGCAGATCGGCGGATATTTAATTTCTTCTGATAATGAGCTCCGAGTAGGTCGATGACAATCCACAGAGACAAAAAGACAAGGTGACAGTAAGGAGAAAGTGGGAGGAAATTATATAGCTTAAGATAAGATACGTTCTTTATGAAAATTCAACATTTCCTTCATTTTGCTTTCGACCATTGTCGATGAAAAGCCTGATATATAGATCGTATATATTATATTTATAAGAGGGTAAGACGTAGCAGACATGCAAAGAACATTGAAGGTGACATCCACAAGAGAAAGTGGGGAGGTTGAGAGGAAATCAGAGGTTGAACAAAAGGGAAGCACTTCGCCCTTAGATTTCTTTAGATGGGGGAGGCCCCTGATGGGGACACAAAGTGGATCAGTTCATGGATCCCTCTGCAAGTGCATCAGATATCACCCTCTCTTTCCGTACTGACGTGAAAGAGACTCTTCTATATGTAATTAACCGGGTGCTTTCGAGGAGTTAAGTGATCGATCAGAAATGTAATTAAAGGTATGACGGGATCGGAGTGGAATTAGCAGCATTCAACGGCTGTGATGATGGGATCCATCCCATCAGGTCAGGCTGGTGAGCCTTAGGTCGATCTGTTCAGGTTTCAAAGATACCTTGGAATTTACATCACATAGCCCTTGGAAGGATCCTGAAGAAGAACAAGAGGGAGGCAAATCAGTCTCTCTCTCTTGATGGGGACACAAAGTAGATCAGTTCAGCTTTAGAGATCACCCTTTTCTATTGCAGTTTTGGCATTGCACGGGGGAGAAAAACTCGAGCATCAATGTCGGACTTGTAAGTGATGTTAACGGCATCTGTCTAGGTTATTGTGAGATTTATGAAACCAGTTATGATTCACTATAATGGTTCAATGGAATTTTTCCTTAAGACTTACCAGGGAGCAACTCTTTGACTTTCACTAAGGAGATTTCAACACATTCTCTGCATCAGCTTCCCACTGCACTTTCACCATAGAAAGAAATGAAAAGGCCTAGTGGACAAAGCCTTGGCCTTGGATAGCACTGAGGGTGCAAAAGGAGGAAGAGATGATCAATCTAACATGTGCTAGAGCCCACTAGAAACTCATACCCCACATTGCATGTGATCTTGGCAAATCCAAAAAGTTGCATTTTGTTGCAGATCTCGATTGTGGTTTGGCTAATGATATGATGAGACCCTTGCGAAAATTCTGCAACAAGTCACTTAAACATGACCAACGAATGACAGAGAAGAGGACATGAAAAGCATTCACAAATTATCTAAAAAAGAAGATATATAGAAAGGATCGATTGTACTTTAACATGAAAATAAGCAAAACCAGTTGAAATCGATCCAGCTGTGTTCATTTGGTCATAAAAAGGGTCAAGTCTTCTTAGTTTTGGAAGGCATCTGTTTATCGCTCTGTCATGTATTGTAGTTCATTTTTCCATATGGATGTGTTAAGTAGCTCGATACCAGACTACTTTGCCATAAACGATGGAACTCAAGTATGCCTAATTTATGAAATAAAGATGTAGATCCTATTGTCAGACAAACTTCTGGACTAATGCGGTCCAAGAAGGAAATTCGACTGGCAAATTTGTTCTGGGTCAAACCGAAAACACTGAGGCAGGCCATATCCTGCAAACATTTGGGAAGAGCACCTCTGATCCCTCCTTAGCACCGGAACTGGGACTATTGAAGAGAGCACACGTTGATGTTGGAATATAGCTCTCAGGTGGAGTGTTCTCCAAGCTCGGAGCCTCCAGGTCTCCCAAACACTTTCAAGACTGAGCAGGAAGTTCCTCCTGATAAGTCATTATTGTTCGAGGGGCCGAGAAGGACCAAGTCCATCTTGCCAAAAGAGAGAGAGTGGGTTGCCCTGTTGAGGATAGTTAAGCCCCAAAAGGTTTCAAAACGCAGACCAAGGAAGTCCTGGAGCTTAAAGGTGGAAGAAACTTTGAGGGATGGAGTGAACAGGTAAATAAAGCCTAATGTTGCAGATCTAGGGGAGAATAATAAGGTTGGCCGAATGAATGCACTCATTATCATATATGTACACAAAATTTTTTTTCCCATGATATAGGTTTGGTCGAGGAAACTGGACGCATGTACTCAATGGCTATCAGGATGTTTTCAGAGAAATAACAGAGGTGTTCTACAAATTCATACATACATCATTCCTTGCTGTTAAAATGAGGAAAAAAGTTGATATTCATTCCGTGCCTATCTAGGATTTAGACTATAGTATATGATAACTGTAAACTTGTATGTTCAGGTTGATCTAAAAGACAAGTGGAGGAATATGATGCACTAAATACTCAAGCTTCTGTGCCACCGTTACTGGGGCAGGTCTTGACTGACATTGGTGGCATGCTAATATGGATGCTATCACACCAACTTGCTGCTGATTAAAACTTGATATAGAGAAAAGTGTTCTTTTTTGCTGGTTTTGAGTGGAGAAGTGCAGAAAATTCTGGATATCACTGGTTTCAATAGAGTTGCTCTGCCTATTCAATGTCTTGGCTCCCTTTTGTATCAGGGCAGGCCTTTTCTGAAAGACTTATCATATCTTACTGATACCATCATCGTTAGAATTAAAAGCTGGAGAACTCAGTCTCTTTCATACAAACAAAGCTTTGGCTGATTGACCCAGTTTATTCAGCATGGCCTGCTACCAGTATGTTGCATTCGCCCTGCCTAAAAAGGTCATGAAGCTGATGGAACAAAAACGTTGTGCATTCTAGTGTGGAAATAACAAGGCCTCTACTAGAGGAACTATTTTTTTTTATATATAATCAAAATCTTGATTGCATTTTTGTAAACCTAAGACTGAGGGAGGCTTGAGTCTGGAGTTGTTGGAACAGATCTGTATCAATAATGATCATGTCAGTGTGGGCTGCATGGATGAAGAAATACCTTATCAAAGGAAGAGCCATATGGTCCAGTAAGGCTTGGAATAACATATGGGGATTGATGAAGTAGCTGATGCTTAGGACGTTGCAAAGTATTAAGAGACTGATACAGTAGGATATTGTTAGTCAGATATTCTTTTGCTATGATCAGTGGTCAGATGCTGCTTGTTTAATTGACTATTGTTGATGGCGTTTTCACCTTTTTCCTTCTATAATGCAGGAAAAGTTTGTTCTTTATATAACCAGGGATTGGGCATCAGCTGGGGAATAGAGATGTGCATTGTGTCGGTTCCTGTCCAAACTGCTGGGGGAGAATGATTCCTGTGGAATCCTGGATATCCGTTCATTATTGCTTAGTATTTGGGATCTGAGACATCAAAGTCCAAGAGGACATTGGCCTAAACTTCTGTGGCTCTTCGGTGATGCGTCTCATATGTCATTTATTTTATTGCCTTGCAATTTTGGACTTACTAGGACAAGATTACAGAAATTGAGACGCTTTCAGTGAAACAATGTCTACGAATTCTGCACCTTTTCTAAAGAAACTCAAGATCACTGGTTTGTTTGCTTCTCCGGTTACCGAAGAGATTTAGGCAGGTGTTCATGTTAAGTTTCATATGCATAGATTAGGTGGAGATTGGAACATACAGCTTAATCATTCACTGGGTTTGACTTGACGTTACAGTAATCACCTATGCTCGGGACTTCAGTTTATCAGTGTCGTCATGGAATGCTTATTTATTCTCGGTTGTGCTCATCAAAGGCTCAGCTAGATAGACTTGGTAATCGTGGTGAATGACCAAATACGAACTTGGTGATTTGGCTCTATTGTAGGACCACCAAGACTTTGTGACAATGTATCCTTCTGAACTCAATCCCATTTGTATCCTTTATTTGATTATTTACTCTGCATCCCTCAGTAGTCTATTTTATGGTTCGTTTGATCCAGTCCAGGAGATTGATATTGATACTACAACCATCTATCTCAGGGTCGGTTGAATGCAAGTCCAAAAGAAGAATTAGCTCAACTTAAAATGGATCAGAAAATTCCATCAAGAAGTAATTGCCTTCCTCCTCTATATGTGTTTATCTCCTGTAAATTGAATGACAGTGAAAGTTTAGACAGAAGGGAAGAATGCTATGAAAGCTCGAAAGGAAGAATCCCGGGGCAGAGCAATCATCAGGGATCATTCAATATATCTAAGATGCGGACAGCCGCGAAAGTAGGCTCTTATCTGCAACAGGGAAGAACCTAAAGCGGAGCGAGGAGACTGTCAATCTTTTTTGATACTCAACAAAAGCCAGTGTTCCTCCTCGGGTTTATTTCATAAGTTCATTGTCACCAAGAATCGAAACATAAATTTGGTTAGATTGGCGTGGAAAGTGCTCAAAAGGCAATGGCTAAATAGCAGATAATGAGCAGACTGATCTCACAGGGTTGATGGCCTCACTCAACAACAAAAATCAACTACTTCATCGGTGTATTTATTCATCAATGTTAATCCAGAGAGAAAAGCTCACTTCTCCAACAAACCACGGGATAAACCCTCACTTGCTAGATTATACGTAACCACTAACAACTGTACCTTTGTACTTATCAAAAGACAATTGTACCTTTGTAATAGCCATAGTTCTGCATGGAAGAGAGAGAGAGAGATGCCGAGGGTCAACTGACTGCATTCTTTTTCATTTTCTGAAAGCTTTTCGGAGCGGAGATATGATGTTAATCTCTACCATGACTAGCAGTTGAGTGAGAATTCTGTCCGACCAAAGAAAGAAGGACTGCCTCCAAGAATGCTTGAAGTATAATGAGCCACAGACTCCTAACAATCCTGTGGCAAAGCCCGGGGCGATACCTACGTAAATCCAAGGAGCGTCATCTGAATCATCACCATGTTGTTTATGGATATCAGGCTGCTCACGATCTCCCGAGCAACTCTTTAAAAGCGGAGGGCCACAGAGTCCATAGTTCCCAAGATATGATCCTCCTTTGAACGTACTTAGTTGGGCACCCGAGGGAATGGGACCAGACAGATGATTGAAGGACAGGTTCAGATAACTCAGGAAGTTTAGCTGGGACAAGCTCTGCGGAATAGAGCCTGAAAGTTGGTTGACCGACAGATCTAGGGACTCCAGATTTCTCAGATTAGAAATCTCCGAAGGGATTTGGCCTATGAAGTTATTCCGGGACAAGTTGAGATTTTGAAGGCTGTAGAGCTCTGTCAACCCTTCTGCAATATGTCCAGTTAACCTGTTGTTTGAAAGATCAATAGAAAAGAGATACCGAAGTTGGGTGGTGTAGAATTGGGTCGTGCTCTTCGTGTTCACATCAACTCCGAACCCATAAAACCCAAAAATTGCAGATTTTGGATCAGCCAAGCTGGTTAAATTGTCAAAGCAGAGTGGAATATTTCCTGAGAGATTGTTCCCTGCTACACTTAAAACCCGAATCTGACCAAGTAGGCATATCTCCTTAGGAATTTCCCCGTTGAAGGTATTAGAGTCAAGGTTCAACACACTTAAACGAGACATTCCACCAACCCAGGAGGGAATCTGACCAGATAATTTATTTTGACTCAGATCAAGCACAGTCAAGGAAGACATGTTGCTGAAGCATCCAGGAAGAAGGCCGTGCAAGTCATTATCATGTAGTCCCAGAAAGGTGAGAGGTAAAGAGCACAAGGATGTAGGAATGTGGCCGCTGAGCATGTTGTTTCCCAAGTCTATTCCGTCTACATCTCGTAAGATTTTCCAGCAGTCGGGAATTGCTCCAGATAGTTGATTGTGTGAAAGGTCAACGGCAAACAAGTTCTTCATCTTGCACAGAGAAGCCGGAATGCTTCCATTTAAGTGATTTCTCATAAGAGATATGTCACGCAATTTTGGCATCATATCACCAAAATTTTCCTGAATTGGTCCGGTCAACTGATTATTCGACAAATTTAGACCTTCAATATCTGAGGAACTGTTGTAAAACCAGTCAGGGATGACATCTGATATGCCACCATTGGACAAATCTATCATCGAGATTTTCCTCTGCGATTGAAGCCAAGCAGGAAACTGTGGCCCGACTTGGCAGTATGCCATGCTCAGAAACCGAAGTTGGAAGGGAGGAACCCATGCAGGGTCAACGTTAACAACCAATTTATTTGATGAAACCTCCATCAAAGTTAAGCTCGTGAGATTAGCAAAGTGCTGTTCACTCACTAATCCGTTCAGGCTATTGTTGGATAAGTCCAGGCCAACTAGATTCGACAACTGCCCTATTCCTCCGGGAATACTGCCCGTCAATTTGTTATTCATGAGATTCAGGTACTTCAGTGAGGACAGCTGAAAAAGAGACTCCGGAATTGGACCATCGATGGAGTTGCTAGCAAGGTCCACGTACTCTAGATGCTTGAAGCTCCCGACTTCACTACCCAGATGACCACTGAAATTGTTCCAGCCTAGATCTAGAAATCTCAACTTATTTTGGAAGCAGCCGGAAGGATTGGCCAATAGAGTAGAAATATCTCCGGTGAAGTAGTTAAAGGACAACCTCAATGCGAACAACTCGCAGAGGTTGCTGATGTTCTGTGGCAGCTCACCGTGCATAGGATTGTTAAACAAATGAAGGAAGGCAAGCTGTTTGTTATTGTTAATAATCTCGGTGGGAAAGGATAGGTCTCCTTGAAAACTAGAAGAAAGATCGAGATGTCTAATGGAGCTTAAGTTAAGCAACCAAGCAGGAACCGCAGAACCTAAAGCATTGTCACTCAGGTCGAGAAACTCAAGAGAGGTGAAATTAACACGCAAAGAGTGGTCAATGTTAGGAAGAAAACAGCCAGCTAACCCCAGGTACTGAAGAGAGGGAAGCATGGATACTGACTGTAGCCAACCTTGGCCGTTCCCAACAGCGATCCCGGACAGGTCAAGGTGTTTCATGGAAGGAAAGTTCAAGAGCCATTCGAGGTTGGCTACAGTCACACCTTTGGAACTGTAGCCGTAACCGAGAATGGTATTGAGATCAAGATACTGCAGATTAGAGAGGTTCCCAAGGTGAAGTGGAACCTTTCCAGCGAAGCAAGCATTGGAGAGGTTCAGATACACCAAGTTCGAGAGTGAACCTAGGAATTCGGGGATTTCGGCATAAGAAAAGTTGTTCCAGCTCAGGTCGAGGTACCTCAGGTGCCGGAGCTCGGCTAGAGAAGGATGAAGCCGACCTGTCAAAGTGCAGTTCCCATACTCCAGCACAGGGTCGATCATCAGATCGTAATGGATCTCGGACTTGACACACGGACTGCGGAGATCGAGCTTCACGACATTGCCCGTTGCCTTACTGCAGCTCACTCCCTTCCACGAGCAGCAGTCATCTCCCGTCCACGACGACAGGCGATTCAAGTCGCCCTTGATGAAGCCTTGCTTGAGCTGCAGAAGTGCTTCCCTCTCAACCCCGACGCAGGAAGCTGCATTTGCAGAGCTAGCACGGGATGCAGACCTCAATGTCCCAGCGACAAGAAGTAAGAGCGCCAGGAGATGCATCGAGGTCGTTTAATGCTCGACCCCCGAGATGAAAGATTACACCATATGCCTGCACACAACGTGATATTTATAGCCGTCACATGTATGAATACGACAATCCCCCCAGTCTCTGTACTGACTCGATGAACGTCTGTACGTGGTTGGTTCAAGTAGCTCACAGATGCCTAATTTTGACACTGAAAGGAGAGGTACCATTGACGTCAATTATGATCAACAACGATTTCTTTTGAAAGAAACATCCTGGAATGTTCTGAGAACTGATGCGACACGTCAATAATTGTCATGGCAATTCAACCCATGACATGTTAGTCTTTATTTCTGCTTGGGAAAAGGAAATACTCGAGAAATGGAAGACGTGGCTATGGTTAAAGTCACAATGGAGCATTCTTCCCTTCCATGTATTCACCGATAGACTTATAAATGTTCCTTTTATTACCAGAAAAAGCGATGAGAATATATTAATTTGCCTATAAACTTGATAAATTAACGAACCGGAAACATTGAGTTCTGCATTTGATACCGCTTAAAACTCTCACTATGATTGTCTTGCCAGGCACAGACAAAAGAGCCCATTCACATTTCACACGTCTCTCAGTGGAAGGCTAATGGCATTTGTCTCAAAGGAAGACTTCAGGAGTCAAGTTGTCCTCGTGGAAAGCAGCCGCCCCACCCACTGAATTAGGCAGGCGTGGGACCAGGCCTCCGCCGTGACTTTAGTGGTCACAAATCTTAAACTAATCCCACTTAGGGGAACTCAAGTAGACCACGTCACCGGTTTCACATTACCTACCGTGATCTGGGGTTGTCCCTGTTCTCACGTGAAGATTGAGATTGTGTTTGCCCTGTCCTTACTGGGAATGCGGATTTTCCTTCTTTTCCTCGAAACAGGTCGCACCCAAAGTGGCAAGTAAATAATTGATCTTGCTTCTCAGGACAGATATCTGACAGTTTTTTCTTCAGGAAAAAAATATGGTCACTGTCATAGAATGCTCAACTTATTACACTTATGTCCTTCGGACAATTTGCCGTAACTGTAAATTGCATCCTACGTAGCTTCCCTCTGTTCACGGACCAAAAGGATTCATGACATATCCCAGTATACGGTCTATCGCGATCCTGCTGTCTCAATAGTCAAATTTGATGGAATAGTCGAGAGTCACCCTAAGAAACGAGTTGAACGGTCCCTGTTCACAGTTTCACGAGTTTTAGATCGACAAGATCATGTTTCTGGGCTACATTCCAATCCAGATAACATTCTGTAACCGAGATCTTGGATATGGAAGCCTCTGTTTTGCTTTCAGTTGGGATCCTGATGGTTTGTACTTGTGGTTGAGATACCTACTCGAGGAAGCTTTGCCTGACCGACAAAATACCTATCATCTATTTGATAAGCTGAATGGAAATGGAATTCAATCCGATGTTCGATAAATGCTTGCTTTATATATTTGACTAGAAGAAAAGAGAGCATTTGAATCATTCGACGGGATATCCATTCAGTTTTTTACTTCCATGGGCATCGTATTGTTCTGCTGCTTCACTGTCGATATCAACTTCTCGGTATGCTCCTTCTCTTTTAACATACCCGCACTTTCCAGCTTCTCTATCAACAAATTACATAACGTTTCCCTTGGAACCCACTCCTTCGACACCATTTCCTCGAGGAACCAGCATGCTTGATTGAGTTCTCCGCTCATGCAGAGCCCACGAATCAACAAACTATACGTCGCTCGGTCGGCACTGACATTGTTTTGCAGCATGTGGCTCAGCAAGAACTGGAGAACCCTCATCCTCTTCATCCTTGTGCACATCTTCAGTAGAGGGATATAAGTCTTAAGATCTGGTTTGCACGATTTCTCCTCCATCCTCTTGAGCAACATCAGGGCTAGCTCTTCCTGGGAATGCTCACAAGCAGCAGCAATCATCGTATTGTAAGTGAGGACATCGCGAGTGACTCCCTGTGCTTCCATGTCCTCAAAAATTTCTTGAGCATCTTTAGTCCTTCCAGCCTTACTCAAAATGTATATTAACGAGCTGTAGAATGAGGAGTCGGGAACACAGCCTCGACTCTTCATTTTCTCGTAGACACCAAGAGCCTCCTTTATCTGTTTAGCCTTCCCCAGTGCGTGCATATAAATAGTGTAGCTCACGACGTTTGGAGGAGAGCCCTTTTCTGTCATTTCCTCAAGGATAGACTCAGCACCGCGGAAATCCTTCTCATGGCAATAGGCTTCAATGAAACACGTATAGGAGACGGAATCAGGCCTAAGCCCATGTTTGTTCATCTCTTCCATAATCATTCGTGCCTCATCCAATTTCCGGCATTTGCAGTATCCATGAATCAAGATATTGAAACTCTCCAGGTTGAAGCCTTTTTCTTCCTTAAAAGCCAGAAAGGCCTCTCGGGCACTCTCAACACTGTCTCCCTTAACTAGTGCATCCATTAACAGATTCAACGATTCAATATCCTTATCAATCCCAAAGCGGTCCATGGCCTTGAATGCTTCAATTGCATGCTCGTGCTTCCTAGCTTTAGCAAGCCTCCTGATAACCTTGCTCATTGTAACAAGTGAGACATACCCCTCATTTCCACTCATCTCCTCAACCAATTTCAACATCAAATGGAACTTCTTGGACTTCCCCAGGATATCAACCATGAGGTTACACACCTCTGGGGAATGCACATAACCTGTATGTGATTTTGCCCAAGTGAAGGCCCCAAAAGCGGGCACCCACTCATTGCTGAATCTCCTCAGGACCTGCTCAAGCAAGCTTTTTGACGGACTAACACCGCACCCAGTTAGAGCTCCAACAACATTCTCCACCGACCGGTGATGGTTTTTCAAGATTTTACAGATTCTCTCGACGTCAGAAATCCCTTTTGAGCCGCTCTTAGGTTTGTGCCCGAATTTAGTGTAATCGAGAAGCGGGAACGTCTGGACCCAGTCGGCTAGAGATGGGACCAAGAAGTCATCGCCGGAGTCTGAATTCTTGGAGCAGTTTGGATCGTGACTGAAATCGAGCCAACTCGGCGTCTCCTGCGAGTCAGAGGACTCGTGCAACTCGGTGGCGGTGCACAGATGGCTCCGGGAGAAGCATGGCACGAGTCGCGAGGTGGGGTTTTGGAATTGAACTGGACGAGAAAGGAACTTCAAGAGTTCGAGTCGGGTCTTCGGTATCATTTCCGGCTGCAACCGTCGATGAGACAACAGATCAGCGGCGGGAGGGAGGAGGATTCAATTCAATTCAGCAGAAAAAAAGGGTCCCAACCGTCAAAAACTGTTAAGGGATAAAGGGCCTGGACTGATTGTTGGGCCTCTATTGGAAGCATCAGCCTAATGAGAATTAAAATGGGCCGGGCCCGAACTGAACCGACCCATTAAGAAAGCCACCTGAAAAACTCATCGAGAAGAAAATAGTGGAAAAGGAAAGAGGACTGTCATATCCGCTTCATCAGATACTACACAAGGTATGACTCTGGCCTTTCTCCGTCCCTGTAGACTTTGATTTTCGATTCCTCGTCGGGGTTCATGAACTTGATTCGTATTGAGCTCCGATTTCTTGTTTTGATTCAGCATATATTGAGTTAACCGCTGTATCTCTTAACTTATCGGCTTGCTGAGAATTATATTGCCTGAGGTGTCTGTTCGAAGTGTTGTGTATCTTCTCCATTTCGGCCTCTTCTGTTCAATTTGGTTGTTGTGGGTTTAGTTCTTGATGCGTGAAATTGAATTGGGGGGCCTGCATGCTTGCGCCTTGAGCTGAACTGGGTTCAAGTGTTAGATGATCTTTGGGCAATAAGAAAACATTCGACAAGAAAAACAAAATGGGTTAATCTGAGTATGTGCTTCATAGTTGAACTTTGTGATCTTGAATGTCATTCAGGCCTCGCCCTTTTAAATTTTAAGATATTGATCATTACCTTGAATTTTCTCGATCTTATATTTCCTGTCGGTTAATTTATGGAGCTGTAGTTATCATCTAATTTTGAAATCCCAGCAAAAAATTTTCTGATTTTCTTTTTGGTAGCATCTTGGTAGAATTATTTCTTCATTCATGCCCCTTGTTGGATCCTTTCTGGGAAACGTGGGTGCTGGTTGGCTGCTGACACGAAGCAGAGGGCATTGATTGTAATTTGCTAGTTTAATTTGTTTATGTTTCACAGTTTCTGGACCATGAAAAGGCCGAGGCCATGGGATAACCCGGTGGATGTAATACAGTCAGAGGAATCCTCCTCTTCTGACGTGGAGGTGGAAAATTTCTTGTCCACCAGCAAGCCTTTGCCTATCAACAGCACCATCGAGATGCCTGTCAGGCAATTATCATCTGAAGGTACTCCAATGAGCTCTGTTAAGTTTGAAGTTGTAATTTACTTGTAGATAGCATTGGAGTAAGAGAAAAATTGTTTCAACTGTTTGGAGTAGTAACTATCATTGTGCTTGTTTTGGTAGCATGTAGCACATATGGCATCTCATGAGGCACACATGCAGGAAGAATAGAAAACAAAGAAAGCATGCACATGCCATCTATATGAAGCAGAACACGTTATACTATCTTTCCTTAGGAGCAACCATCATTATCTAATCTATTTTAGTGCAACCATCTGGAAATTGTCTTTTGCATAGAAAAAAACTAGGAGGCATGCATATTTCTAGACGCACTGTGATTGGTACAACTAGTTGGCATAAGGCAAAATCTTAGATGAGGTTGAAAGAGAAGGCCATCTAGCGATGTCTGGTCTGGCTCGGTCAACTGTTAGATTCTGTTACAATTTAGTATCTAGGTCTTACCATCTAATCAATGCTCTCCACTGGAGGGAATTTGAAGTGCTAATCTTCTGATGATGCTTTGAGATGCAGAAAGACTTCTCCAAAGGGCAGAGGTATATCAGCTATACATGAAGCAGATCCCAATAACCAGTGAACGCGGTTCCCTGGTTCCTTGTTCTTCATGGACAGAGCTTGGGAAATCCCTGAAGATACTATACCGACAGCCTCTGCATTACCTCACCAACATCCTCATCAAGCAATGGGACCAGGAGAGGATCGGGACCAAGGATGAAGACCAGCCACTGGATGAGATTATTCATCCTGCCAAAGCTGAAGCAACCATTTGGCTCGTTGAGGAAGTCCACCGACTTACCACATCTCATCATCATCTTGCTCGACTCTGGCAGGTGGATCCACTGTATCAAGCTTCTGTTGATTCTATTGTACCAGAAATGTACTTTCAAAGGCCTTAATTTCGGTAAGGTAAGCCTGTTTAATGTGACAAGACATATTTGCTCCTTTCCAGCTCCTCCTGAATTTTCAGTACTTGTCTACAATTATCCAGTTTATCCACATTTCTTCACCATTAACCCCACAGGAATGCAGCCCCTTCCTGAAGAAAATGAGGCCTCTTACTATCTCTGACTGCAATTACTTGATCATATACTGCTGATACTAACTTCACCAGTGCATGACAATAAGAGCATATTTATAGATTCATAGTGACATGAACAAATTGACTGCTCCTGACTCATAGTTATAAGCCCATAAGAAATGGCATGTTTGTCGCTGTCTCAGCCGAGAATAATTTCTCCTGCTTGTCAACTTTGAGAAGAACAGTCTTTTGGCTCCAGAAATGACCGGAGTCCCTGAACCTGGAAATAATCTCATGAAGCACCCCTGTAATATCTCTTTTTTGGGGATGAAGTTCATCTCCAGAAGTAAACCATGAATCCTCCTTGTAATCTCGGCCAAGCTCAACTTGAGCATTTATAAGGTCTCCTTCTCCTTGATTTGAAGCCTTTTGTGACATTGGACCAGTTTTCTTTAAATGTGTTTGGTGAATTCATCGAATTTAAATGCAGTCGTAATTAAGGTTGCCTCTGTTGACAGAGATTTGTTCATCTGAACCGCTTTTAACTGTATTAACTGTGCCAAACTGCGAAGAAAAATTTTCAATGTCTCATCCCAGAGACATTGCCTGCAGATAAAAGATCCTTTCTCAGATGTCAAATCTTGCTTGGAACTTTGGAGAGCAATGATAATCACCATGCTTCAACCTTAACATCTTTTAATTTAGGAAGGAAAGTCAAACGGAAGAGTTTAAACGGCACAACTCATGAGATCTTGTCGAGGTCTCTGTCAGTTGGAATCGAATTACAGAAGCCGATCAGTTATTACCAGAGTAACATCTAACTCGAATCGGCAAATTGCGAGTGAAGAGGACTGATTAATGGATTAGAATTGGCCAATGCCTGAATGTTGTCTCATGAAATACGACCAGGAGCAAAGCAGAAGCACCCTGGGTTGGCCTGGTCCTTGGGGGTCATTCCTCTTCCCTTACTGATATCGATCGCCTCCAGCATCCGAACCACCTCTTCCATTTCTGGGCGCTTCTCCGGATTCCCATCCCAGCATTTCCTCATAATATTAGCAAGAGAATTGGGGCAGCATCGAGGAATCTCAGGTCGAAGATTCTGCCAATAAAAAACAAAAAAACATTCATCAAAACACGCGTGATGAGCGAGACAAATTCAAGCAATGCCAAAGTTCAGGGAGAATCCAGTCAAGATAAATTATCCTTTCACAGGTGCAAACTTCTCAAACTCACGACCACAGAAATAATCAACTAGGAACAAGTCAAGAATCCAGATGTAACCTGACGAACAACTGCAGATGAGACATCAGCAAAACTCAGGTCGGGATATGGCATATCACAGCAATATATTTCCCACAAGCAAATTCCGAAGCTGTACACATCACAGCTTCGGTTATAAGGTTTCCCAACAAGAACCTGCAAAAGATACCATCTTAGATCCACAGGAGACACCCAATTTCCACCATATATGTCTGCAAGAGCACAAGAATCCTGATGGCTACCTCTGGAGCCATGTAACCCAGAGTACCAGTCTCCCCGGTCATGTCTCTTGGATTTTGAGCTTCAACACGTGCGACTCCGAAATCAGCTATTTTCAGCCTCCTCTGAGAGTCTAATAGCATATTCTCTGTTTTCACATCACGATGCACGATCTTCTTGGAATGAAGGTAGCTCAAACTGCATGCAGTTGTTCTATGGTGGAATAAGACATCGTAGACTTTGGAATGAAAAGGGAAAGAAACTTCAGGGAAGATATCACGGACCCTTTTGAGAGATCAAGAGCCAGCTCGATAACTGTCTTGTACGAGAGCTTCTTCCGGCTGTTCCTTATCAGGAACTTTTTCAGTGTCCCACCAGGAAGAAACTCCACGACGACACAGCATGCTGTAGCAGGAATAGAATGTTGAGCATCACTTACGGGTTCCTTGGAGGGAATCTTGAGGTTCGAAGTTCCCATTGAAGCTCCAGTGAACTACAGGCAGCAAAACTTCAAGCATCAAAATTACCGTATGTTGGAGAGGTTTCTTGTCATACATATAATTATTGCCATATTCCTGACAGGAAATTTGCATCACTAAGGTCAATCCTAAGGAATGCTACAAGAAGGTTTCATTACTTTTGTCACATTGGGATGGTCGAGCTTGTGCCAGACGGCAACCTCTTGCCGAAATGATGCCCGCAGGGCTGCGGTTTCAACTGATGTGATCATTCCATCCTCTCCCCAGTCCAACAACTTCACTATAATAATGCAAAATTGTATAGGAATAAGAAATCTAAAGTTCATGTAAAGATGAGGAAAAACCTGATTATTTCAACTGCAGGCAAACACGGCTGCTGAGGTGTTACCATCGCATCCACAACATTGCTTTGGAAGGAAAATATCTCAAGTAACAACTGATTTTGACTGACCATGTCGCAGTCCATGACCCAGGGAGGAATCACAGCACCAAAAGACAACAGATTATAATAAATTTGTATCTCAGCATATCGGTGTAGCACTCCATGGTAAAACATTGGAAAACATATTGTAGCAGAGGAAAACAGAACATGCGGTGATTGTTACCTGCAACAACTTGGTCATCGTAAGTGCCCTTGTAAACAACTCCGTAAGTGCCATGAGCTATGACACTCCCGATTACCAACTTTGACAAATCAATCTCCCACTCTTCCTTGGGCCTTGGCTTCTCGATGTTCTTTGACCAAACCCGACTCATGTGCTTCTCGAGCTGTATGTCCAAGCTCTTCATATCAAATTTGTCCGCCCTGAGATACATATTTTTACTGCTTTTGGTCCCAACACCCTCCATCCCCTTTAACTCCGAGTCTCCCATCTCCTCTTTCTTTACTTCTTCAGGGGTCACACTCCTAACATCCTCAGGTTTCTCGGCTTCCATGTTCAAGAAATAAAAAACACAATAGGCTCAAGACCTTAAAAGTACCGTACAACCCCCAAGAATCACAAATCAATGATACAGAAACCAAAAGATCGAATATTGGCAAACCCACAGGGGATAACCACACGTGGACAGAATCCGAATTCAATTCCCCCCCAAAAAAATGGAAGCTCCTAATTCTGATTCTGTTTCTTCTCAGAGTAATTCTACAGAAAAATGGCCTCGAACAGATTCGGAACCGCACGGGGCAGGCCTCTTGTTCTTCGTAAGCAATAAGAACGACACCAACAGAACTGTCCAGAAGGATTATAACGTGAAAGTATAACCTCAGAAAACGACCGGACCCCACCTGCGAACCGATGGAGACATGCCGCTAAAAAGAATATTCCGGACGCACTATTAGCCAAAAAGGCACAAAAATTTTCATCAAAAATAGGAAAGTAGGGAGACGGACGGAAAAGTTGACTTCGAAGGCAATAAGATAAATAAGCGAGAGGCGACCAGAAAGCAAGAAGTCGGTGGCCGTTAAAGATGCGGAGAGCCCAACAGGGCCGGCGATCCTCCTCGTCCTCCTCGCGACATCGGAAGACAGAGAGAAAGGGATGTACGTTCTTGGATGAGAATATGAACAGGACAATATCTCTTAGAACTTAGAAGAGGGAGAGGAGGGAGAGAGAATAGAAAGGGAAGAACTCCCTCGGGGATAACCCGTTTTTCCGGGCCTTCACAATCACAACGAAATTACCGGTAGATTCTCGATTGACCACTCTGTCCTTGCGAATATATTATATTTACTTTAATTTTTTCGGATATAATTTTCAAAAAATAATAACAGAGGAAAGTATACGTGGATTGCGTACTCATATCGATTACATAAATCATGAATCACCATGTGGGTAAGCAATTAACTCATATAGATATATGTCTGTCATATCACATATTTCATATCTGTCAGTACCATGTCAATAATCGGAATATGATATCGTACTAAGCTCATATAAATCTCATATTATTACGTTAAACTTTATGGAGATGGCTCCATCCTTGAGTTCGGCCAGTGATGAGTCTTCCGTGTTGACCCACGAGGCCTTGCTTGAACTCCTGGACTTGTCCAAAGTGCTTCTGAGTCTTCCATGTGGGCTGGCTATTATGAGCCCTCAACAGGGCCTCGTCAAGTCCTGGCCTGGAGATGATCTGATGCACCGCGGTCGTCCAGGCGTGGGTGGGACGCCCTCGTTTCAAAAAAACTTTGGGCGCCAAAACCAGATCGTACACGTGGCAGCATGTCATCGGATGAGGGGACGGGAGCAACTATCCTTTTCTAATTGTTATTATATTGACAGAAATAAATTAATACTAAAAATTTTATAATCACAAACAATCTCTTAATTATTAAAATTAATACTAATATCATTGTATTAAACTATTATTTTTATATTCTTCCTTTTTTTTTTTCCCTTCCTTTTTGGATTTATTTATTTTGTTATTTTCCTTTTTCCATTTTTATTTTTTTCCCTTGACATGATGAGTAAAGGGCTGATGAGACGAGATGATCTCCACAGCTGTACCATCCAACAGACGAAGTTTCTAACTGGAACCGGACATTCTTCCCAAAATTTTCACCCTCCTACATTGGCACTTGGCAGCATAATTCCCAGATTTATTACAAGTTTTCGACATCTTAAAATTATGAATATCCTATAGTCTTGATGAAATTTGTCTATCCAAATGGTCCATTCATCTAAAACATGGAATATGACCGAATTTGTCGTTTTTGGGCAACAATAAAATCACATGTGTAATTTCAACCATGAGATACATTTAAGAGTTTTTTTTTTTTGTAAATGGAGGAGCTGTCAAAAGATTCACAACTTCAATACGTGGTCGTGTATGGGAACGAACATTCATTGGATCGTCAATTGAATGACGACATTTATTGACAAATATCAACTGAATGTAAGGCTTTGTCGGATGGTACAATCGATCGAAACCATTCATCACCAGCAAACCCTAGGGGTCTTTTGTGCACGGTCAAAGGTTTGATGTGATTTTCCCTATCTAATTGATCGATGCCGTGATGTGCTTCTCGAACTTATCGTCCAAATTAAGATGTGCAATTGTTTCAGACGATAAAACGGCTATTTGGCAATTTGGCGTTGAGGATAATTCAACTTTTAGGAGGTGGACACTGTATTTTACGAGCGAAGTCACCTGCACTGTAGCCCAGAATGGCCGTGCCCGGATTCGACGTTGAGCCAAACGTAGCCTGGGAGAGAATGAATGACTTGAGGGGAAGCTCAATGGTAAATTTCTTCGACCCGATTCTTTTCTGGGCAAGAAAATTGAACTCCCATAATCAGCAGTTACAGCAGATGAGAGAGAGAGAGAGAGAGAGATTTACAAATTTTTTTCCCTTGTAAATTTATGTGTGGAATTAAATAAATTGTTGCAGAAGAAAAATGAAATTACAGAGGAATAAATGGAAGCTCTTCAGCCAAAAAAAGAGAAGAGAATAAATGCAAGCAAACAGCTGTGGCGATCGAAGGTAGGGTCAGACAGGTCCACGTAAAAGGGTTTATCTCCAGCAGAAGACTTTCCCAAGTTTTCCCGCTCCGTTCTTGAACACCTCTGCTCTCTCTCTCTCTCGTCCCCTTCTTCTCGTTTTTTATTTTTGTGGTCAGCCTGTCGCCTCCTTCTTCGTTTGGCTTTTGCTGTCCATATTCTAGAGAAAGAGAGAGGTACGAGTTGAGGACATGTGGAGGAGCTCCTTCCCTGGAAATGGACACTCCAGAGAAGACCCGGATTGCCCCTTCCTCCACTCCCATCTCTAAATTTGAGGTACCAAGTTCGCATCCCATGATCTGTTGTCACTCAGTCAATTGAGCAGATTTTCTCCATTCAGTAAAGGCTACCTGAAAGAAGCTCAAATTTCTCTTCTTGAATAAACCTTTTTGGGTTTTATTCTCTTCGATTGCTACACCCTGTATCGGTTTCTCCTCTTTACGTTACGGGTCAATCCTGATTTCCAAGTTAGATTTGGGATTTCTTTACTTCCCGGGCACCCTCACGGAGAAGGAAATTTTCTTTTCTTGAAAAAAATCTCACTTCTTTTGCTCTGCATCTACTTTCTACATGGGTTAGCCCTAATTTTAAAGCGATATTTGTGTTTTCTATGGCTTAATTGCAGTGTTCACAGTAAAGGGTCCACATATTAAGTGGAAATTCTTTCCTTCTGAGAAGCATTGTTTCCACTCAAGTCGGCCGCCCTTGATTTTGAAGTGAGATTTGGGCCTTCCTTTGCTTAATTATGATGATCAGTCTAGAGGGAACTGTCGGCGAGAAAAAATTTCTGATTTTTGGAGGAATTTCTCTGCATGTCCTTGATTTATTCTCTATGGGTTAGCATAAACTGTCGGAGGAGATTTTCGTTTTGTTTTGATTAATAATACAATGACGAGGCGGAAGTTCTACTTTCTAGTAGACATTTTGCCCTTTTGACTTATTATTAAAAAGCAAGTATTCTGTGAAATTCCTACAACACTATCGTTGGTAATTGAATCTGGTACTCGAGCTCAATTTTGAAGATCGCCGCTTGGCTGTCTTGATCTTCTTTGAATTATCTCATCACTGTCCCTAATTAGTTTATGTCTTTTGTAATCCCACCCGTATAGATCTACCTAGCTCTATCTGATCTTCTAATCTCTTATCTGAATGCTATATTCTTTCCGATTTGTCAATGCTCTCTGAACTCTGAACAATCCCCTTGGCAGTTGAGACTCTCGTTTCTCTGTCAGATGCATCTAAATTGATTCAATAGGGATGAATTTCTGTTCTTTTTTTTTAATTTTGTCTTGAAGGGCTTGGATTTATGCCTATTTTTACTGAATTGTTCTGGCTTAATAATATAGTCCTTTACGTCTGTGCTCTGTATTCATGTTCTTTCGCGCTGAACACTGCTTTTCCATTAAATCTGGGTGAATTTTATTATTTCTTGGAATTAAATTTTCATGAATTACCTACTTTGCTGGGCAAGGAAATATTCTTTGGTTCCTTGCCCAGTATTTTGCAAAGGTAAACCTCTTATGATGATCTTGTAGAACTAATTTTTCTTCCTAGTACCTTCTGAATTTTCTTTTGCTGCTTGCAGGAGTCGCCGGTATTCAATTTCATCAACAATCTGTCCCCTATCAAACCTGTTAAGTCTGTCCACATTACTCAGACGTTCAGCTCTCTTACCTTTGCATCACTTCCCCCCATTTTCACTTCTCCACATATCAGCTCTCACAAGGAATCAAGGTTCCTTAGAAGGTAAAAGAAAGATGTGACTTTGTCTAATCATGCAAAAGATCCTCTTTACTGTTTCGTGAGTTTTTTTCTCTACAGATATCAGAATGAGGATCCATCCAAACTTAAAAGTCCCTCTGCCAGTGTGGAGAGACCAAGTACCAATGAAGGAACTGAGACTGAGCTTCAAGAAAATTCCAAGGCAGGAATTTCCACTGCATCAGCTTCTGTTGAGCGAACCACTGAACATGCTGAGTTTGCTATCGAACTGCCACGTACCTTAAAGTATGACTGTGGCAGCCCAGATTGTGGCCCCACCCAGAAGGTGGCCCTTCAGAGGTGCCAGAATGTCGATCAGCCTGAAGAGGAAGCAGATCTTTGGAATAATCAAACAGGGCAGGGATGTGACTGGGAGAGCCTGGTTTCTGATACTGCTGATTTACTCATCTTCAGCTCCCCAGATGATACCGAGGCATTCAGACGGATAATTCAGAAGTCGCCAGGTCTTGAAAAAGGATTAGGTGCTTCTGTATCAAATTTCCTTCAAAATAATGTCTCTGATTCACAGAAAATGCAACTCTTGTTCCAACTTGCTTCAGGTGAGCAACCTGATACAGGAGACACCTTGGAGAGTTCAGAAATTAAGCGTACTCAGGAGGATCTTGGAGGTGATGATTTGACGAGTATGGGGATCTACCTGAGTGGTGGTTTGGAGAGTGAGGTAGCACCCTATGGTGCATTTGCAGATGGGAAGGTACATCCTACTATACTGCTAAATATTTCCCAATCACGGAATGATCTATGATGTGACACAGTAATATGATTCAATCCTATATGCTGCTAAATATTTCCCAACCATGGAATGATCTATGATGTGACACAGTGATATGACTCAATCCTACAAAAACTTATGGATAGGACAGACTTTTTTTTTAATCAAAATGAACAGGATTGAAGCTGCTTAGAAACAGATGAGCTATTTTGCCTTCTGTAGAGTTTTGTTTTTTCTTTATGAGGGACATATCTTCATCTTGCATCAGTTTGGCATAAACATGACTCACAATAGGGACACAATCCAGCAGCATATATAGCAAATATTCAGATAGAAGACTTGTTTGTGTCGGAATTATGGTCTTATTTGTCAGCTTAATCAACACTTTCCGACTATAATTATCTTTACTTGATACCTCAATGTAATAAGTGGTACCTTTCTGTTTTTATGGTCAGCCTCTCTTGAATTTGCAATGTGGTATGAGAAGGCGTTGTCTAGATTTTGAGATGGTGGGGGCTCATCGCTGCAAAAGCTTGCCTGACAGTTCTAGCTGTTCATCCTCAGTGTCTCATTCCAAAGACAAGAATGCCTCAAAGAATCTTCACCTCAAGTCTATTAAAAACAGGAGAAGGGGTGAATCTTCAAGATGCATTTTACCTGGGATAGGCCTGCATTTAAATTCTGTGGCTTCAGGAAAGATTGACTGTAATGTTAAAAAGCATGAAAATTTGGCTTCTGAAACTCAAATGTCAACAATGGCCAGTCAAGAATTGCTTCCCCTACATTTGATTTCGACTAACTCCGAGAAAGAAGCCGATGAAAGTGGGAACATTGTTGGGGAAGATAACTCTCTAGCGCTAGTACTGCTAAACCCGGATGAGTTGAATCCCAATAGCCCCCGAAAGAAGAGGTACATGCAGTTAGAGGCCGAATTCTTATTTGTGTAACAATCCCCTTCTTTTCATGTTTGCTTTAATTTACAAGACAAGTGTTTGATCTGTAGGCACAAAGTTGAGCATGGGGGAGAAGCAGAGGCCTGCAAGCGGTGTAACTGCAAGAAATCAAAATGTCTGAAGCTGTAAGTTCTTACATCCCTTTACAATATCAAATAGTCAACCAAGCAAAGTCCTTTTTTTTTTTAATTTGGCTGAAAGACTAAATAATATCATTATCAGGCTTTGAACTGTGTGTGATCTCTTGGGCATTCAATTTGAAATATTGACTTTTTCTTTGCAGTTACTGTGAATGTTTTGCTGCTGGTGTATACTGTGTTGAACCATGTGCTTGTCAAGACTGCTTTAACAAACCCATTCATGAAGATACTGTTCTTGCAACTCGGAAACAGATCGAGTCACGGAATCCATTAGCTTTTGCTCCTAAAGTGATCAGAGTTTCTGATTCCAATACTGAGATCGGGGTGAGAAATTGCGCAAGCACTTCATCTCTGCAGCCTCTCTGAGGCAGCTACCTTATTGATGACTGTCCCTTGGCCTTCCATTGCAGGATGAGTCCATGAAAACACCAGCTTCAGCAAGGCACAAGAGAGGATGTAACTGCAAGAAGTCGAGCTGCCTGAAGAAATACTGTGAATGTTATCAGGTTTTTTCTTTTCCCTTCACTTATGTAGTCTGTTTGCTATTTTGATTATTTTTCAGCAATAAAGGACTCTTTTCTGCTCTGGAAGGGCGGAGTTGGATGCACGATCAACTGCCGATGTGAAGGGTGTAAGAATGTGTTTGGTACAAAAGATGGTAATTCACTTGCTCATGTTTTTATCTTTTTCAATATGGACTCGTTGGATTCTTGCGAGTATGATTCATGTATCTCACCATTGATTTGTAACAATCCACGATGAGTTCTATTAGGAGCAGACTGTGAGGCCGACGAGGAATTAGCTGAAAAATGTGAGAAGGCTGAGCTTGATGCAATTTCTCTGAAAACCGAAAGCCCGAGGACTGAGGAGCTGTTGTTTCACCCTTGTGTTCTTCCTAGCACACCTTCGGGCCTGTCCAGGTAAAGGCTCATAAAAAATAAATCAATGCTGTCATCACCACATAAGCTCCACCTTGCTGATTTATGAGTGATATTTACATATCTGGCAGACCTCCAGATCAGATGGCATTTCCTACGCCCAAGGGCAGGCCCCTGCGATCATCAGTCCTGACTAAACTTGGGTCCTCTTACTTGTTAAACGGCACAGAGATAATAGGTAAGCCCAAGCTTCTACGGCCTCCACCGTGCAAGTTTGAGAAGCCTCCACTGCTCGACGGCGAAAATGAAATGATGCCAGAAATCCTAAGAGGGAGCACTACTCCTGGCATGAATGTAAAGACAGCCTCTCCCAACCGCAAGAGGGTCTCCCCCCCTCACGGGGAGTTCAGCTCTTCTCCAACCTTGAGGAGTGGCCGAAGATTGATCCTGCAGTCTATCCCTTCTTTCCCTTCACTCACTCCCCAGCATTAGGAAGAGGTTGGTTGGTATTAAGAAGATCATACATATCTTAGGTGCATTTTACCTTTGAATTGTAAGAACACTTAAAAAAGGCATTTCCTCTTTTGTAATCAAGATCTCAAGTGACGTCCTTGTAAAATAAGGTTAAACTTGTAATAAATTCTAATAATAACCTGTCCTATTTATCATCTTAAATCTACTACGTCCACTGTCGATAAGATAAACAAGTTTTCGCTTTCCACAATCCAGACTTGACACACCTGTCAGCATTGGCTAAGACAAATAAAGATCATTCACTCATCTGACACAGCCAACGAATTCAATCCCGGTAATCTAAGGCAAGGGTTCTGATAAAATCCAATCTCGGTAGTGGCATTAACAGCACGGGCAGGACCTTCTCCTAGGAGGGCATAGAACTATAATCTACAATGATATCTATCAGAACTCAAGGGGTAAAATTCAGTATTTGAAGATCAATGGCCACACTACATATTTATGTCATTTTGGAGGGACATGCTATATATATTTTGAAGCTTTTTGATGAATAATAGTAGGTCATTGTTCAGCAAGAAGATGATTAATGGCGACAAATGGACAACTTAAATAGAGTAAAGCATCTCATTCTAGCCAACAAAAACCACACATAATCTCTTTAGCTCTAACTCAAGCATGTATTCTCAGGTTTGTAACCAGAAATTCCTCCCAAGATAAGTTAAAAAAAGCAGCAAGATCATCAAAAACTAAGAGAATCAAAGGCCCCTGCCCTTTAGGCTCCAATGACCTCAGTAGCTCCCTCGGCCATGGTCTCATCAGAAGGCCTATCCACCTTCACACCAACATCTTCCGAGTAGTCACCATGAACCTATACAACATAAACCAACATCGGAAGAGAGATATATTAGAATATACAACCCAGAAAGAATAAAGGACAGTAGAAGCACAAAGGTTTCCCTAGGAGTCAATAACAGCTATTGAGAAGACAGGTACATGCCTCCATAAGCTTCCCAAGATCAAACTTAGGAGCCTTCAAGATTTTAACTTTTCTGATGAACACGTTCTGCAGCGGGTAGATTCCACTGGTTGCCTTCTCAATCTCCTTCCCAATCATCTCGGGGATAAACTTTCGGACTAATTCCTTCAGATCACATGAGGTCGCTTGGTTGACCATGATCTCCCTCATCTTACGACGAATCTGGAATGGAGCCAATGATTCAGAATTCATGAGCAACAAGAAAATTAATGAGCTGTTATATCAACCACCAAGTTTAGGGTAATGGTATGTCACTGTCTCATTAGATATCACAAGAATACTCGAGAGTAATCTAATAAGGTCAAAGCAGCAATGTATGGTATCTGCTAGATCACCTGTCTGATCTGACTGGACTGAGCATAGCAGGTCCTCTTGACCTGGTTCGGACGTCTCTTAGTGAAGCCAATGCAGAACATCCTCAGAGTGTAATTGTCAGTCGTCTTGACATCAACGTGTGCTTCAATTAGAGTTTGCCACTTCCTCACCAAGGATCTCAACTTATCTGTGGTGAAGTCCATACCCTGATTGTTACAAAAGAGAGAAACTCATAGGTCAACATGTGCCACAACTAAAAAGAAAAGGAACTAAGGTGGATTAAGAAATACAACTTACCCAAAAGTTTGTCAATACATTTCGTCCCTGAACATCTTCAGCTCTGAGCCGTATCTTCCTGTAGGCATGGTCCTCATCACCCTGAAGGTCAGCCAATGATATCTCAAACACTCGATGCTTGAGTCCCTCAGAAGCAATCTGCAAGTGCCAAAGAGTTTATATCAGTTCATCAATGGAGAGATGCCAGATACACTCTCTCGCACCACTCAAGTTTCAATAGAAGAGCAAGTTGAAGATAAATAAAAATGAGGAGTATCCAAAACCCACTGGCAAGCATTGACCTTAAATCAACGCACATAGCTTTTACAGTCAATAAAATGGCTAATACAATTTTACACACTACTTTTTACCAACTCAAGTTGGAAGCTTTGTCTATTTAGCTTGATACATCTCTCCCAAATTTTACTGGCATTACATGACATTGGAGCATTTGGTTCTGCCAAGTAAGCTAGCCAATGGCAGTTAAACCAGTATACCTTTTATTTTGTATTGCAAATGGACTACCCAAATTACACCTGCCCTATAGTGAGGAAGCATACGATAAGCTCCTCTCCTTCCTATGATAAGGGAGCGACTTTACGGGAGCATATACTGAGCACTCAGATCCAGCATCCGAAATCCCGAGCAATCAACTAAGTAGGAAAAAGCACAACAATCGACAATAATGCAAAGATCAGCACATTCAATAAATAGGTACCTTGGTGCCCTGAGTGCGAGTGACAAGGGTTTTGCCCACATTCTTCACAGAGAAGACGGAGGGAGCCTTGATGTCGTACCAATCCTTCTTGGCGAAGGGATCAGCTCTGTAAAGCCATCAAGAAGCAGACAATAGAAACAGAGCTATACAAAAATGCGACAGGCAAATGAGGCCACAAGTAATGAAAGTCCGATGATTCAGATCCATTCATCGTGATTTGGAAGAGGAACTCACGCCTTCTTCTTGCTTCCCTTCTTTCCCTTGGAGATCCTCTTGTTCTTACTGCACAATTGCAATTGGAGAACGATCAGAACTCAATTCAACAGAAAACCTTCCAGAGACACCAGTGCTCTTAGAAAAAAAAAGGAAACAAAGATACCCGACAGCCATGGTTGGAGGAAGATCGGAGGTTTCCCCTCAGAGCAGATAGATAGTTCTCAAAAGGAGGACGACGGCCCTGAGCAAAACCCAGCAACAAAACGGAAACCTTAATAACTCCAGCGGCGCTAAATATAAGGGGTGGGATTTCGATCGGCTTCCCTAGGGTTGCAACTCCGGTTAAATTGTGATTATGGACCCAAACTGAGGGTACCATCGTCCAATCAAATTAGTCCCATTTTAGCTGACATATTGGACCTTTTACGGCCCATATCTTCTTTGTGGAGCTTCACTTCCAACTTGATCCATACCCGAATCTCTTTCGGATCTGAACGACGGAACTTTTTCTCCCTTTTTCCCCCCATTTTTTGCCTCACTTAAAATTTAGATATTAATTTTCCTGAATATTTGAATTTGACTTAAATTAATTAAAAATAATTTTTTCCCAAACATCCATTTCCTTTCTTCTAGCGAGAATTTTCATTTCCTTATAATAAGTTTAGTGATAAATTAATAATATTGAATAAGTTAAGTTAATGATTCAAATTCTTCAATAATCAGTATTTAAAACTTAATTTATAACTTTTAACGGTATAATACACCATATTATGAATTAGTTAATTGTTACCTTATTAAATAATATTAATATTAAAAAAAGAATATTCCAATTTTCTTTTTTTTTTTCCAACAATCACGTCCAAATCAGTACACTCGGAAAGCAGAAACGGCTGGAAATGTTCTCCATCATCAGAGCATTTTGATATGCCTGTCCCATCTAATTAATAAAATTGAGACAAGAAAAAAATGTAAATTTTAATTTTCTGTCCACACTGCCAAGAAAACTTTTTTTTTCTCGCTTCTTAAATTTCAAGCAGAACATTACTAAATGATAAGAATAATTGATTTTTTTTCATCCAGTTAATTTGGATAAAAATATATGAGAATTAAGTGATTCGTAAATGAGCAAATCTTTCTTGCGATCGTTTCAAGTTCCAACGCGTCCTCTCCGCCACCCCTTAATTTCTGCACGGCGCCACCCTGCCTGCCGGCGGCGTGCGGCTCTCCCATCAACTACGCTGTCCCAGCCAGCACCACATCGTATCATTAAATCTATTGAGTTCACCGGAAATTGTAAAGAATTCTCTCATCACGGGTCACTCCTTTTCTAATCAAATGGTTAGCAACCGTCACATAATTTTTTTACACGGAGTAAGATGATGCAATAGGTATTCGAGTATCAAGCTAAAGTTTCTTGACCCCAACAACGTCGTGACGTGCTGGGATGTGACGATCGACCATCAAGGGTTGGGATGTTCTTCTTCCCCGAGCTTGTGTCACGTCTCGTACGTTATCAAGTTGAGCTTCTTACAGCATGTCGTGATGAAATGATCTGCAACCAATTACACATTTTCATTTTTTTTCCCACTTAGATTCGTATGAACAAAGAAAATGTCACACGACTCTCTCTCTCTCTCTCTCTCCGTGGAGATAGTCAAAGATTCCAATGAAAGTAAGATCTGAATGAATGGGTGAAACGAGTGTGCATTTCTTCCCAGTGGATACTCCGAGACTTTTGGACTGACAATTCATGTTTTTACTCCATGACCTACCCACACAATTTTTGAAACTTCGTCTCTATTCCTCTCTGTTTCTTTCCTTCCTTCTTTCTTCCCAGCAATGGTGCTGAACTGCTTTCCAAGTTGACGGTGTTGTGTTGATCGGTGCATTTCCTTGGCTACTAGTACCCACCCGATCGAGGGCAGGTGAGATTCACCTGATTTTTGCATGCTCGATGCAATTGTCGTTGGCCCGTCAAATCAATAATTTAAGCTGGGTGAGTGGGAATTTATTGGATCTACTCAGTGCTGAGGAGCCGAGTCATGATGTGCACTCAACGCCGACGATTGAGTTCGATGAAAGGACTCCGGTCCGTCTGGGGTGGGGGCGGTGATCCCCCCCCTCTCGGTTCCGTGGACAATCCAAATGGAGGATGCATTACACTTGGATGCACACCTACCCCTTCTTCCCCCACATTGATAGTGCACCATCATTATCCTCAACAACATAAATGCAACATATATATATATATTGCATGTTGTAGTGTATTACTATTATTTCTCTATCATTTTAGAATGAGTTACTGTTTTTTTTTCTATTATAGATGGGTTCCATGATTTTAAGATTGGTGGAAGAAGTATCGTGGGGGCTTGTTTAATGATGATCAAATTCGCCATCCTCTTAATCCTGAATTTAAGGCAGATTTAAGTACGCTTTTTTTTTTTATCCATTACTATGATAGAGATATATGCATCTAAATTCAAGAGACATGTCTCTTTCATGAAGTTTTTATGACGTCGAGGGTAGGAAGATGGATACATACAAGTCGTGAGACCTCACATCGCACTGTAAATGCTCCCTCTGTGCCGCGAGAGAGACTCCAAAACGCCATATTCGATCCACTACTTCCCAATCCACGACAAGCTTATATAGTGAAATCATCAACGCCTCAAATCGCAACGATTATATAATAATCACCAAGCTATTCCCTATACGGGTGGACTTTATCTATAGGGTTAGGGTTCGGAATCCACTTAAACCACATCGTATCTGCGGGTAGGCTGATACCCGTGTGGTAATTAATCCCGACGGATAGAATGAGAACACATCATGATCTAAAAGGGGAGCTTTCTGGTACATCTTCTATTTCCTTTGGAGATTGGGGTCTAGTTTGGATAGGGCTCTGAGGGACCGTAACCCCACCCCCCACATCAACGGGTGGAAAGTCTACATCACAACCCATATCACGTATTCATTAGGTGACACGATGGAACTCTACAGTAAGAAACTCGGTACACCACAGGCTCGCCAAATCCCAATTTTACTTCCGGAGGTTCCAGATACAACAGCACCTCGATTCAACATCGATGAAAGAATTTATTGGGTCGAACCCTTTGCACCGGTTAGGTCGAGTGGGAAGGCATGGCCGTAGCCGAGATTGGGAAGTGAACCTTCATCATGGGGTTAAATTGGTAGATAGGGGAACGTGACATTTGTGGGGTCTGCAGAGTTACACCATGAGAGCAAAGAGCTTTAATGATGAAAGTGAGTCTCGAGTGTGCCACGACCACTCCCATACTTCATATTTGCCCCCACCTTTTATTTCTCTCCTCCTCCTCCTCCTCCTCTTCTTCTTCTTTCCCTAATGTGTCCCAGAAATTATTTAAATGGGAAGCCACTCACCCAATTTCTTTTATTTTGCCAATTATTATTCTCGTGTGAAAATGATTGCCTCGAACGCTTGGCTACTTTGAATTGATGATCATCGGATTCAATATGTATATAACACATGAATACATGCATAAATTTTCCATTGTAAACAACGTCAATAAACTTAAAACAGCATGCCAATTCCTGGCCGGCGTAGACACATACGCGAGTTGAATTGGGGATTCAATGCCTCGGGACCTAATGTCACATTCTCAACCAACACTATAGTCGGGAGGGGATCGATGAAGATGACTCTCGAGATCAAAGAAAATGGAGATAAATTCATTGTATTTGAGAAAAAAAAAACAAGAGAATGAGATGTACATAATCTTGCTACGCACCTCTTTATGAAAAACTAATTCAAGAAAATGGAGCTTGGTGTATAAGGATTAGGTGATAGTGGATTTGAATTCGTGACTGATGCATCTCTTTATCGATCCAAAGTACATAAGATGAGGAAGGGAAAACCAGAAGATGAGCCGCCGCCACCACCACCCGGATCTCCATTCTTAATTTTCTCTGAGGTGGTGGGTTGTTTCTGACCACCACCACCACCGCCGTCGCCCCCAAAGAGGTTGTTGAAGGGTCGACAAATGTACATCTTTTCAGCGACGGGGAGTGGCCCATCATCAACCGGCTCAACCTCAGCAACTGGACGTTTTCTCAGTCAAGAAATTAACTAATAATTAATTTTATCTGGCACTTGTTTAATCGGGCACTGTATCCCTATCTTGGATATTTAATTAACAAGGAATATGAGACACTCATGATTGAAGAAGTATCTAATTGTGCACGTAATGATGTTGCCTTGACGCAATCCTCCATAAGCAGGCACACTTCGCAGGGCATTACAACCTTTTTTTTTATCTTTTTACTGTGAGGGGGACAGACGAGGAATTCCAGGGCAACCAATTGGTCGATTATTAACAGAGTACAGACATTCTCCTGCAACTATAAACAGTCCATTTCTGATAAAAAAAAACAATAAATAGTCATTTAGCAGCTCCATCAGTTAAATAAACAAAGATGACAGTGCTGCTCCCTTACATCCTTTGACCATGCGACCACTTTCTCGATTATCGCCGTTTAAATTTGCGTTTAGTATCATGTCCGTTTGATTTTCATCAATGCAATTTTCATATTCTTATATGAAATTCAAAGGACCTTAACTGTGACTCAATAGTAAGTTTGAGGTGTTCGATGTACATGGATCGGTCGTTATTCATCTCCTATCCCAGTAGGTAAGACATGAGTTTCCGTGTGTCTGATGCGACTCAAACATGACCACATGGACACATGCGAGAGCTGTCTCGGGCTTCTGATATGATAACTGCAACGCGGTCGAGCGGCTTGCTCGCGGAATTTATGGGGAAAAAGAGAGAGAGAGAGAAGGGACGCGGGATTCACCTTCCTCCCCGATCGATGGCGTTCGTCGAGAAGGAAAAAAAAGTACAGAAAATATGGAGTACGAGAGAGAGAGAGAAGAAAAAGGGCAAAGCCTGGAGGAGATCAGAGGGGGGGAAGAAAGAAAAAGCAGGAGGATGAAATGATAGAGAGGAAGATGATGACGTGAGTCAGTCACGCTTCCACGCGGGCTTTAGCAGACCGACCGCACGGACAGAACAGCCACAGAGCTTAGCCACTGCAACAATAGAAAACAAAAACTAACCTCATCTGGTGGGTCCAAATTCTTCTTCTTCTTTAAAGTAAGAACACTGATTTTAAATAATACATATAATATATACGCATAATTAAATTCAACTTAGTTAACTTTCTATTCCCATTTAGTTATTAAATTATTGAACGACATAACAGTATAAGAGAGAGCTGTCAGTGTCTAGCTCTGTTTGCCTTGTCTCTGTGCCCCAGCAATGGCCAAAGGCCGTGGAAGGTGGGGGTGGGGGAGCTCAATCACTCGCCACGCCTGCGGCTGCAGGGAAGCCCCTGCTGATCCACTGTTTCGCTCCCTGCGAAAGCATTTTCACCTTCGAATCTTCATCAGTTAACAACACCACGGCCCTACCAGCCACAGATAAGATCGAATAATCCTTTTCGTATGCTGCTGTTCGATGCCCAGGAGAAAAAGCCGAGCTCGAGATGTATGTAATATGCTTGTGGACTCCGAATTGTACGAACAGCAGCGGAGTCATGGGACACAGTGGTTCGATGCTACTAGTTGAACTGAAACTGTTGTGACACGGGTTAACGAGAATCATATCCATTACCAATCACAAATTAAACTTGGCTGTAGAGCACAGAGATGGCTTTAGGGTGGTAACCGCATACACATGGAAGCTCGGTACATCGTGCCGACGCGTATGATCGATCCTATAATGTCACAATCATGTCCCTCATCCGATGTCTAGTATATATACTGTTCAAGTGCAATGAAGGAAAATTCATAACCCGAGCAGTAGAATGATATAAGTGAGGACAAACCGACATCGAATAGCCGCCCCTGTGAGAGTCCCGTAAGAACCATGGCCCATTTTCTTGATTTTGTATATAGCATTCCAAATCTAGAATCCCCATAAATCTTAACTATTAAAAATTTGAGCAGTGTTGATTTGTTATTAGATAGAACTCAATAAATATATAATAACGTGTTGAAATATCTCGATCGATACGTGATAACATGGCCCCCGGCACATTAAATTTCTCTAGGTGGATAGTTGAATTGGAGGGACCCTTTTCATTTTGTGCCAGCCATTTCTCTGTACTCGCAGCTCTTCTTCATCGAAATTTCCACTTGCCTTGCGATTTCGATGATCTAACCTCGACATGCAATCTAATCCAATAATTGTCTAGTTGTCTCTCGAGAACTTCACCACTTCACCTACTTCCTTCTGCACCGGTATATATATATATACCTAGGAAGAATCCAGTGTTCGAACCCAAACGCACTCACGGGGCTGGCTGATATATGATCGATCAAAATGGCGAAATTAGGGCCCCGCGGGGGGTTTCCAATAGTGGGGACTGGACTGATGGCGAGTGATCGAGAATGGAATTGATGAGGCAGGGAGAGGGATAGAAATCAGTGCAATCGAGTGACCACGACACCGCAGTGGGAGTTGTAGCTAAAACTAATTATCATGAAAAGAGACATTTGCAATACAATTTGACTGAACATGTCAACAAGCGTTTCTTGGGAATTATGAACGCACGAACGCTGCCTTCCCACACAATGCAACCCAGTGAAAAGTGAAAACATCCATTTATTTTCCCATAGTTTACCACCTTATCTTATTCTTAATAGTAAAATATCAAATTTAAATATTATAAATGAAAGATAATTATGACTCTTAAGTTTACTAAGTCTGCTCGAGTCTAAATCATTAAGTGGATGTCGGTTTATGTGGCCACTGTGGAATGTCGAGGCTACCACGGATCAAAATTCATATTATTGAGCTGCGCAAATTATTTTGCAGGTGGGAAAGTTCTCGTGGAGACTGTTTTTGAGGTCTCTCGGATGCAGCACGTGGACTATGTTTATTGCTTGGGATCATTTAGCGGAAAAATAAAATAGTGAAGAACTGTTTAAAAAAAAAATTCTCCGATCGAATTTTCTCACTAGATAGCAATTATTATAATTGTTAGATATATTCCAGTCCGATTGTCGGTCGAGGCTTAGTTGAGAGGGACCCCGAATTACAAGAACCTGAATCGTAGTAATTATTTAGTTTAACCCTCCTATGCTCAAGATTACATGACATGAAAACGATAGAGAGAGAGACTTGGGACACATTGTTCTAGGTAATAATTAGATCAGTTTATATTTCATTGTATTATAATTTATTTATTTTTTATGAAATTTTAACTAACACCTTGTTTAGAGAAAAAAATATGAATAATGTTAATTAATTTATATTTCTTCCTAATCTTTGTATTATACTAGATTGATATTACATATGTGTGAATTAATTATGAATAATTTGGATTCTGAGCAGATATTAGGGAGCATGTGTCTCTGTCATTTAAGAGCATGTTATGTAGACTCATCATTTATATCTTCAGTATAAACCCAACTGATATCAAAAAATTACTAGACCCCTATTAGTTATGTTAGAGTTATTTGGAATAATTAAGGAATTAAAAATATAATAATATAAATATTATTTTTTTAAAAAAATTAAAAATATTTAAGAAGACAGTATGTGAAATAATTTTGGCTTGATAAATACTAGTAAGTTCTTCCCTTAAAACACCGGGCGTAGAAAATTACTAGAAGAAAAAAAAAAGAGAAAAATGTAATTAACAAAAGAACAAAAAGGAAGATATAGCCCAAAAAAAGGAAAAAAAAGTAATAGTAAGGCATAGGGAAGAGAAAAAAAAAGNAGAAAGATGCGACTCCCGGTGGGATGAAGCCTATATAATAACGGTAGCCGATATTTCGGCTGCCACAGCTTTCACCTCCTTCTCCTTCATCGGGTTCCTCATGTTTTCCAGCTTCCTGGGTTACTCACTCTGCGCATGATCTAGAGACCACTCAGCCCAGCCCTTTCAGCTCAGGAGAACAAGACGGGAACGAAAGAAGAGGTTAAATCGACCCTGTGATCATCCCTGACATGGAGAAGGCGGTCTCCGAGCCATGGCGACCCGACCAGGTGCTGTTCAGGCCTCCGGAGACCCCGCTTGAGCCCATGGAGTTCCTGTCTCGCTCGTGGAGCGTGTCGGCCCTCGAGATCTCCAAGGCCCTGGCGCCTCCTCAAATGCTGCTGCACAAGCACTCCAACGGTGACTCTGCCACCGCGGCCATTCCGGAGGACCTGGCCGGCGAGGTCGAAGAAGGGACCACCTGCTCCGGCAACCTCTTCTCCTTTGCATCCTCGGAGACCTCTCAGATGGTCATGGAGCGTATCATGTCACAGTCGGTGAGTGTCAATGGGGGCGTTTTTAGAGTTCTTGCTTCTTCTTTCTGCTGAGTTGCTTATCTTTATATATGTGGGAAACTGTTTTGTCTTCATTGGAGAAGAAGAGGTTTCCGGGTTGTCCTGTTTTCCGATGCCTCAGTTTTTTGGCCTTGAAGCAGAGTGCAGACAAGAAGAAAAGTTCCAAAAACCTATATTATGCTCTTTAAATTCATGCTGTGAAGCATGAAAAAAAAGGGCTTCAATCACTAATTTCTCACCGATTCTGTAATCCATGCATGAATTCTCTGCCCCAAAAAGCAAAGTCCACTTCTCAGCGACAATCATTGCTCTGTCCTCTTTCACCAAGCGCACGCAGCGCAAACCCGCCATTTTTATTCTCTTCTTTATCACTACAATAATTGTAAATCTGCAATCATGAAGATCCCTTTTCTTGATATTAACGCACCATTATGTTGGTTAAATTGCGTTTGCAGCAGGATGCATCCCCGCGCACTTCCGGCAGGCTCTCCCACAGCAGTGGTCCTCTCAATGGCTCCTTAACAGATAGCCCACCTGTCTCCCCTTCCGAGATCGATGAGGCCAAGGTTGGTAGCAAAAGTAAAAGAAATACAAAAGTTAAAATTTTCCACAACGAATAGGCTTTCTCGGTTAGTTATTAAGTCCACATGTATAAAAATCAATGATATATATATATATCTATAGAGTAAGTAATATCTCACTTTAAAATTTTAAATTAATTGATGGATGTGAAGATGGTTACTACGCCTATCCCATATATAAAAGATATAGGTTCCTGTCGGGAGCTCCTTGTGGGTTCGCCGGAGCCTGACAACCTCGGTCAGGGCAGGACATGGGGTTGTTGAGATGGGTACGAAATGTTGGCTTGCTTTCCTCTTTTTGGTTGCAAAGCACGAACACTGGGTGACTGGCCACACTGAGCATAGACTGATATAGCGATTAGAGAGAGAGAAGACAGATGAGGAGCCTACGTTAGCAGCTTTTGTTGTAACCGACGAGCCATTAATGGCTCCCGGCGAGAGTAGAAGCCTGATGTCTTTGCTTTCTTCAAAGCAGATAAATTTAATGCCATTTTGTTTATATGGCTCTGGAAGTGTTTCTAGACTGTCGCTCTTGTGCCTGCATCAATTGCTTCTTCTGTCTATATGGTTGTGTTCTCTCGTAAATCAGTTCAAACCTTATCCTGGTAGTCAGCAGAATGTAACAGGTTGCAAGGTTGCAGAAATTTCTTTCTTTTCCACTATATATGTTTCTGTTGTCTTGTGATCCTGTGTTGTTGTCCTGTAAGTCTCAACAACCTAGTAAGTAGGTTGGAAGCACGAGAACAAAAGGTTTGAATTTTTCCAGTGTTCCTGTTTACAACCATCGGGAAGCTACCGAGGATGCGTTTTTTATCTTGAGAGTTAAATCGGTACACATCATACGGTGCATTAAGCCCCAAAGGTCTTTTCCCCCCAGTAACAAGATCATAGCCCTTCACCTCCACTGAGATTTCACATGCGTGTGCTTGTTGGTAAAGATACAGGGGTGCGATTTATTTTGTCCGGCATGATTCCATTCCATGTCGGATTTGTCTTTCTACTGTGTTATTAATGGTGCATGGACCCTTAAGACCACGAGGTTGTGGGTGCTCCCTCCTCCTCTTCCTCTTCCCCACAGGCGGTGGTCTTTGCTGGCACTCACTAATTATATCCGTCTCCATTTTTGTTTGCTATTATTAATGAATTTCTTACGAAGGATTCATTTTATTCCATTGCTAAAACGAACGTAGGATTCTCGGATCAGAAGGACCCGGCCTTGCTTTGTGTTTACCCCCCCAATGATTCTAACGAACCCCGCTTATTCTTCCACGCAGCGCTGCCGTTCAAACAATTCCTTCAATGTCCGTTCCATCGTCTCTGCCCCTGGTGGGGCTGCCGCCATGATGACCGTGGGCGGTGGGGGTGGAAAGACGGTTGGGCGTTGGCTCAAGGACCGTAGGGAGAAGAAGAAGGAGGAGGCCCGTGCCCAGAATGCTCAGCTCCACGCGGCAATCTCCGTTGCCGGGGTGGCTGCTGCAGTGGCTGCCATAGCAGCCGCAACTGCAGCATCTTCCGGTGCAGGCAAGGATGAGCAGAGGACCAAGACCGACATGGCCGTGGCTTCTGCTGCAACCCTCGTGGCAGCACAGTGCGTTGAGGCTGCCGAGGCCATGGGGGCTGAGCGGGAGCACCTGGCCTCCATCGTCAGCTCTGCTGTCAACGTCCGATCTGCCGGTGATATCATGACCTTAACTGCAGCCGCTGCTACAGGTAAATTTTCCGAAATCTGTTTGGTGTCTGGATCTCTGCAGATATATGTTGAGGAACAAGTATCTAATTGTTTTATAGGTGGAATATGTTATCACCTGAAAGAAAGTTTAACGGAAGTCGGCAGAAGATTTGATATGCAGACGCCCTCTTGTTTTTGCATTGTCATCGACACGCTAATTGCCAATTTAATATGTTATTTAGTACATTGAATCTCTTAATATGATTGTGTGTTAGTTGGAACCTGCTTATCATTTGTCAAGATGACTATAATGATCTCTACGGTTGCAATGCATTCGTTCAGCCCTACGTGGTGCAGCCACGTTAAAGGCGAGGGCTTTGAAGGAGGTGTGGAATATCGCAGCGGTCATTCCAGTTGATAAGGGTGCTGGTTTGAGCGGTAATGGTAACAATGGCAGTTCTAACAGCAGTAACAGCGGCGAGCTTGTACCCGAAGAAAATTTCCTGGGGATCTGCAGCCGTGAACTACTTGCTAGGGGTGGTGAGCTTCTCAAGCGCACCCGTAAAGGTGAAAACGCAGATCCTTTCAGCGTAGCTTTTCCTTCCTTGTCAAGTAAAATGTTTCACGACATAATAAATGTGGGGTTTAATCGTATAGGCTCTATCTTTTGGGTTAGAAGCTACAGTGCCTGTGTTGTCAAGTTGTAGGCATAGGTCGTGAAGGCTACGTGTTCTTGTCGGGTGCATGTACTTATCATCCTGTCAATTCCTGGATAAGCAAATATGTTCCAATCCCATCTATGGGACTCGTTTTCTTTCAACGGGACTCCCAACTCATTTCACAGTTGGAGAATGTTATCTTGATCAATAATAAAAACTGAGCTCGCTGGTGACTCGTTGCAGGTGATCTCCACTGGAAAATAGTATCTGTTTACATCAATAGGATGAATCAGGTAGGTCCTTTCTTTTCAATTCGACTCTGGTTCCTATTCCTATCCCAATGAGTTGAATGACCTCAATTATTGGGGGGATGAATTAAACTTTTGTCTTGTGAGGTGATAGTGTAAAAAGGAAGGGTTTTCAGATTTCAGACATAAAGCAAAGAAGAGAGAATCTTGATGAGGATGAAACAAATGCACCCCCCACACTATCTTTTTCTGCTTCATATCCGTTTCTTAATTCCCCTTACCTCTCATGCTAACAGGTGATGCTGAAGATGAAGAGCAGGCATGTTGCTGGGACCATCACAAAGAAGAAAAAGAGTGAGTCTTTGATTACTTCTGTCTCTCTCTAGTGGTAATGTGAACAAAAAAGGGAGACGATGTGGGCCTTCCCTCTGCTTAGGGATTTGCAAAAGCTACTCTCCCTCCCCCCCACTCTGTAGTAGCCCCCTCTCAACTAAAGTGTTCCTAAGAAGGGGG
>CXYZ01007957.1:1994431-2028282 GCA_900006705.1 Sonneratia caseolaris
TCTGGGGACCGGGACTGGCATGGGTCAAAAGCAGGAGGGGAGGTTATCAAGGTTTTTTTTTAATTATTATTTTCAGGAAATGAAATTTATATTAATAACAAAAAAAAAGTTAAAAGAGGGATTATATAAGTATTATCAGGTACTTTTCTTGCCGTATTTTTATTTATATTTACATATCTTATAACAAAAATTTTAAAATACTATCAATTAAAATGTTATGAAGTCGTGCAAGTGATTTATCCAAAAAGATCATTCATTCTTGATGAAGGGTAGCTTCTCCTGCCATTTTTGTTAGAAAATTTGTTGCTCTATTTAAAGATGTGGCTTATTTGAAGGTGGTGACTAGATTCCTGCAATCATGTATTAGATGCTTTAATAATAAATTTTTATAATTTTATATGCTTATACAATTCACTATTATTAATGTATTAAGTTTAATATATAAGAATTTTATTCCCAAATTCTAAGTAAAAAACAGGCGATCTCTTAGCCTTCATAACTCGGCCACGAGCCTAGATGCCTCTCTATGTAGCGGATGCATCCTTCCACCCACTTCCCAGCAGGATGCCCGTCCTATGGGGTGAGGATATCAAGGTTGTCGATTATCACTATCTGCTAAATTCCCTCTCTTAGTATATTCCTCCTCCTCCTCCTCTTCTTCTTCTTCTTGTTGATAATTAATTATATTATCTTGTTAGTCAAGAATAGTACGAGTTCTGAATCATTAAGGAATGTCCGAGACGATTAGGTGTACTTCCCGCCTGTTTTGTTTGGTTGTCCACCACAACCCCCACCCCCAGGGAATAATATGGACCGTACAATGATGTGGGGTGGAATATTTGTACACTGGTGCACTCAATAATCTTAGGAATCTCCGCATAAAATAATTCATCTTTTTGAGAAGTTTTATTTTTTAATAACCGATTTAACTTAAATATGGGTTTTGATTGGGCATCATTGGATTTCTTGTTATCACATTGTGTGTAGAACAGTACTAAAGGCAAAGGGCAATTTCCTTGTCTTTTTTTCTTTTTATCCCCTCCATCATAAATTCTTCAAAATTTTATTGGTACCCCCCCGCCTTCTAACTAAAGCCCGAATCCATCATGGGCCTTCAAGAGCCCATATCAGATTGGATGTGCGGATTCCTCATTTTGAATGGGCATTGTTGGGCCCATGGGCCCATGCGAGTACGGCCAGATGTGAATGATGTTTGTTGAGATCCACTGAGTCACGTTTTTGCACGTTTTTTAATTTGATCTAATGGATTCGTGCTCATGTGCGTGCGTATTCACGAAAATTCTTAAGACGGCGATGTGGCGTGACACCGCCGAGGGTGGGCGTGTGACCCGTGACCGTCGGATCTAGTCGTCATCGCATCCGACTGCCGATCTCCACCGACTCAAACCCGACACCCAATTTTCGACGTCTTCGAAAAACGGTCCGGCTGTGCTGGATGGATCAAGAGGCTATAAAAGCCACACGATGTGAATGCACCCTTCATCCATCTCCCAAGGCCGAAAGCCCAGAAGTGACGCGAGATATTTTGCTGGAGGAGGAAACAAAAGCAAGGAAAAATCCAAGGAGCTTCGTTGATGCCTCGTTCTTGTCCCTGTCCTTGTCCTCCTTCCACAGGGGATGCTGCTACCTGTGATGTGTTCGAGACCGGCAGACTGTCGACCCTCCTCTTGAGTGTCGACGCCGGCGATGGTGCCGATGTGGAGAAGCCGCCGAAGCCCCTCCTGATCGCCTCCCCGACGGGGGAGGGAGAGTACCCGGTTGTCATTCTGCTCCATGGCTACCTCCTCTCCAACTCCTTCTACTCCCAGCTCCTTCAGCACATCGCCTCCCATGGCTTCATCCTCGTCGCTCCACAGGTACACATCCCCGTGTCTGTCTCTTGTTCTGACGACCCATCACCGACTCTTCTCCTTCCTGGCAACTTCAACAGCTGTACACGGTGGCCGGAGCGGACTCAACTGGAGAGATCAAATCCGCAGCAGCAGTCACAGATTGGCTGCCGAGAGGCCTTCCAGTCGTTCTTCCCTCGCAAGTCACCCCCAATCTGGCTAAGCTGGCTATCTCCGGCCACAGCAGGGGAGGCAAGGCAGCCTTCGCCCTGGCCCTGAAAAAGGTCTCCGCCGCTAACACGCTCCCTTTCTCGGCCCTGATTGGCATCGATCCCGTCGATGGAATGGGCAAAGGGAACCAAACCCTGCCTCCTGTTCTTGCGTATGAGCCTGGTTCCTTCGACCTGGACATGCCGGTTATGGTACAATTTCGGAACTAAGACTCGATTCTGCTCTTAGTTGATGAAATTAACACACATGTGCATCCCCCACCCTCTTCACATGTCTTTGCTCTTCTGCAGGTGATCGGCTCTGGTCTTGGCGAGGTCAAGAGGAACCCGCTGTTTCCGCCGTGTGCGCCGAGGGGTGTCAACCACGAGGACTTCTTCCGGGAGTGCAGGCCGCCGGCTTGCTACTTGGTGGCGAAGGACTTCGGCCACCTGGACATGCTGGACGACGAGACCAGGGGGATCACAGGGATGTTCACTAACTGCCTCTGCAAGAACGGGAGAGCCAGGGAGCCCATGAGGAGGTTCGTCGGGGGGATGGCGGTGGCCTTCTTGAGGGCTTTCTTGGAAGGAGATGACAGGGACCTGACAGCCGTGAGGGATCGGCAAGACGAGATCGCTCCTCTCGAGCTCCAGAGGATCGAGTTTCTAATGTGAAACGTGTAGTAGTCTGGATCTCACATGTAGCGTGACAGTACTTGGTCCTACACGACCATCAATTTCGGTTCAGTACAGTGCAGTATTATCAATGCGATGTGGTCCTGAGATCTTCAATTTTCTTCTCTCTTAATCTTTCTTTCTTGCACACACACGACGATGCGCTCGAGGCTAGCAAGGCGACAATGCTATTCAGTGTGGGCAGGACTCCAACAAATGCCAGTCAAATCAATCGACTCCTTCATCTGGGGAATAAAGCAGGATTGTCCCAAAAGTTGACTAGTCTCTGTACTCACTCAATTTGGGATTTGAAGATCGATCGATCGATCATACCGTGTCTGGGGGGTGGTGGGGGGGACCACACTCACTGTTGGGAAGGACGGTGGAGACCCCATCCATCACCCCCGCCAAGTCACCATAAAGAAAAATTTCTGAGTCCGCCGAATCCAGAGAGAGGGTTCTCTTCTCTGTGTGGACTCGGGACCTTGAAATCTCAATATGGTCTCTCCTAAGTCTCCAACGATAATGTTGAGCCCTTTTAGAATCGCTATTAAAGCGAGCGTTTGTTGGTGTCATGCTCCGTACTGTTCCATCAAAATAAATAAATAAATAATATCTAAATTCAATTTTGATATATGATCCAGTATGTTCGTAAATATTTTTTTTATAATAATAATTTATGGGTGTGAGTGTGAACTTGGATTGGAGGGAGAGTCACTGTTGAAGATATTTTTGGAATCGTGAAACATGGAAAAGGCGTACATGTGGAACTGGGGAGGAAAAAGTCATTAAATGCCGAGAGACTTTTCGGTACGGTGAGTTAATGAATGAAATAAATGGAAGAAAATGTAAAAGGAAAAAAAATTGAAAAGAAAAGATAAAATGGGATTTGATATACAGCATAGAATTAAAATTTAAAATTATTATATTTTGGATTATTATCAATTAGGCCCCTAAATGTTCGTATTTTTCTCTTATTATTATTATTATTATTATTATTTTCTAATCGATTTCTCCATGATTTAGAGAGCCAGAAAGGGAGACAGAGAGAAATGTACGCTGTCGTATGTCTCAGGAGGAGCACCTGATTTTACATTTCAATTTCAGGAGAAAAAAATGAATTTATTATCATAAAATTTTGAAAAAATTGGGATTTGATTTGGGGGAGGGAAAAAAAGATGGCCATGAGCTGCAATTTCGGGGAAAGAAAGCAGAAAAATAAATAAATAAAAAGCAGAGGATGTCCCCTTGCTCTCCCATTTTCAGAGCTTCTATCCACACTGTTGCTGTTATTGGAATGGAAACCCATCTTCCTTTTCACAATGCCTCGTCAACCCTCTAAATATATATACAATTTATATATATATATATAGATATAGAAGTTGGTAAATACGTGTATTTAAACAGATTCATATGGTAAAATATTTGATCTGAATATGGCATGTTTATTAAATATTGTAAGAGCGTCTAGCCTAGATATAGCATGCATATAACATACTGAATTACCAATTAATATGACTTAACTCGTTTAATCTTGTATACCTTAAAGATGGTTAAATGCGTCATTTATACATACAATTAATACGATAGACATGATAAATATACGTCCACTTTAAATATATTAAGTGGGCTAATGACTTCATCACATGTTTACACTCATTTAGTTAGGTAGATTTTATAGTGTCTTATTGGGTTATGCATGTTGGACTCAACTTAAACGTATTTATTTAAACATATTACACTCATTTTGTACACGTGACCGAATTTCCCCGAAGGTCTAACTATTTAATGCGATCGAGGAATTTAACTACTAGCATCGGGAGTTCAAGTGCGGAAGCCCTTACAACAGACGGAGTAGAGGTCATCCCTCGTCGATACTCGACTCGTAAGAAGCATGTCGACTTGCATGTTACATTAATCAAAGTACGATGTTGTGGTACTGGGTAGAGAGATTTTCGAGCCGAAAAAAGATGGCTCATCTTAGGCAGATTTGGTAAGTAGAGAAGTTTGGTGCTTATCCATCCATGGAGACGGTCACGCAGCAGGATCGTCGGCTCTTGATGAATAATACTAGGAATCGCATAATGTGTATATATTGGAGTTGAACCACCGTAGGCGTGGTCGAGTGATTCGGCACTCATCATCCTAATGGGAGGACTCGAGTTCGAGTTCCGCCTGTGGCAGGGAGATCTTAACCCCTTAAATGGACCGATCCGGGACGTTTCGAATTAGTCAGCTGGACAAACTTCATCTAGATACATGCTGATTATAAAAAAATAAAAATTGGAGTAGGGATCGAGACGGGCGGTGCAGAGTCCGTGCTATGAGAGAGGAAAATGAAGGGCAAGGCAGGGAAGCCGATCAGGCCTGACTCCAGTGCATGAGCTAAATTCCAAGGTCTAGCGTTGGAAATCACGAACGACACTAAGAGAAGAGAGGAGAAACGAGGCAGGGTCGTGCTAGAAAAAAGAAAAGAAAAGAAAGAAAGGCTGCTTAGGAATTTGATTAGATTTTCTTTTCTTTTCTTTTCTTTCTTTTACAAAAACACCCGCAATTGATGATTAACTTATCCATTCTGTCTCGCACTAAGACTGTTCTTTCAGAGGCTTCCCACCATAAATGCAGAACGCCACAAAAGCCCTAAACTCCATTAAAATGATAACCGGAGATCATTCCTAGGAGTTATCAAAGCACCTTTCCAAGACAAAGAACCATGAAGTGTCTCCAACTTCAGCCAGCCTCTCTCTCTCTCTCTCTCTCTCTCTCTACACAGCATTGCTTCCTCCAACTGCAAGACTTACGTTCCCAACATATTCTCCCTAAAGAAGACCAGGATTGATCAGTCCCACAAGCATAGGCTGGCTAAGACGTAGGGAAAGAATAAATCATTAATCGCTACTTCTTCAAGTTTTAATTGATGCCATCAGTCGATTCATGGCATGAACAGTTTGTTGCCGCACTTGCACCGCCAAGCCTCAGGGTAGTACTCGAGCGGCATGCTGAAGCCCAGCTGGACGGGGACTTGCACCGGCCTGCAAGGGAAGCACCTTCCGCACTTTGACCGGCACGTGGGCGGGGATGATCCGAGCCCTCTGAGGATCCGCCGTCGTTGGTCGTTGCTGGGTCCGCTTTCTCCGGTAATTTCCCTCCTAGTGCTGTCATCTACAAGCTGTTGCCCTGCTCCATCTCCAGGGTATGAGTCTGCCAATGGATCCTAAGAGACTGAGCTGATGACTACAGAACTCTTGGCAAAAAGTCTTTCCCTTTCGGAGTTTAAAGGGAGAAGAAAAACGTGTTCTGATTTAGAGGCTGTAAATTCCGAGAAAAGTGCCTTCGTTTTCTCGGAAGACTGAAAGTGGAAGGCTTCGCAGCATTCTACGCATTACTTGTAATAGTAAACGCTTACCCGACAGGGGGAGTGAAATGGCAGATGAAGAAAGCAATATGACGAGGGCGACAGCCAGCATCGGGTATGAGCGGCGGTAGCGCAGTGAGCCCATCGCTGGCGGAGGAGGAGGCGGGGGCGCACGAGAGGCTCTGCTGCTGCAGCTGCTCAGAGGTGCACTAAAAAAGCTACGATCCACGGGCGCTGCGGTTGAGTAAGGCGCAGAGGACGATCTTTAAATACGTTCAGTCATCTCACTCGCTCTCCTGCTCGGTCGCCTACCCACCTCTGAGAAGATTGATGAATTGAATAAGAGAGAGAGAGAGAGAGAGATTGATTGATTGCTATAATTGCAGAGAGATAGAGAGACAGAGACAGAGACAGAGAGAGGAGGGGGCGTTGGTTGCGTATATGACCGTGTGTAAAGGTCTAAGTCAAAGACGCATACTAAACAGATCAGATATTTATATACATATAATTATATATATATATATAGAGAGAGAGAGTGGGAAATAGACAATAATTGCACGTTTCCTTCCCTGGTCGTTGTTGCCCACAGGGACGGAGAAAGCCTGTGCGTGTTCATTCACATACATTCATGGGTCCATCCATTTCTTGGGCTGCCTCCTCCTCATCCTCATCCTCAGACTCACGCACATCCATAAACATGAAACAAAGCTGGTATATTTCATAGGGTGGTCTCTATCTTCTTTTCTTAGGTCCCATTTAACTATTGGCAAGGTGCAAGACAAGGTAGAGTAGATAAATCGATCTAAATTGAGAAGATTCAATATCTTTTCTTCGCTCGTCTAAGTTTATGACTCAAGTTAAGTGATCATTACGATTTTGGAGGTTTCATTCCTTACAAACCAACTCAATTCATTAAATTAGCCCTTTGGATTTATGAATACCTTACATATGCAGTAAGGAGAAAAGTACATAGTTTGATGTCGCCTCCCACCATTCCATATATAAACGTTTACCCGAATTGTGATTGCGGGCTGGACCGGACCCCAGAGGTATCCATGGACTGGACCCAGCCCAAATTGGTCCACTGCCCCACCCCCCTGAGTCACGTGCAATTTTGCACGACCATTCGCTTAGTTGACTAAAGTCAAATTTGTTACTTGTCGCACCAAGTGGTGTCCCCTCAACAATTCTTCCTCTTCGAGCTGACATCAGTCTGATTTTTTTTTCCCCATCATATAATGTTCGATGATTAAAAGTCTATTTGATCGCATAAATGACAATAATCGGGTCGGGTCACTGAAGATGTGGCTCTTCCAATTATAAGTTTATTTTCATTTAACGGAAGTAACTGTCGGAAGCCATGGATGTGGGGGCGGTGGTCTGATTTTTTAGGCCGCCACCGGAAATGAAGGCCACACATCAGCAGAGGGGAAGGCAGTCATACACGTGTCGGGCAATTATGGAAGGACCCGAAATCGTCTGATTCGAGGATGTGATTCTCCTCCCACGCTGCTATAAAGAGCGCCGTCAGTGCACCCACCTTCTCCGCCTGCTTGTTATCCGCCCGCTGTGTGTGTGAGAGAGAGAGAGAGAGAGAGAGAGAGAGAGAGAGAGCAGAGGGAGGAGCAGTTCCTGAGATCCTCAGAGGAGTCGGCTATGGCGATTGAGGTGATCCATTTTTTTCATATCCCTTCTGGGTCCCATCTCTCGTACATTTGTACTTGATTTTTCGGATATCGAGTGAATGATTGATCTTGGGTTCTTGGTCTGTAACGTTGAGCAGGCCTGGTTCATGGCGGAGAGCGGGGAGGATCAGAGGCTCCCCCTACATTGCAACCCCAAGGAGTTCGTGTCGTTGGATCATTTGGCAGGTCCTCTATAACTGTCATCTCTGTCCAAAATAAAAAGCCCCCCCAACCCCCAACTCTTCTTGTGGATTTGAAGTTGATGAATCTCTGGTTTGACGATTGATGAATCTGTCGTCAGAACTGGGAGTGCTCTATTGGCACTTGAACCCGAGTGACTACGAGAATGATGAAGAACTTCAGAAGATTAGGGAGTCTCGAGGGTACAGCTACATGGTACTCAGTTTTATCCTATTTCGAATTCATCCGTCCGTCAAATTCGTTCTTGCTTCTGTAAGGTGTTGAGCTAACGTCAGGATCTGACGACTCTGTTTGTTTTGCGGTTTAGTTTGCAGAATATTGTGTGAAATCAAATATTAGTTAACAATTAACTAAACTGTCTGCAGTGTTCTCTGACTGATGAGAGGGATTTGATAGCAGAAATCCTAGTATTGGGTTATCTTATTGCGTGAGGAGACGTCTCTGATGTATCCGATTACGAATGTTTTTTTCTTCCTGGAAATTTCTTAGGATTTGCTAGATTTGTGCCCAGAGAAGGTCGAGAACTATGAGCAGAAGCTCAAGAACTTCTACACCGAGCACATACATGGGGACGAAGAGATACGCTACTGCTTGGAAGGGAGTGGATACTTTGATGTTCGAGACAAGGATGACCGCTGGATCAGGATACGGATAGGGGCGGGTGACCTCATCGTTCTGCCTGCTGGTATTTACCACCGATTCACTCTTGACACCGATAACTACATCAAGGTAATGAATCCAATCAACGCTTTGCTTCTTACCCCAAGGGAGTATGGATGAAGTGGGACAAAAATCACCGTACAAGGGTGGGATGTCGACCATATATACGTGGATACCGGTCCCTTTGGTCTCTTTGGCTCGTGTGGAACTTTCATTAAGAATATTGGACACGAGGAGCTGATAATGTCTCTGCTTATTCCTTCACATGTTTTTGGTTCAATATGCAGTTGATGAGGTTGTTTGTCGGGGAACCAGTCTGGACTCCCTTTAACCGGCCACAGGAAGGCCATCCCGCAAGGAAGGAGTACATCAAGAGCTTGATTGAGAAGTCGGGAGTGCCGCTGAAGGCTCATTGATCGTTATAATGTGAGCGGCTGAAGGTATAATTACGCATGTAAAACTAATGTTTTCCATCTATACCTAGAAACCTTACACCTGCATATACTAGTATTAAATCTATCAATAAGCTGTCAGTTACTTGGGTCGGACATAGATGCTTTATCTGATCATATCTGATGAGAAAAACTGTGCGGTTCCCTTGATGGAGCAACTTACGTTGTCCAAGTTTCTCAATTGAGAATTCGTGGATATCTTCGTGTTCTCTGCAAAATTTCCCTTCACACTGTGATCCATTATTCACCGCAATCCAGTTCTAACAAGATTTTGAGTTGATTACTCATCGCCTCACACACTGTCAATGCTGCCACATAAGATCACGAGCTGTTACTGGAAACAGCATAAGATCATGAGCTGTCTTGTTACCAGTAACTTTCAGCAGGCCTATGGAGGTTCTTCCTTCGGCTTGTGTACTCCAGCATGCAAGTCTGCAAGATTTCTCTGTTTTCTCAGTTGCTGCTTATATAGAAGATACGCTGTGGTCATCCAAGCTATTGATTGACTGTGACTTAGGAACCCCCCTGGAATGCGCTTTTTGGTTCCATGAATTACCTAGGAAGGAATTGATGTGAAATACATCGGATGAAACGGTACTGCAGAAAATTGATTTTCCATGAAATTTTGATTCCAAAATTTTAAATCTGAACTCCTTGCCAGTGGTGAATACGTAAGACTTGTCATGCTGCATCGAATGATCACCTGTTCCTGAAATACCTAGCATTTTATTGGACTACTTGAGGAAGCACGTAAGTAGTCGTCGTCTTCTTCTTGCTTTCCTCACTGTAAATGATCTAGTCATCTTTGTCCAGGCCATTCAACTGAGAACAAAAGAAATATATATACAGGCAAAAGTTATTAGATAGAAAACTATGCATCGATAGAGCAGTAAGTTTTGCAGTCATCGTGACTGGACCAGATGCTCTTAGAGCTGCCAGAGACCCCACTTTAGCCCATGGCCTGCGGTGTCTTTAAGACCGGCAGATTCTCCACCCTCCTTCGGAGTGTTGACTCCATAGAAAGCACCAAAGCTGAGAAGCCTCCGAAGCCCATCCTGATCGCCTCCCCAACAGAAGAAGGAGAGTGCCCAGTTCTCAAACTCCTCCACGATTAACTCCTCCCCAGCTCTTTCTACTCAGCTTCTTCAGATCATTGCCTCATTGTTCCTCAGGTATTCATCTCTTATCTGTCAATCTCCCGATGATTCGGCTTAAAGGATACATATTTGGTCAGTAGTAAGATCAATTGACTAACTTCATGTTTATATTCTATAGTTTTGCGCTATTTGAGTTGCATTCTCAGAACTTCAAGTGTCCTATAGATCTTTTGTCTTGATCCATCGTCAGTGAAACTCCTTTTCCTTTTCAACTCCAAGAGCTGTACACGTTGGCTGGACCGGACTCCACAAAAGAGATCAAATCCACAGCTGCAGTCATAGATTGGCTGCCTAGAGGCCTCTTAGCCGTTCTTCCTTTGCCATTCCACCCTAGCCTGGCTATCATCTCCAGCCATAGCAGGGTAGGCAAGGCAGCCTTTGCCCTTGCCCTGTAAAAGGTCTCCACCGCCACCACACTGCTCCCTTTCTCGGCCCTGATTGGCATTGATCCTGTCGATGGAATGGATAAAGGGAAACAAACCTGGCCTCCTGTTCTCGCGTATGAGCCTTGCTCCTTAGACCTGAGCATGCCAGTTATGGTACAATATCAGAACTTAATCTCACTGCCAGTGACAACTATTTCTTACACTATCCTTCTCTAGGGGTCAATCTGTGTTCTTAAATGGCTTGATACTTAATAGAATTACTAAATCTTTGCCTGTTCATTGATATACACTATCTTGTATGGGTTGCACAAGTGCCCAATTCTTTTCCCCTACATGTGATGAGATCGGATGTCAACACAGCCAAGCACGGTTTTGCGGACCCCAATGATGAATATGATCTAAAGATCAAATGAAAGAACTGGATTGATTTGATGGGCCTTGCACACAAGACAACGGTGTAGTACTAGTACTTAGTTATAACTGATTCATAAAGCTACAACCTTTCCTGCTTCTTGTGCGAGTGATTGGGTCTGTCCTTGGGGAGGTCGAGAGTTGTCTCCTGCTTCTGATCCTCATCCCGCATCCCTCAAGTGCTCTGAAAGGTGTGAACGACAAGGACTCCTTCCAGGAATGCAGGCCAACTGCTTGCTACTTCGTGGCGAAGGACTTCAGTCACCTGGACATGTTGGATGATGATATCAGGGTGATTTATGGATTCTTCACTCATCTTTGCAAGAAAGGGACAGCTAGGGAGCCCATGAGGAGGTTCACTGGGGGGGTCGCGGTGGTCTTCTTGGGTGATGACAGGGACTTGATTGATGTCCATGGTGAATAGGCATTGATGATATTGCACCTCTAGAGCTCTAGAAAATCGAGTTTCTCCAGTGGCAGCGTGCTCTCCCTATGTCTATACAAAACATTATCGTCTACACACATATATGAATGCCTTATAAGCATGAAAGTAAGTTCTCTGTAAGAGAATCGGTTTGTAGTGCTGAAGTGTTGGTGAACATCTTATGGATTATCAATAAAGTTCTGGAATCTATCAAAAGAAAATTCACCAATTTAACTGATATTTGAAACAACTGTCCTGAAGGCAAATTGCTCAAGAGGCAAGTGGTATACAACATCTCGGGAAATTTGTTAGCATGGGCAATTTGGGGAACAGGGAAAGCGAGGGTATCCCAGAAACTTATAATTAGTTTACTATCACCACCAACCAGAAATAATTTCTTCATCCTTTCTCTGTGCACTGCAGTGCAACACCTCTTTCTGATCGATTCGTCCAGTCGTCGATTCATTCCCAAAAAAACAAAAAATGGCTGTGCTCGACAAGTCCGTGGCAAAGGCCCCGGACGCCCTTTAGAGCCCACACTCCGGGGCTGTCTCTGCCCTAAAAGAAGGCTGCCTAAGCGACCGCTTCGCCGGCGTCCATCCCGATTCCGTCACCGTCAACCTCGGCTCCACCGGCCTCTTGGCCTACTCTCTCGATCGCCAGAACCCCCTCCTGCCTCGGTACCTCTGACTTCCACGTTTACCATCTTCCTCTACTTTGCTCTAATGAAATTCGTTCTTGATCTATTCCCGGTCAACCATCTTCACCTTCTTGAAAAGTAAAACATTTTTGTAATTGTTTCGAGGCTCTTCTGCCAATCAGAACATATATGCATGGATCTAGGTTCCACCTGTTTGTGTGGGTCAACCTAAGTTCTTGCTTCTAATGCTATTCGATTGGTTAACTTTTGGGTTTGCTGCTCTCTGTCGGTTTCCTTTCTGACATGTTTGTTTATTTAATGACCCATTATTGGAATCTTGAGGTTTCTTTTGGGAAATCTCCGTATGTGCTCCAGTGAGGATGCCAAGCGTTCGGATGACATAACTTACAATATCTTCATGCTATTATTTTGGCCCTTGTATGTTCTTTAAATTATTTATCAGATCACTAACCTCTCTCCTTAATTTGCCTTGTCATAGATTGTTCGCAGTCGTGGATGACATCTTCTGCCTGTTTCAAGGGCATATTGAGAATGTTGCTCTTCTGAAGCAACAGTACGGATTGAACAAGACAGCAAATGAGGCGATCGTTGTCATTGAGGCTTATAGGACTCCAAGAGACCGTCGCCCTTACCCAGCTGATCAGGTTGTGAGAGACCTGAACGGGAAGTTTGCATTCATCCCGTATGACAGCTCTGCTAAAACTGCCTTTTTTGCCGCCGTAAGTGGAAACATCCATTCATAGGTATCTTTGATTGATGTGATTGGTTTTCATGATTAGCAGCTTTGGTTGCAACTTCATCTGCTCTCATTATCATGCAGGATGCTGATGGAAGTGTTCCATTCTATTGGGGGAGTGATTCTGATGGCAACCTTGTCCTCTCTGATGATATGGAGGTCGAGAAGAAGGGCTGTGGAAGGTCTTTTGCTCCATTTCCTAAAGGTAAGCCTATTCAGAGCTACCCATGGTCTTAGCCATTCATTTCGGACGGCGGTTCTCTTTCCACACTGATTTTTGGGTGAAAGATGGGATCCTTGGATCCCTGAATAAGAGAGGACCCTTCTGGATGCCCGACACAAGTAGTCTTGAATGTATTGGAGTTGACTCAAAGCTGGAGCACACCATTTTTTGAGCTATTCCTCTATTTCTATGTTGAGAAGGCGAAGACTTGTCCAAGGTCCCCTTTTTTGATGTTATCATAGGGTGCTTCTTCACCACTACTAGAGGGCTGAGGAGTTATTAGTGACCCCTCAATGAATTGAAGCCAGTTCCTAGGGTTGACAGCTCAGGTCAGGTGTGTGGAGCTAACTTCGAAGTGGATTCAGAGTCAAAGAAGGAGACCAGTGGCATGCCCAGAGTTGAGAGTGCTGCAAACTGGTCATCGCATTACTGAGCTCGTTTCTTCATTCTATGGCCTTAGTTATTAATGGGCCTCATAAGAGGCCTCGTGCTAGTTTAACCTGTTTTTCCGCATATTCTTCCTTGGCAAACTTGCAGCCTTTTATTGGGTATTGGCCCTGGTTTCATGATGAAGGTATAAGAGGTAGCTAGGGAATCAGTTTATGTGGCTGTACATGTTGCTTACTCAAAGACTGAGACTTTGGAGAACTTCGAGATCGTATCATATGGTGTAATAACCAGTCAAGTTATATTTGCCTTGCCTGGAAGTTTGCTTCGGCTATTCCAGTCATGGAGTAGCAATTATATATACTAACTTTTTTTTTCAGTAAATTATATATGATAACTTATGGAACCAAAGCATCATTTTAATGTATTCAGATATAAGATCAGCTTAGTCAGGTTCAATGAGTGCTAGTTAGCCATGATGAGTTTTTACTGGATGAGCAGCAGCTTACGGGATATAAAAAGTGATACCACCGAAGGCAGAAAAGAGTAATCATCTTGCCTTTCATACAGCGCACAGAACCTCAGCTGACTTTAGTCCTTTGCATCTGCTATGCCTCCTGGTGCAATCTGGAATACGTGTTACAAGTCAAGGACAACATACCAACAATTATTTTCTAAGTATCAGCCGATTGCACTGTCCAGTTAGTGGACCAACCTTTCACCTATATTTGTTTTGTTTCTGCAGGTGAACAGATAATTCAGTGAGCAATATAAAAGGAGAAGAAGACACATTAATTCACTGCTCCTAGTCAGCTCATGCTATATTGTCAGTGAATGGTAATATCAAAAGCTACTATGAGGGGGAAAATGATCCATGATATGATATGGAAGGATATAGCTTCAGCTTCTGGAAGGTTTGGAGCATCAAACACCTTGCAGACACGCTGTTCACCTTTGCCTTTCCTAAACATCAGCCTTATTGTGGCTGCATGGGCTAACACATGCCCACCCGCTGGTTTCTTTGGATCTGATATGAATACTCCACCTCCCGGATCAGCAATCACTGCAAGAAATTGTTCCAACTCGTATTTAATATACCTGTTCTGATATTATAATATATGCACATATGTCGGCTAAATTCTTGAAATAGCTGGCTCCCTAACTGTAGGACCTGAGTTGCAAATCCTTCATAACTCAAGATATTACATCTAAGTATGCCAATCCATTTGTTGTAGAGAAGATTAGGTTGATATTACTTCAACGATGAGAACAGCTTTTGGTGATTGCATGCAACCCCCTGAAGCAATAAGTGAAATGAAAGATGGTACCTTGGTTGGTCATATAAACTGCAACATTGAATTCCTCAGCTATCTTTGTTAGTCGAGAAAGCATTTGGGCTAATTTTTGCTGCAATTCAGAGTTGATTTGTTCAGTAAACCAGAGTTTAAACACTGCGAAGAGCTTGACAAAGACAGGATTGTGCAATTTGATAATAGTGGAACTGACCTGTCGATCTGCAAGTTCTCCTCTTCCAGTAAAATCCACCCGGAAGAGAGCAATCACGGAATCCACTATCTGAAAAACAATTCTCTAAAAGGTCATTTATATAAAACCTACTTTTATTAGGATTATACTGGTCCTGGCTGGAGCTCACCAGTAATCTAAATGGTTCTTCAGACATTTTTGCAGCCAGACCGAGAAGCAGATTGTATTGATGCTCATAAGTGTATGCACGGGCATAAATGATCTGGCATACATGAGATAACTGCTTTTATATAACTGCCACTAAGAAGGAATAACTGGCTTGTACAGAGATAGATGACTCTCACATTGTCAAGGACAGCCCCAGGGTCCATACCAAATCTCTCAGCTATTGGCACTATTCGATCAGGGCGGCTGCAGGTGTGGATAGCTAAGAAATACAACTAATTTGAAAGGAAACTGTAGCATGGAAAGTGCCTTCCTAGAAGTTCTGAGCAAAGCTAAATGACAAGGATACAAAGTCCCCTCAGTGTCAATGTAAGCAACCTTGCCATTGCCTCCTTTCATGTGAGTTGGGAGCTGCAAAGATCAAAAGCAATGAATAATGCTTGTATGGTGGCAACAAATCAGCAGGGAAGTTTTTAATATGAAATGAGAGTCTGCCAAGAAAAAGATAACTAGACATGCATATTGCATGACCCTCTGAACAGAATAACGTGAATGAGCATACAGTTCAGTAAGTTTTGTTTGGTATTTCTATATATGCATTGCTTGCTACAATTCAATTAACCAGGTCGTGGTAGCACCATTATGATCAAGAGGCATAAAGTTTTCATTTATATAAGGATGTCACAAAGCTCCTATCAGTCAAAGCTTGACCATTGTTTCCATATCATCACAACTTGCACGCCACAAGTTGAGACCAACCTGGGTAGAAACACAGAGAGTATGTGCAAGCTGTGTTTTCCCTGAACTGAATTAGTACGAAATTTCGTCAGCAAGTTCTAATCTGTCACCAAAGAGGAAGGAAAAAAATGCCAATCAATCTATACTGAGATATATTTCACACCGAAACTCCCCAAAAGCTTCTGTAATAGCCAGAGTTTCTATTCCACCTGCATGAATTCAACCAAAATTGATGGGAGCAGATTTTAAGAGTAAGTTCAGTTGATGTGCAGAATCCACGGAATCAGGTGCATTACCGCCTAAAAGTTCATCAAGGGCCTGACTTCCTGTTGTGATACGAATAACTGACTTCCTCTGCAAGAAATATTAAAAGTTAATGTATCGTGCTCATTTAGTTGCCATGTGGAGCTTCCAGTATTGCAGGATTTATTTTCCAAATAAAACTAGACTCAACCCATGAGTCCACAGTAGCATCATACATATCCCAACGTTCATGGACTGAGAACTTACTCTCAGCAAAGCATCACTTCCTGTGATGTAGCCAAAGTTCTGAAGAAAAAAATTGTGCATACATGAGAAACCACAAGAAGATTTTCAGTTGGTGAGAAGTACATTTTTGTAGTGCATAAGAGGAGCTCTAACCACTATTTTCTCAGCAGCTTCACATATCTTGTCCACTTTGGCCTCAGATAATCCTTTTATTCCTGTTAAATGCTGCATGGGACCAAATAATATGAGTGACATATTAGAGCACATTATCGATCTGCTAAGGACTTCTCTGAACTTTTCAGCACCTTCTTTGTATGCATCTTCAAGCCATTGCAGGTGTAGATGCCTGCATCTTGGAGTTTTTTAACATCTCCAGCATTGACTCCTTGAGAAATCACTGCCAATAAGCACATATTTGGCCAACCAAAGAAACAGATTAGACTATTATTAGGAAAGGGAATTCCCTGTTGTTGACATGGCATTCATATATTGATCAGTAATAACCAGTGGATTACACATTTCGATAAACACACAACACTCACAACAGTAAGGTGAAAACAGAGAGCTCTCGTGTCAAGGATGGATAGCTCACAGGTTCATGGCGAAGATAGTTGTATTTTATTTGAGATGAGATCATTTATTTTAATACAAATTAAAATTGCACGCGTTAGGATAATAGCTTAAATTGAAGAAGCAGTTTCAGAATATGAACATGAAGTTTTCTACCAACAGATCTCTTAAAATATTGACAGGCACATCAGGTTTCTACTCTGGAATAGCAGCCAGAAGTATTCAGTGTATACGATAATCGTGAGCATCATCAGAAAAGAAAAGAAAACTATTTAGAGGAGCCGATTCTCAGATCAAAATATAAGCAACCTGCTGAATTTAATGCAAATAAATACACTCCAGAGGATTCATCTTGACGAAGACTTCAGAAATTTAGATTATACTATCAAATAGCCGTAGAAATCAAGCATGGCAATGTCGACTATAATTGAACTCTAAACAAGCAAAACCATCAGTCACTTTTACTGTGACGCCTCAAGTTCATTTACGATGAGCTCACAACTGAAGTATTAAGCGGTAAAACTAAGCTATCGCCAGTTATTGATAAGAAGACGAAACGACGAAGAGTTTCAGAAGCAGCTCCAACTCGAGTTCACCAGAGAATGTCCTCTCAAGATGAAATTAATCGCTGATGGGAGTAAAATCGAGACCGGAGACGCTGAAAACTCTACTGGTTTCTCGTACGTTTGTCTATGGACTCGAACAGGTCCTCCACATCATCGATGTCCTCTCTCTCGATGAGCTGCAACTGGCTCTGATCTTCGGACCTGAGAATCCAGCGTCCAAACAGAAATCAAAACTAAACGCATTTGCATGATTCGGAGATGGTTTAAGAACCATAATCGACGAGGTAGTGAGAATACGCTGCCGAAGAGCTTACTTGAGAGCTGCAAGCATCTTCGCTCCTACTTAGTCTCAGAGGAGGGCTCTTGAACAAGTGGCGAAGTTCCCGTAACGTGAGCCCGTGACTGCGAGGTGCTATTGACGTGGAGCAGAGGGTAAGAAACGCAGGCGGTAGGCCTTTTATACGGAGCGAGCAGCGCGGGATTTATTCGAATTTGTTAATTTGTGTTTAATCATAGTTTGAAGTCCGCTCTCTCTCTTCCGTAATTAATTTTTCTGTTTGCAAGGTACCTAACAGCACTGTACGATACGATAAGATGGAATTGGCAGACGAGGGGAATAAGCATTAACGGGAGCAAAACCGGCCAAAACTCTGAACCGATTTCCAAACCAGTATTTCTTTACAACGGCCCACTCCGATCACGACAACAACATCGATGAAGCCCCTGATCCTATCCTATCCTGTCCTGTCCTAATTCTACCTTGTCATCTAACTAACAGGTCTTCTACTGTGGGAGTCATCTACTGAAACTGAACTAGAACCAACTGAGCTGCCGACGGAACCTACCCGACAGAGGTGAGAAGATCAGAGAACCATGTACATATAAACATGTTCATATGTTATGCAAAACTGGTCTAACAATAGAACATTACTCTCTTCACATTCTCCTTCAGGGCCGGCAACGGCTTCACTCCAGACTCGGTCCTCAGTAGTCCCTTCATCTTATTCCCGCTGACTGTGCCCGACGAACCGTTTTCTTGTTGGAGCTCGGGTTCCATGTAGAACCGTGCTCGGAATGCAGCCAAGTGCGCGTAATAAGCTGGAGGTACTGCATGAAGTAGGAAGAGAAATCACAGAGAGAGTTAAAAACACGGGAACTTAATCGACAATGAATCATCCCGAAAAATCCCAGCGTTTGATGTCCACCCAGCTCAGGAATAAAGGAGAAAATTGTTCCTTATCCAAACCAGCTGGCTGCTGCTGCCTAGTGCGTTTCACACTGCTTTCTAACATCACAATTAACAGAATGTCAGGAAGTATCAACTTACCGACAGAGACAGAACGTGTGCACCTCGCATAAGTGTAGCAAAGGTTGTTAGTAAGTGACTGAATTCCGTCAGGTGTAAACTTGTTCTCGTCCCACAGGACATGGTAGTGAGCGGGCCGACTTGTCCCCTGCAATGTCACCAGGAGAATTTGCATCATGTAGTGTGAATTTCTGGATCAGTATATGCACATTATATTATAGTGGAAACAAGTTAGTACCACAATTACAAAATAAAAATTGAAGGAAGAACCGGAAGCAAAAAAATGTAAGAGCAACACGAAATGGAACTTTGCCTGTATCCCGGCATGACTGCAGAGGTAGAAATCGAATTCAGTTGGATGACAGATTTTGGTATCCACCACCGTCCCTGCAAATGTAAACTTGAAGTCAAAAATTCATATTTTCTGAATTAGCAGAAGAACATCCACGTCTGTCAGTCAGTAGACACTTCAATTGCATTGTATTAACAGTAGCACCAGTGTATCAAATTGTGCTGCAACATACAAAAAATGGGATGCACCATCTTGAACTTCTTACCGGGCATGATATTACCACTTTTATCTGTGCTGCTTCTGTCTCTGTGGTTGTTAGCAAACAACCGAGTGTGGTGCCGTTTCTGTACCACAATAAACGTCACAGGCGGTTGATAATTCGGTTCCAAAGAGGCACAAGCCTGGGGAATTTGCAGCAGAAGATTCAGTTTTCCCTGTAATCATATCAACTCATGCAAGACAAAGGAATATATTACGTAACAATCACCTTCCGAATTGCATCTAACTCGTACAAGAGAACTTGATAAAATTGTCCTTCGCTGACACCATCCCTGGTTGAAAGTCCAGTATGCGCTGTCAGTAATGACCATAAAAATGTCAACCACCTCATCAATGAGGAGAACATTTACCGGTAAAAGATTATCCTGAGAGGCTTCTGTCCCGTGGCCTTTCTAAAGGAAATCAAGAGATCCCTGCACAAAGTAGAGGATGAATTGAGCAAGTTGGGCAAAGAAACATCAATATAAAAGAGTGCAGCAAAATAACAGCCAACAACAAAGCAGGACCAGTAGACCTAGGATGCACCTGATCATGCCTCCACTGACAGTTCCACGAACTGGATCCTGCCATGTCTTATATAAATCTTGTATCAATTCCTGTCGGTGAGCTTGTGCACATACTAGTCCCGCGTATTTTGTAACTTCAGGCCAATCCTGGGATGCAACAACCTATAGATTTGGACAAGCATCACCAACAAATTTCAGATTTCAGGTGCGATTTTTCCTGTGAACACAACTTGGCACAAGAACAGGAGAAAGTGCAGGATTATACAGCAGCTATAGAAGGGCTTGAGTCTTCCCCATTTTCTGGGTGGGTCACATCTGCCCCAAATATTATGGTCGGTATGTCACTAACTAGGGGAATTCTGCAGCTGATTGCATCCAAAAGAACTGTATTTCTACCACCCATCTGCACACAAAATAAAAAAAAAATTATATAATGCTGGTACAAGCAAATTACATATTTCTATGATTTTTTTTCTATTATATTAGATATGTATCATTCAGGTCAGGATCCTCTGAAGCTCTACCACACCTATGCAAGAGTTTGTTTTGAAAAACTAGAGGTCGTAAAGGGAACCAGAGTTTACAGACAACGCAAAATTTTCTCTTTTATCCTTGAAAAAATTTTCTCGAGATTGACATTGAAACTAATATCGTGGTATATACAAATCAATGGGCAAGAAGAAATTTTGATACGAAGTTTAAGGACTCAATCAAACCTTAACATTGATTTTCAGTGACACATTGGCAAGGTACTGCTTGCTTATCTTGAAGACATGCTTTGTGAGGCAGCACTGAGATATCAAGCCAAGGTCGGTCTCACATATTCGCTTAAGGTCACCTGCCAACAAAGATTCATCATGTCCAATTCATTTGTCAGATGCCAAACTCAGCATAGTCAATCTATAACATACCATAGAGGGGCCCATTGTTGTCTGGTAGAATAGCCAGTAACAGTTCAAGTTCTTTTCCTTTGGTTTTATTCATGGCTGCATGATAGACGTGCTTCAGAGCTTTCTCAACTTGCTCAGGCCTTGCACGGTAGATTGGTATAACGGGCTCAGGTACAAATTCCTTAAAACAAAAATGTGAAAAATAGTGGTTAATGGCAAATATTTGGCTGTTGACTAATTTTTTCTGAGAAAATAGAACAATACCATCCCAGAAACTTGACACATTTGGGCCAACTCACTACAGAATCCCCTTGCAATACTGTCCTGAACGCTCTGAGAAAAATTGATGCATGCCCACCGATTCACAGTCATTCCGTTTATCATTTTCTGCATACGAGGGGTCCATGAACATATATAACAAGTCTGCCCTTCAAAATGTTTTTGTACGAGGATAGAAATGGCAATGGATATTGAAGTTACCTTATTCATCATGTTCCATTGACCAACCTGTGGCAAACAGTCCTTTTCTTTCCCAGTTTCATGATATTTCAGCTGCATGTCAGTGTTAAAGAGGAAGAACCTTGAGTACAAAAATATGCCCTTCATCGGGGCAATTGCAGCGTGGAAAAAGAACTGTTATTTATATTACCCAAGGTGCAGGAAGAATACGAGCTTCAACGGAAGCCAACTTCTCACTAATTTTGATGCCAAACTCCTTAGCATAAGGATCTTGATCATAAGAGTTGTGTTGCACTGTCTGCTTATATGAGCAAGAAAATTGGTTAATTAATGGGAAACAACTAGAAAGGATTTTTATCATCCAAAAAGGGAAAAATAGATAGGTATCAGACTAGTGAAAGATCCAATATCCTATTACTATGAGAAACAACAGCTTGAAATCTACTGACCCTCAAGATGTCATGTTCACGATCCCGTGGTCTCTGGCATGTGACTTTTAGAAGGGCAGTAATTTGCTTCTCATTCAACCTCTTTGTGTATCGCTGCCCTTCCACAATTTTGCAAGCCTAAGGTTGACAATCAATTTTCAAGTAAGAATAGCAAGTTATGATAGCAATAGTAATTAATGAGTTCACCATACGTTAATGTGTGATATGAATTAAGATCACAGTGACAACTCACTACCTCCATTGGTAAATAATTTGCCTTCTTCTGATTTCCAACTTGAAGGCATGGAAGATGTGTACGCTGAATAGTGAAGCCATACATTTCTTGGAAGTACTCTACGACTGACTTCATGTTTGACTCATCATCTACAGGAAACCTGGCAGATCATTCATTTTAGCAACATACTCACTAATTAAAACTAGAGAAAACCAGAAAAAAGAAATTCTAATTCCGTCCAAGGTCAAAAAATAAACCGCAGGAGAAACTGACACAAGCTCTCTTGTGGGTTGAGTTGTTAGCCCTGAAACACGATACTTTCTCCGTACATTTCCTCTATGCGTAACTTCCACTTTCACTCCACGAAGAGCTCTTTTAATCTGGTACAAGATATTTGCTCAATAGGGAAGTGACCTAAACTCAATTGTAATCATATTTCCAAAGTCAGAAGCCATGAAATGAAAGGTACCTTTACACGGTCAGAATCAGACAATTGTCTTGATAATACGTCTTTGCCCAGAAGCTGACCCACAAACTCAATCACAGGGAGCGGTTCAATAAATGCTGCCGAAGCCATATCTAGGCCAAAAGAAGGGGAAAAAATTAGGGACGTCTCACAATAAAGCACTGAAATCCATTAAGATATACATTGATAACTTATTATTTACCAATATTAAGGGATAGACCCATCTGAGTCGGCCTAATGCTTTGGTAAAAACCACACCATGATTCCAGTCCCTCTCCTAGCCGCTGGGGAGCTCTGATATCGGGTGAGAAGAAGGATCTCCCAATGGGGCAATACCTAGAGAGATGCATGTTCTATTTAATTAAACAAATAACCAAAAAATAATCAGCATTACTAAATTGAGTATGGTTTATTATGTTTACCTTTTTGTCGACAGCTCCCTCAGCACTATGTCAAGTATTTGGAGAGCTTCCTGAGGAGCATCGGCCCGCTTACCAGATAAGAACTCACCCAAATGGTGCATGTTTGCCCTAGCAACAAACCTAAGCACCACCTTGTACTCTCTTTCCCTTCTGAAAATTCATATAAAGACAAACACATCTACCATTTTCTCAATCTGGGAATTTATCCAAACTAAAATATTAGCAAGTCAATTCATTTGAAAATATCCATAGCACACCGGTCAACATTAATAAAACTTGACAAACTAAATATATATAATATACATTCATTGTAGGGCTTTAAGGTCAATCCAGAAAAGGACACCCATTCCATAATTATACAGCGACCATGAAAATAATGCAAATAGGAGGGAAAACCCAACAGCCTTATTGCCCACTTATCCCCGGTCTAAATGCGGCACCATTGACAACAAATTGCCCAAACGGCATGCGAGTACAGAAATTATCAGGAAAACAAATGGCATGTGAGTATTGAAAGGCAATACTTTTGTCATTAAAGTTAATTAATCGAATGGGTAGGGTGAAAGTGGCTTACTTGGGACAAATGTTACCATCATCATCGTCCAGGAGCTTGACTGTGAACTCCTTTGCAGCGAAGGGAAGCTCACCGGCAGTGTAGAGGCTCTTGCGCCCATCATAGGCAGGAAGTCGCATTCCGAGCTCAGATTCTCTGTACAGCCTCACAAGTTCTGCCATGATTGCTCTGTTCACGGTTCTTGATGCCACCTCTGGCGTAATAGTGACCTTTGCATGCGACAGACAATAACAGTTGCTCAGAAGGGTGAAAACGGAACAGAAGAAAAAGAACAAACTTTGCCCAGCAAACAAAAGGAACAAATCTGAAGAGCTCATAAATGCCCCGAAAAGAGACAGGAAAAAGATAAAAAGAAACACTACTCAGCGCAGGACACTCCGTTCAATTTCACCCTCTCAATGTAACAGCGCAAATCAACAAAGCAACTTCGTAAAGTTACATCAACCCGCTAAAGAGTGTCAGATTAAGCCCCCAAATTCAAAGACCACCAAAGAAGTACTGAATCTTCAGCCCCGTTCTTCTTCCTCCTCTTCGAGATTAAGAAAACTTCTGCTGCTACAAGTGACTTGTCACGCCTTTCATGAAATCCGTACACAAACAGATAAAAACAAAGATACACATCTAAGCAAAATCCGATATTGATTTCATTCTTTTCCAGTTCTCATATTGCTTAGCTATTGTGATTCACATTAACCCACCGGACGAAAAACATAACTAAAGGAACTTACATCGTACTGATTCAGGTCCTTTTGCGGCAACTCTGCGAAGAAATGGTTTGCCTTTACGATGCATCTAGTCCCTGATTGCCCATACCCGGGCCTCGGCACAAAATTACACGACCTGTTAGAGCCCTGGAACTTCACCAAGCTCCCGCCATTCTGAGCAGAGACATTTGGGATTGCCGATACAATGGCTCCAGTCAATCGGTCCTCTGAAGCGACCGGCTTGTCAGCAGCAGTACAAGGACGAGAGCTTGGCCTCGTGCAGGCATCGCCTTGGTCGGATTTCCTTCCACCTCGCCCCCGCCTTCTGCTCCAGGTTCTGTTGGACGAGTTAGGCGAGGTCTGATTCTGCGACTTAGAGTTAAGGGCTGGGTCTTGCCTGGGTGGGCATTTGCCATTCTGAGGGGTTTTAGGGGACTTCTGGGGATGGTTCATGGAGTTCTGCAGGTGGGTTTTCAAGACCGTATGGCGCTGTTCTGAACTCTCCTCCTTCATTTGCCTCACTGACGCGGTGGTTTATTTGTTTATAGGCTGAAATTCGCCTGTCCAATGGATGACTGGGACAAAATAGGCTTGCATATCAGAGTCAGAGGAGGGAGGATTAGACTGCACGAAATGGTGAATAAAAAGAAACAATCATGAAAGAAAAGAAGAGCGAGGATTAAAAAGCCTCTCATCATTTGGTGGCAGATTTCAAAATTTGCCATTCCTCTACAGGGAAAGAAAAACCATTAACTAGTAGAAGATATCAAATCAGAGTCGGTTCATTTCAGTGAAACTGGTTTTCACTGGAAGGAAAATGTCAAGGGAGCAGAGCTTTGAAAGCCAAGAACGGATGCAAAGACAAAAAGAAAAAACTGAGATCGACCGGAAAATCAATTAATCTTCTATCTTTTCCTCCAGATTCTCCTATCAGTAAACCAATGACCATGAATCTACCTGCAAAGCCAAGAATCTCAGGATCTAGAAAAAAAAATCATAAAAGATAAATGGAACAGTTTTTTTTTAATTCATTTCGATGGAACAAAAGGGAATAGGAAAAACCCCGAAGACAAAACCGGGTTCCAACACTGCTTCCTACCAAAAACTGAAAATCCGAAATGGGAGAGAAGGAAACGCAGAAGGAACAAAGCAGATAAAAACATGGCCATATCCAAAATTACATAAAAAAATTTAAAATGGGGAAGAGTATTTAGATTACCGGTCTAGAGAGGGGAGAGAGAATGAGAAGTGGAGTACACAGAAAAGAACAAAAGAGAAAAATGGGAGCTAGCAGTGGGGGGAGAAGGAAGAGAGAGAGAGAGAGAGAGGACACCACACATACAAAGGGAAGGAATAATCCTTGAAAGGGTCAGTGAAATCACTATCTCAAGGATACGCAAATTAATGCAAATGCTACAAGAGAAAAAAAAAACTAAGAGAGATTAAGAGAAGCCCAATTAATAAGAAAACAATAAAAAAGGAAAAGCACAACATTAAACCCGGAGAATTTCAATTACTGCTACTCACCAACCAACTAAGAGAAGCGACAGCTACAAGAAGAAGCTAGCAGAAGAATGCCAGTACTGGAGACGGCGAGCTGAAGAGAAGAGGAGGGGAGGAGGAGGAGGAGGAGGAGGAGGCTGAAAGGGAAAGGTGGAGATAAAAAGAGTAGAGGACGGAGGGGATTCGGTATTTTAGAAATGCTGGAGGAGATGATGATGGGATGATAGTGAATCTTATACACGCATGCAAAAGGAGGGACCTTTTGCTTTCCTTGGCTTAGCTTTGGTCTCTGATCTGCTTTCTTTCTTTATCAATTATCTATTTTATTTTATTTTATTTTTTCCACTCTTTCCACTGGGTGACCCTCTATGCTTATTGCTTTCTTGATCACGTGAAAAAGGCCTTTCCTCGTTGTGGGCTGTGCGGCCCCTTCGCCTTGCTTTGCTTTGCTTCGCCTTGCCCTCTCTCTCTCTCTCTCTCTCTCTCTCTCTCTCTCTCTCTTCTGTGTATCTGTGTTTGCGTTGTGCTTCACTGTTTATGGTGGAGGCTGTGAAAAAGACGAAGCTAGAGCCAGCCCAGCCAACCTTTCTCCTCCTCCCCTCCTCTCTTCCACTTCGGGTTTGGATTTGGAACGAACGCGCCGCCTCGGGGACGTAAGCCTAAATGCCCATACCACAGAGAGAGAGAGAGAGAGAGGAGAGAGAGAGAGAGCAACTCCGTTTCTTCTCACCTCGTCTCGAGGGGTCGACCTTATAAAATTACACGTTGACGTATTCCTCGGATCGAGGTGGCATATACGGTCGACCAAGACAGTTCCGCAGTGGTGGCCAACATACCAAATTAAATATATAATTGAAAAAAACAACCTAAAAAATACGAAAACGGTAACATGATCCTCCACAAAATAGGATAGAGTATTATTATTTTAATAGAATTCTCTAAATTACTTTATTATCATATTTCTCAAATTTTCTTTTTTAATCATGTGAATAGTATAGTTTTAGAAATTTATTGTAGTCGGGATAATAATAATAATAATAAGGACAATAAGGGTCCACGTTTTTATCATCTCCACATTAGAAAACACTCGGACAATATGCTCTCTTCTTCCTCTTCATCCTCTTCATCTTCCCTGCAACGTAATTCGAATTTTCGTTCACTTGAAAATGAGCAAAATATATCATCAAAAGAAATCTTATGATGACAAAAAAAGTGCCTGGAGAATAATTCTATTGGTCGTGTGGCCGTAATTAAGAATGTAAGACAACATCTTGGCTTTGATGGTTACTACATTACCAATATATAGAAGGATATGAACCCAAATCTTACTTTAAAATTTTGTCGTGTCCAAGATCCAAGGACCCGATGGTACAAGTTGGATTCCTTTTAAATAGATGTTATATCATGTGAACTACGATGTGGACAGATTTTTCGGTCGATGCGGGAGTTAAAAACCGGCTCCGCATTGTGGAGCTCAGTGTAAAAATTGGCGAAGGACAGCAAGATCCGTGGATCAGCTCAGGAAGAACCACATTCCTTAATTTATGGGAAAATGACGATGGGAAAAGGGTTTGGTCCACTGTGCTGCATGGTTTTCGTGCTTTTTGTACAATTTGATATTAAAACCGTCTGTCTAATAATTGATTACTTAATGCAAAATATATGGAGTGTATTATTTTTATTATTATATCATGACCCAAAGAAAAAAAAGAAAAATTATCTTAAGTAGGATTCTTCCATTTTGTAACTTAAAAAAAATAAATATATGATAAAGATATGATTAAGTAGCTGAAAAATATGTATATATAAACATACATATACTCACGTTGAACTAATAATTTTCTAACTTTCGTTTTAAGTGATTAAAAAATTTAATTTTAAATTAGAATGATTGACAATAAATTTTTTAAGAATTTTAATTCTACTTTTATATATATATATATATATATATAAGCATGCATGCCATGAAAATGGACGATCACGACGACGAAGAAAGTAGAAGATATGCACCATGATTGGAAGATCACTTGCGTGCGGGTCTACTACGGTCAAAAAGTGGGGGAATTCAACGGGCGAGAGGAGAGCACTGGTCTTCCGTAGGCGCGGAAGTACTTTAGCACTACCCCCTCGGTTTGGAGTTATTGCGACAAAAATGAGGATTGGCTTGGACGGCCCGATTGGGGGGGCGGGGGTAGTGGTTGTCTATGATTACACCTCAGACTTGGACGTACACTGGGACCCAGCCCCAGGCATCTTGACGGTGGAAAATGGAGCACCTCGGTGCTGATGAAAATCCTCCCCCGCGATCGCATCGAACGGCTATGGCCCACGTTCACCGTTTTGATAATTGATTGCACGTTTTAACAGACGTTAGAAAAAAGGATTGATATAATAATATTATTTTTAATTAATTATTTTTAATAAGCTTATTTCACCAATATAGAGAATGGAATGGAATAGGAAATTAGGAATGGCTTAAATAATAAAAAATGATTAAAAAAAACATGGAAGGATATGGCACCACTTCCAAAGTCGTAGATGTGATGTCTTTAGAATAATTAGCAATTAAAACTAAATCCAACACTATAATTGATGTGAATCAAACTTAATGAATTTATTAAATTTATATTAAAATTAAATTAACACGCTAAAAATTAAAACTCTTATATTATATACATTTTATATAATATCAACTAAAGTAGTTTCAAACCATTTTAGTCGGTAAGATTGGATAATGGGATTTTGCACACTAATGGATTAGTGACGTGAACAACCAAGAAATGGACTCGGATTAGCCGGATACGCTCAGATGCACCAAATCTCCCAACACATCAGAATCTCAACATGGGAAAGGAAGTGCGACAATAAAGATACTACTGTCTCACTTTATTAAAATTCAATATTCATTATATTGTGAATATATATAATATATATATATGGACCCATATAATGTCGATAGGAACAAAAAAAAAAAAACTCATCTCGGCTTAACTTTCAACAACTTAATACTATAAAGCCAGAGCCCCATGTACCCCATGTAGTAACAAGAGATCGAATGCAACCTAGCTAGTTCTGAATTTGATTGTTTCGGATTTCAGGGAGGCTAGTCACGAGATTCGCGAGTCTTGAGCGAGACACGGTTTCAGGAAAAGCTAATGGAGCGGCTAATTTAGGATATTGATCAGATTGTGTGAAGTTGAACGAGGACCGAGACTATTGCTGTATGTCGAGCGGACCCCCCCTCCCCCTTCCCACCATCTCGATCTTGAATTTGACATTTTGTTTGGATGAGAGATTACTGCATTTCATGCATGGACAATGATGAGTTTAAGGAAAAACAAAAGGGAATCATCATCATCGTCATCATTGCCGTGAGAAACTGAACATCTTTTTTGTTGGGTGCATATGTAGTTTTGGCATGTGAGGGCTTCATATTTCACTTTCTTGGTGCGCAGCTAATGCATCGAATCATTAATCCGTGGAACGATAGTGAGAAAAGGAGTCGAGCGAGAAGTGGAGGCCAGTGGGGGCATGGGCTTGTTTTGTTTTTTCTTTGGAGCTTTTCCCTATTTCCCCCTCGGTTCATGCAATATATAAGTATAAAAAAACACAAAAAGATCTGTTTTTTTTAATGAATAAGTAGATAAATAATAATAAGGCTAATTAAATATTTTCTCGCGCATTAATATTAGGTGGGCAAAAAATTATGGGCAGTGCTTGTTTTGATCTTCCCGTGGCTCTAGGATGGGATAATATTTGCATTTGCATGGCCAGTTCCATTTTTTAATTAGGATATATATATAAAAAGAAAATTCAAATTCTCTTACAGTAAAATGCATTTTTAATATTATCAAAGTTGCTAATTTTCATTTCATTCTCTCTTTTCTTTTATTATTATCATCAAACATGACCTAAAATGTGAGTGAATATGTATACATTAATTACATCTCAGTTTTTCGGTCTTGGTGAGTGGACACTGTTCTTTTTTATTGAGAGGAAACTACAATGACCAATGACCCGCACACTTTACATTAAATTAGATAATTAGAATTTGATATAATAATATTATTTTAAGTTAATATTTAAAATATTATATATTTAATTTTATACTCTTTTATTTTCTTATTTTCATGTCACATTCCACATCCATACACTTTTATATAATTAAAAAGAGAGGAGAGAGAGAGAGAGAGTGCATGTTACTGTTAATTTGTCTAAAACATATTGCATGAACACTTGGTATGAGCAACCTTTCCCCCATAAACCAAGACGCCACTTTTATACATGTTCTTTGCATCATATATATATATATATATATATATATATTTCTCCTTTTCAAGAGTAGATAAAAAGCACAAACTTTTTAAAGTTTTCGTTTATGTTATGTATAATTTGGTATATAAAACCCAATCAATATCCACAGTTTCATAGTTGATCAGTTCGCTCAAGTTATATAAGATAAAATTTTTAATATTTTGACTTTTTATTTATAATATTTAAATCTAAAATATTATTTAAGAGCAAATTAGTTCATGCAAATCAATTTTTTGGGACAAATATATATATATATATATACGTGTATATATAACCATCTAAATTGATGGAGATACTCTTGGGAATGCTGGGAAATTATAAAGGAAGGAGCAGTGGACTATGGGGAAATGTGGAGTCATACTTTGGAGTTATGGGTTCAAAGAAATAGAAAATAAGGCATATAATTCTTCCCATCACGAATTAAAATAAAGAATTATTATGCTAATCTCGTGTTTAGATTTTGTTAATGATAAAATTTATCATTTATAAAAATATTTATTAATAAATGGACTCAACTTCAAATTTAAATTAATTCACATCTATTATTATTTTTTTGAAATTGGGTGATGAGCATGGACCATTATACATGACCACCATGCATTATTATTGTCATGCTATACGCTACGAATAATTAATTATACATTCATATATAGTAAGTAATGAACTAAATTATTATATTATTCATATGGCGAGCATTTATGGTTTTATCGATCCTGCTGAAATATTATAAGCTGGAATTCAACTGCACGCGTGCAGCCTAGTCCTTCTCATTCTATTATTCTCTTCGATCAACCCTACTCGCTTGGCCCTTGCCCTGCAACATGAAAATTTAATATTGGGATTGCAGAAAAGAGCCCAAAGTGGGGGGTGAGTAAAGGGAAATATGGAAGAACACTGGGAGGAGAGGGGTGGAGGTCACGATGAGTTTGAGATTGAGATGAATTGAGAAGTGATATTATTTTAATATATATATATTAATTTAAAAGGATCAAATTTATGATATTATTTAAAGTTAAAAGAGTACCACAAATTGTATAATTAGTTAACTGGTTCATATTCGTGCCATTATCCATGGATTTCGATTCGGGGAACAAGGCCTGTTTTCACACACATTCCTCCAAGCTCATGTGCTATATACTGCATGCACATTCCGGTCACGCTTTGTTCTTATTTATTTATTGAGTTGGGCTTTTGTGAGAGACTTCACCAATTTTAGAGGTCATGATTGCTACAATATACATTGCTCTCTCTTTTGAAAAACTGGGGCACAATGTCTCATTTTGCTTCCAAAAGATTTTGTGTCTGTCAGAACTCAGAAGCATGCAACAACCCTAATCATAGCACAGTACACAATATCTTCAAAAATATACGTATACTTATATACAAGATATAAATCTATTCAAATTTAATTAACATAACATAATATCTTTATAATAGGATTAAATTCTCTTTTCTAATATTATGTTAATAATACCTCTTTATCCTTAGCCACTACCCCCATTCGCTGAAATTGTGCATCAGAAATAGGCATTAGGTCGCGGGTGGCCAAGAGGGCTCACTTGGAGACTTGGGATCTCGGCAGGAAATGCGAAGGTTGCAACAAGCCAGCCGGTCGATAGGCAAAAGAGAAATCAACTATGATTTGCACCTCATTAAAAATTTATTTGCACATGCACCAGGTGGAACGTGCAGTGCAATCATGGCATAGGAGAGGAACTACGAAAAGCCCTATGGGTTTGAGTTTGAGATCAAATATTTTTGGACCAGAGGAAAAAGTCGAATTTTATTAGCTTATATATTGGACCTTGTAAAATTTCCAAGGTCCTCAATTCTCTCACATCACTACATGTGTAACAGTATAACGGTGCCAATTAATTACTCGATAATTTTTTCTGCCTTTCCGAAACCATTAATGGACTCATAAAGAGCAACAGAAGAAGGCAACTTTAAAAAAAAAAATTGCAGTAAAAAAGAGTTAAAGCTGTCCAGAAACGAAACAAATCCTGTTCCATTACAGATGCGGATGCCCTTCTGATCGTTTCAGCAGGGGGAGGGTAACAAGAGTGCTTTTGCTCTTTTTCACCTCGCCCCAGTTGCCCCTAGCGGAGTAAGTAATTGCAGCAAATAAAATCGTATTATCTTTTTCGGTACACGATCGAGCAAGCAACTGACGAGTTCTTATCTTGCCTTTATTTCTCGGTGTTCACGCTACTCAATTTCATCTTGGGTTGGTCTGGCTATCAATGGGAACTTTCGGAGTTGCACTTGGGTTCATTAATTCATCTGTTCACTTCTCTCCATTTCACTTCACCCTGTCGAAGTTCCAGGATTGGGATTGGGAAATTTGTTTGAAAAGAGGAGGAGGAGAAGTAGGTTTTGACATCAGGTCTTATCTCTTTGTTTTGTATGACTAATTTCGACTTTCGAGAAAGGAGAAGGGAGGAGGTACGAGAAGAGATGAAAATGGCAATGTAGACAAGGAAGGAAAGATCGATGGTATTTGGTAGTGCCAGTATTTCTCATAAACAGTTATCTGTTTGAGCTGGGCTGCCCCCAAAACGTCCTTAAGCTGTGTCCTTCCGAATACCTATGGAGGAAAAGTCCAACAATGCTGTCTCTACACTATTGGACAATGGCAAAATAATAAATATTCAATAAGTATCAAACGAGTGATGATATTATATAGCATTTAATCCAAAGGGCAATTACCCAACGGTACTTGCTATAGCTTCTGCTCGATCCTAAGTCTGTCATCGCTGTGGATTCTTTTGCATCTTAATTGCTACCCCGTAAGTGTCTCCTAAGGATTTGTCAAACGTACCACTCATAGCCCATAAATGGAAACTGGTGAGAAAGCTGCGGGATCCAGCTAAAACTTGCCCACATGTGATAGGGGAGAAATCCACACCCACTCAACTCCCTTGATAGCCACTTCACGCTTGCATTTACTACACTAAATTACACCCGAATTTATCTATCGACCATAAAAAACTTTTGGTCGAATTCTAGTATGACCCTCTACCAGCTCATTGTAAAGAAAGCAGATCCATTGACAGCTGGCAAATGTTATATATATTCTCTATTCTCTATTCTATATAGAATAGATTATATATATATACATACATATATACCATCGTGAGGGGGGAGGAAGTGATTTCCAAAAGGCACGTGCTAATTGCTGATTTAAAGCCTTCCAAGATGATGGGTAAGAGAAGACTAGGGCTCAAGGAAGGTGGTGGTGCAACCATGCACAAATCATTGCTCACTACTTCCCTTAGCAAAGAGGGGGGCCAAGAAAATTACGTGAAAGGACAAAGTTGGACAACAATTATTACGTACCCTTCTTAAGGCATGTGCTGTCCCTCGTATCCATCACCGATCCTAAGAAAACCCGAATTATTATTATACGGTGATTGCACATCATTATGACACGATCCCCCTAGTCCTCCATGGAGAATCATGCCAGCCACGACAACTTCTAAGCCATGCGCACCGCCTAATCGTCGCAATCCGTTCATGAGTGAGATATCAGCTAGCTCGGCGGTTGGACCTGGTATCCGACGGCGAGCGATCGAGCAATATCAGCTGCTACCCGACACTGTATCTACGTGGGTGGGTGTTATGGTGCGAGGGGTAATTATTTTAATGTTATCTCCCGACAATCGGGCAAGGGTGGGGGGAGGAAAGATCGGGTGAAATTAGTGAAAAGAAAAGATAATGCGATGCATAAAAAGGCAGTCCAACTCCAACCCCATCCCATCCACGACAAGGAAAGCTTTCATTATCACTGAAACATTACACTCACCCAAAAAGCAAAAGGTGGGTCAGAAATCCGAAGAGGGGGAGGCACAAAGTATACTTTCGCATCCCCTTCCCCACCCTTACTTTAATCATCATCTCACTCCCATTGCTTTTCTGTCAAAAGGCACAAAGGGCATTCCTGTCCCCCAACAAAAGAATAATTCAGTCTTTTTAATACCCTAACCCC
>CXYZ01007957.1:2028618-2043257 GCA_900006705.1 Sonneratia caseolaris
CCCCTTTTTTTTTCTTCTTAACAATGCGACCCATCTCTCTTTTGGTTTCCAACACTTTAAAATTATATTCAAAAAAATGTTCCGCCCTCTAGTTTTGTGCTTCTCTTTTACATAAATACACATTAAATAAAAAATTCAGCATTTCATGAGTTCATAGGTTCACTCACACACTCACACAGACACCATGTGTGTGCATACATATACATTGTGTTATTGATAGATGAACTTATTAAATATTCACAGGAGTTGGAAGAATATACTCTACAGTAACAAAGAAGAATATATATATATATGTGTGTATATAGGTTTCTACATATATATCTATATATGGTAGCCCAGTGCTCATTTGAAGAGATGGATTCTCTACTTCTACTTGTCGAGTTTGTGTTAATAATTTATTGCCCCATAAAATGCATTGAATAATAATAATAATAATAATAAATAAAGTTAATAAATATACAAAAATAGGAAATGATATGACAAAATTGACCCTATCGCGATCATAATGGGCCCCAGCTGCTAATGGTAAAAGTCCATGGGCCAACTGACCGGTTTTGTGGGGGCCCGTGTAATCTCATTCTCCCACGGTAAACGTCGGTCCGTACAACGTGAGAATAAACCCGTCTCTCTACCTCCTTTCCTTTTTATTATCCTTTAAAAAAAATATCTATAAATATTTACCCAAAAAGGAGGCCATAATTGCATTTTAAAAAAATGCCGTTGCTTTTGACCAGCAGCACTTCATCCTCAAATTACGATGACGACCGTATCACTGTAATCCATTAAAAAGTACAGTTTTACTGTAAACGAGGATACATACCCTTCTTCATTTCATTGCAGAATTCACTCCTAATAGATAATTAAGATGTCATTTCTCTCGTGACACTGGGTAAAAGGGATTTTTTGAGTACATTCCTTGTTTTTCCCTTGTAAGCGGATTGGACTGAATTCAATTATTCCCACAAAATAAAAGCTTAAAACCAAAAGGGTAGTTGGGTGTGAGAGGAAATAGTTCTCCGGAGTTCAATTATGGCATGGGGGTTGGAAAATTTGACACGTCACCTTCGTTAAAAGCGCGATGGCACAGAGAGAGAGAGAGAGAGAGAGAGCTTCTCCTTCACTTTCACTTTATACTCTCATTGAAGATAGAGAAAGCAAAGTGACTGTCTTCTCTGGACCATTCCACGGCTCGGCTATCCAATCCATCTGAACGACATGGTAGAAAAATGGAAAAGAGAAGAAAAAAAGAAGCTTTACTCTGCTCTGCCGACCGACCCACGATGGACGACCAACCCGAGCTCCCGAGTTCCTACCCGATGCTCGACTAGCATAAGACCGAGGGGCATTGTCTTTGACATCGTCGGCGCTTCGTCTTTAACCGGGTTTTCAGCTGCACAGCGGCTATGTTTCTGAGAGCTACGAATTACGAAATGGTTCCCTGCCAAAGTGATCTGAGTTGAGAGAACCGTGTGTGTAAAGCAGACATTATCCTTTTCAATCTTTGACTGGGGGCTGAGCGCTGTGACCCGACAGTTTGTTTTTCCCCCCCACCCCCCACCTCCATGCGTCCATGGAATGTATCTGTTGGATGGAGACGTATGCAAGGAGACATTTTCTTTCTTTTGATGTTACAAACTGTAAAGTAACTTAATCTTTCTCTCTCTCTTTTTTTTCTTCCTATTTTCTGGTTTTTGCTTTCCTTTTTACCTGCAGTCTCTCTGCAAAGGAGAAAAAGGTCAGCTGGAGTTTCTTCTCATCGAATTGTGATTCTTCCATTTTTCACATAAGCTCTCCAATCCGATTCGTACCGGTGGATTCCTGTGCCCCCTTTAATTCCCTTTCATTCCTAACCTAACCCAAAATATTGAACTTCCGGATGTGTTGGGCCAGCTCTGGCCCGGAGAGGCCCATTAGGGCGATCTAGTTTTTTTTGGGGTTCAAAGGGCATTTTGTAAGTTGGATTTTCAGATTCTGGGCTGAAATCAGCCGCTCGGCCCTTTTGAATTTTAGGTTTGTTTGGACCCTCTCTCCTGGAGGTAATTAATTAATTATTTATCCTGAAAACCGGTCCTACTATTTCTCTCTCTGGAGTGAAATGAAGCCCGTTCGTTCTATTTAGAGCACGACCTAGACCTGGACCAGATTGCGATTAGCCGGTTGTGATATAAATTTGCATACTTGGATGATTGCTTGCACCCTTGAAACAGATCTATTGTTACTTTATTGTTGGTTGTAACGTTAATTACACAGACATATACCTACATTATAAAGATGTTAAACGGCCGGTGTGGTTCGGAACTGGCTTAGATTACTATAAACTGACCTGTAACTGCTTTTATCGGATTGACGGGCAATTATGGGCCGAGGCCAAAAAATAAGCATGTTGAACTGGAACCACCCATGCATGTTTTCTCATTGAACCGACCCGAAACCATTTGGAAATCAGCTTGGAACGTTGCAAAACAAGCTTAGACATGCAAAAACATACAATCAGTAGTCAATTCTTTGTTGACTTAATTTGAAAAAAATATCAAAATTTTGAAAGAAATTAAAAGAGGAAAGGGTCACAGTTCATGGTTCAAACTAACATAAATCATGAACTGATCTGCTTAGGGTCCATTTTAGGCTGATTCATGATTTCTTGAATTATGGCATGTAATTAGAATGGCTCGTTGTGGAAGCCCACTTTAAACTGATATGAACTATTCATTTAACATATCTACCGACATACGTATTTAATTATCAATATTTTAGTTAGGAAGTATGCAGTCACTCGAATTCAGATAAGCTTGAGGTAAGTGTCACGAATCATCATCTCCTTATGGAAAACTTAAGTATTCACGACATGTCATAGATCAAGTTCCACAGAGGAAGGTGAGATGGTGTAATATCATAATTGTGACAGGTATAATAAATGGAGTAAGTAGATTAGCTTACTCACGTATAGTAGTAGTAGTAGTATATATGTTTGGAAATGATCATTCCATGCGTCAGTGTTAATGTGGTGGCCCTTGCATGTGACCCGGAACCACGAATAATCCACATAGGAATTTCTTGGCTAACTTCGTGCTACCAGTGAACATAGACACGATAGTTAGCCTCGACGCGGATTCCTGCAGCTCAATCACTGCGGTGGTTGATACGTTCTTTTCAAGTAGTATATCAATTTATTGGTTGAAAAGAAAAAAAAAGGAAAGTAAGATACTAGTTTTGAGTATTTGAAAACTAAAATAAAAATTATAATTATGAAAACTTTATCATAATGATGATAAATTAGTTATAAACCGTTGAATTTTGAATGTGAAATCGATGGAAAACAAAAATAATGGCCCGCATCCAATTCCGCATGCATGCATCGTCGTACGTAAGCCCGCTTAAGTTTAAAATGTCGAGTAAAATATGGATTGAGTAATGACTTGGAGATCGTCTTGCTCGTGTCCTCTCTCTCTTATATGTATACCAAGCAAACACAAGGTGGATTCATCAAATAGCTTCGGAGTTAAAGATTTTGTCCTTGAGATACATCCCCATCTCCGAGAGAGAAAAGATGAACATGCGAGACCTTTTCATGCACCTGGCCTCGGCGGTTGGGGGCCTGATCCTGCTCATAGCTGTCTTCCGAGAACGAATCCCACATAGCCTTCAGGATCTCATCGAGAGATACGTCATCAAACTGGTGACGATGGTGTGTTCCTGCGTGAAAATCGCTTTCCGGCTGGTGTATCCCTACGTCCGGATTACTTTCGAGGAGCGCACGGATGAGCGGCTGAAAAAAAGCGACCTCTACATATACATCCAGAACTACCTCAACGAGAAGGCGAGAACGAGTGCTAAGATGCTAAAGGCAGATCCTCTCGACAGCAGCCGGCCCTTAATCCTGAGTATGGACGACAACGAGGAGGTCACCGATGAGTTCCAGGGCGTTAAGGTCTGGTGGTTGTCGAAAAAGGAAGTTTCACGGACCTGGTCCATATCCTTTTATCCCGGCTCGGATGAGAGGAGCAGCTACCGGCTCACGTTCCATAAGCAACACCGTAACTTGATCACTGGTCAGTACGTCAAGCATGTTCTGGACGAGGGGAAGGCGATTGTGGTTAGGAACCGACAGAGGAAGCTCTACACCAACAACCCAAGTCGATACAGGTAGTTTGAAAGTCACTACAGATCACTGTATAGATGCTACCGACACGCAGAGCCTGTGATGTTTAAGATTTTGAATTAATTAGGAAATTTGACCATCAATTTACAGGCATGCTAACAATGCAACCAAGTGGAGCCACGTCGCCTTCCAGCACCCTGCGACGTTTGATACCCTGGCGATGGAGCCGAACAAGAAACGGGAGATCATGAACGACCTCAAGAAGTTCAAAGAAGGGAAGGAGTATTATGTGGAGATCGGGAAGGCCTGGAAACGAGGGTACCTCCTCTACGGCCCGCCTGGAACTGGAAAGTCCACCATGATCGCTGCCATAGCGAACTTCATGAATTACGACGTGTACGATCTGGAGCTGACGACGGTGAAGGACAACTCGGAGCTGAGGAGGTTGCTAATTGATACATCGAGCAAGTCTGTAATTGTGATCGAGGACGTCGACTGCTCACTCGACCTCACAGGTAGACCTATCAAAAATACCGTAAAATTGATTCAAACGCAATCTTAATCGAAACTGAACATTTAAAAAAAAGAAAAGAAAAGGGCTAAGTGAACCGGGTCATGTCCAACTTGGTTTTGTCAGCAAATATGGAATCACATTTTTGATATAATTAAAATGTTAGATTCATAAAATCAAATTCTCAATATAATTTACACGTATAATATTGTATTCCTTGACTCACTGTAATTGATGTAGCCATCCAATTTTAATATTGCCCGGAGACAAACATTATGACGAAGGCATTTTTGTCAAGATAGCTTAGGATCAACAAATCGTGTAGGTGTCTATGACTTAGAGATTTTTGTGTTTGGTTAGCTTGGCTTGGTTTTTTAACTCTAAACCAAATCGTGTGTACCCTTATGCAGGACAGAGGAAGGAGACAAAGAAGAAGAAACACAGCGTGGACGAGGAGGAAGATCCTGTCCAGAAGATGGCAGATGAAGATGAGATGAAAGAGAGCAAGGTCACCCTATCTGGTTTCTTGAACTTCGTTGACGGGATCATGTCGGCTTGTGGGCAAGAGAGGATCATCATCTTGACGACCAACTTCGTCGATAGGATTGACCGGGCACTTCTCAGGAGGGGAAGGATGGACATGCACATCGAGATGTCCTACTGCTGCTTCGAAGCGTTCAAGGTGCTGGCGCGTAGGTATCTCCGTCTCGAGTCTCATCCTCTGTTCGAGACGATCCAGGAAATGCTGAAGGAGGCAAATGTCACTCCGGCTGACGTGGCAGAGAAATTGATGCCCAAGTCGAGCGAAGAATCCCCGGAGACTTGCTTGAGCAGCTTGATTGAAGCTCTCAAGGCGGCAAAGGATGAGGAAGCGAGGAAGAAGCTGGCCGAGGAGGGAGAGAAGGTGAAGGAACCGGAGCCCGAAGATGCTGCAAAATCTACCAAGGCAGCGGAGGGAGATCGCGTACTAGCAAATTAAACGGGAAACTGGAAGAAGAGACGGCGAAAACTGAACGATTGTACGAATAATTGTGTATTTTAGGCGAAAAACATATCGTCGAGAATAATTGTGTGTGTGGATTCTGTCTGTTGTGTCTGATTCCTAGGAGGAACTTGCTCGCGGCATGTTACTGGGTCTCCCCTTATTGCTTAGTTCAAACTGAGCGGGCCTCGTCATGGTGTTTGCTTGATATGGATCATTCCTCGTATTTTCATGGGCTATTGAATTTTACTCTATTAAAGTAATTTTATTCCGTTATTTTCTATCAGAGCGCACTAAACATGAGATAAAAAGGAAAAGGATAGAGTAAACAAAGAATATTTTACTAATAAGAATTAAATTCAAAACTCTCGATTCAGGGTGATGACAAATTGTATCAAAACACCTTGTTATCCCTTTATGGGGGTTGTCTATCCGTGAAGTACTGAGGAGGGACGAGTAATGTCTAGATTTTCCATTTGTCGATCAGAATGAAACGGGGGAAGATAAGTGTGAAACAGGACTGGTCCCAGAACTACATATGAAGACGACGCTAGGGAGATGGGGAGAGACTTCAAAGAGAGGGACACAGGACACATCTCATTCCATGATTTATTGAACTCTATACGTACAATATTACGGTAGAAATGTAAAAATTTGAGGCCAGTAAAAAATTATCATATCACTAGTTGAACCCATTGGATCAAGATCACAAGTCCCGTGGTTCCACCTCGATCAAGCTCTAAATTGAGAATTAAATAGTGAAGGAGAATCAGATAATTTTTTTTCTATTTTTTTTATAATATATTTTTATCAAGAATAGTTCTTTATTAAATGAATTTACAAAATTATTTGTTGACATATTTTTGTTATCTGGTTTGTCAAACTCAAAATTTGTTACATACTATTGTCCTAGTGCTCTGTTCAGTCTTATAGTGCAGTCCCATTTAGAGTTGTTAAACGGGGTGGGTTCGCCCGAAACTGGTCTGGAACTGGATTGTCCAAACCTGGAACTGATTAGGACCGCCCCTAACCTAGCCCGTAACCGCTCTTATTAGGTTGAGGGGCTGCTACGAGTTGGGTCAGCAATATAGGTCCGTTGAACCATAACCGGCTCGGACCGTTAACATACTGAACTAGCTCAGAACCGTTACAAAATTGGAACGCACCAGCTCGGACCATGAACTATAGCCCTCTGCCCGCAAAGTGTCGCAATCTCCTATAATTTGTTGAAAAATCAAAGGCCAGTGAGGCATTCAATTGAAGCACTGTTCATCCAATCACATAAAAATACTGTTAATCTAAATCAATTAGAACATTGTTCACAGATACTGTGTGCCAATCAAAATACCATTCATAATTACTATTCACCAATCAAAACGTTGTTCACCTGAATAAATTCGAAAATAATTGTGTTTTAAAAAAATAATAAAAACATGGACAGTTCACGGGCTAAACCAGTCTAGACCGTTAATCGACCCGTTTATAAACAGTTCCGGACTGGTTCATATTCGCATGAACTGTGACCTGTAACCGAACTGACCCATTAAGTAAACAGGTCAAACCATAACCGGATCTAACAGTTCTAGGCCTTTTTTGAACCAGCTCAGACATCACTTTTAACAATACTAGTCTCATTCATCTACCAATTGTATTGATACTCTCCCTCGTAGATAACACCATCCTAAGGTTGTAGGCATATAAGCATGTTATGTATTATTATTTATCAGCTTAGACTTTTATATTAAAACGGGCTCGATTCCTTATGTACTTATAACGAGTTCATCATAGTGTCACGGGCTCATACCTCACCCCGACTTGAATCCAGAAACTTGGCATATAGTCGGTTGATATAAGCGCAAGTACGGAAGAAAATTGCCCCGATCGTGGTCAACTATTCTCATCATTATAAACCAGAAGAAAAATACCTGGCTCGTAAATAGTTGTTGAGGGCGGATGCTCAATGGTACGTCACAAAGTGAACCACGCTATCATATGAGGGTGAGTATGGAGAATAATATTCCACATCAAACTATTAAGAAAAAAGTTACAGACATAAAAGAAGATTGAACGTTGCCTCCCATTATATAAAATTTTAAGTTGAACCGGAATCGATGGCTTATAAAAAGTTAAACTTCTTTCACAAATGAGTAGTGATTATAACATTTTCAGATACTATCATGGTTTTCGAGCAGCATTGATGAGATAGGAGCAGTACCAAAATAAGACGAGGATACAAAAATCTTTCATGGCATTGCCATTTTCCAGGAAAGGGGAGGGAGGAAGAGAGGAAAATAAAATGTAGGCCCCACCGCAGGAAGCTGCAATTGCATTTCCATTGGCACCTCCCCTGCGTGGAATTCAACACATTTGACTTCTATGCCACATCTCTTGTCTCCCGCGTGTTCTCAATTTTTCTATGTGATTGTCGGCTTCCTCTGCAGCACGTGTCTCCGTCACAGTACAGGTCGCTCCACCATGATCACAGTCGGTTCGAACGATCCGTCGAATCTGAAGAGATGCTCGAAGATCGGGAGCTCCGGCAGGTTCGATTTTGGTCGGCAAATATCGAGCTGAAGAGGTCAGATTATGCTTTTTTCTTGATGTCACAGGCGTGCGCCGTTCACGTTCTAGTTATAGACCACGAGGCCTTCCTACCTCTCCATAATTGATCTCCTCCTCTTGTTTCCACCTTAAGGATTCTTTTCACTCGTATCATTTTCTCTGTATAATCCGATAAGTCTCCACTGCATTAAAATTTCAAATACAATCATATTAAACGATAACAACACTTACGGTCACGTTTTTCTCCTATGGAACTCGAGATCATGTTCTATGAGAGGGAGAGATTGATCGAACGGAGGAGAAAATGGATCAAACCCATTTCCACTTAAAAGCTCAAGCTGATAGATGGTGATACCAAACTTTCTTATAAGTTCACAACGTTTTCTTTATTTAATCGATATGGGATTGTATATCTCAACACCCACCCTCAACAATTGTCTACAAGCCGGACATTCTTCTTCCAGTCTTGGACGAGGGGGATAGCTGGCCATGAGTCGGACAATTTTCTTTCATACTCGGTTTTATATCAACTAACCACGAGCTAGGCTTTTGGATTCGAGTCAGGCGAGGTTCAAGCCCACTGGCTCTGATACCATGATGAACTCTAGGGTTTGAGAGAACAAAGAGAAGTTGATTATTGGGGCTTAACCCAATTAGGGTTGGCTCCTTTTCTTATATACTTGAAAATAATTACAATTACAAGATAACTTAATTGTAAATTACATATTGACCAAAAAATATAACTATAGGCTAATTACACACCAATGTTCCCCCTCAATTCGAAGATGGAGACACAACTGAGAGATTGGACCTTAACAATTGGTGGCGCGCAGGAGGAAGGCCTTTCGTGAAGATGTCCGCAAGTTGATTGGTAGTAGGAATATAGCGAACAGAGAGATCTCCAGAGGCAACTCGCTCGCAAACAAGGTGGAAGTCAAGCTCAATATGTTTGGTGTGAGCATGAAAGATGGGGTTGAGAGCTAAATAAGTGGCAGATACGTTATCATAGTAAATAGTCACAGGTCTAGGAAGAGATAATCCAAGCTCATGAAGTAAATGACAAATCCAAATAGTTTCAGCAACACAATGAGCAACAACACGATATTCAACTTCTGTACTCGAACGAGCCACAGTTGGTTGTTTCTTTGCACACCATGAAATAAGATTAGTACCTAAAAATATGCAAAAACCAGAAGTAGATCGTCGAGTGTCAGAGCATCCAGCCCAATCAGCATCCGTATATGCAGTCAAAGAATCAAGAGAACATCTCTCAAGAAGTAGACCATGAGAAGATGTGCCAGCTAAATAGTGATAAATACACTTGACTGCTTGTAGATGAGGTAAGCGAGGTTCATGCATGTATTGGCTAACTAAACTCACTGCAAAACTGATATCAGGTCGAGTCATAGAAACGTACTGCAAGGCACCAGCCATTTGACAATACAAGGTCGGAGAAGAGAGAAGTTCACCAGCTTCTGCTTACAATAAAATCTTTGAGGCAAGTGGAGTGGAAACCGGTTTGACCTTATCTAGATCAAACTTCTGTAGAAGGCCAGTAATATATTTAATTTGAGATAAGAGAACACCCTTCGATCGATGATGAGCCTCAATGCCAAGGAAATAATGAAGGGATCCCAAATCCTTCATAGCAAATTGATGTGAGAGTTGGGTTGTTAAAGACTACAATAAGTGAGGTTTATCACTGGTAATAATAATATCATCAACATAGAGCAAGAGAAATAGGCAACCATGAGGAGATCTATATATAAAGAGTGAAGTATCAGCCTTGCTTGCTGTAAACCAAGTGATAATAAGAAATTACTAAATCAAAGGAACCAAGCTCGTGGAGCTTGCTTTAGAACATAAATAGCCTTCCTTAAACGGCACACATGATGAGTAAATCCTGGAGGTTGGCACATATAAACTTCCTCTTGAAGTACGCCATGAAGAAAGGCATTCTTCACATCAAGTTGACGTATAGGCCAACCAGATGAAATAGCAATAGAAAGAACAACTCTAATTGTTGTTAGTATAACCACAGGACTAAATGTTTCATCGTAGTTTAGTCCAGCTTGTTGTTTGAAACCCTGTGCAACAAGACGAGCTTTAAAACGTTCAATAGTACCATCAGATTTCTCCTTAACCCGAAAGACCTATTTACACCCGACTAAATTCTTAGAAGGATGAAGCAGTACAAGATCCCACGTGTGGTTAGCTATCAAGGCGTTAAATTCATCCGCCATGGCTGCTTTCCAATGAGGATAGACAATAGCCTTAGAATAACAAGTTGGTACATATTCATGAAGAGAGTGGGTTAGATTGAGAATGTGTCAAGGTTTAGAAATGCCAGATTTGGATCTTGTTTGCATTGGATGAGTAGAGAGAGAGAGAGAGGAAGGCTTAGAGGAGAAGTCGGATGAAGTAGGAAGAGAGGATTGGGTAGCAGGAAGAATTTGGGTAGATAAATCAGGTTGAATAACTCTTGGGGACGACAACAGGAGAGGTGGAGCGAAGGAGGATGTGGTGCGCTCAATGGAAGGAGAAGAAGGAGAAAAGGAAGAAGGCGCAGAGGGATGAAGACGTGCATGAACGGGCAAGATAGGTGAAGGAGAAGAAATAAGAACTGAAGAGGATTGGTTAGGGGTATTGACTATTGGACGTACCATGGGAGGTTCAAGGGAAAAAGGAAAATTCTCCTCATCAAATCGAACATGCCAACTAACCAAAACACAACCACTCATACAATCAAAATAATGATAACCTTTATAATTTGGTGCATACCCAAGAAAAACACTAGGAAGGGAATGAGGTGCCAACTTATGAGAAACATGAGAAGGAAGAAAGGGATAGCAAGCACAGCCAAAAACTCGAAGAAAGAAGATGTTAAATTCGAATCCGAATAAGCAGTGAAAAGGGGACATATGAGATAGAATGGGAGTGGGGAGCGGATTTATGGTATAAACGGCTGTGAGAAGGGCCTCCACCCAGAAGGAAAGAGGCATATGTGCAGGACATTTCGACCAAATGTCGAATTTTGCACTCCGCTAAACCTTTTTGAGATGGAGTGTGTGGACAAGAACGACAGTGAATGATACCATGTTCACGCAAATAATTCTAAAATGAAATACTGCTATATTCACCTCCACCATCACTTTGAAGAATTTTAATTTTCGTGCCACAAAGATTCTCAACAAAGCGATGAAAATGAGCAAGCACCTCATATTTATTTTTCATGGGGAAAACCCAAGTGAAACGAGAATAATCATCAACAAATAACACAAAGTATTTGAAATTAGCATTAGATAAAATTGGACTTGTCCAAACATCAAAATGTATGACCACCAAAGGAATGGATGCTCGGTGATGACCAGACTCAAAAGGCAATCTATGTGATTTGCCTAAGGGACATGACGGACATGAAAAAGACTTAGGACCAAGGACAGTACTAGACTTAGAATTACAGAGACGACTCAAAGCATATTTATTAGGATGGCCAAGACGGGCATGCAATCGAGCAAGAGAGACCGTAGACGCCACAATAGGATGGGGCTGAGAGGACACCGATGAATTAGGTATTGGATAGAGACCATGGCAAGAGTTAAACTAAAGGAGAATTTTCCCAGTCCGCTTGTCCTTCACGGTAAAAGAAGAACCATTAAAATTAATAGAACATGAATTATCCTTACATAATTGAGTAACAGAAAGGAGATTACGAGAAAGAGCAGGCACATGATAAACAGGGGATAAGAGTAAGGAAGTTGAGCCGGTACAGAGAAAGGATTTTCCAAGTTGCTTAATAGGTAAGAGACGACCATCACCAACTGAGACTTTAGTTGGATTATAAAAAGGTTTCGGGTCAAGAATTTTACCAATGTCATTGGTCATGTGTGCTGATGCTCCACTATCAAGATACCATGGTGAATCTATAGTTTCACCAACTGAAAGAGCATTAAATGATTCAGGAAGCTCATTAGCTGTGAAAGCTCGGTTGTAGCGTTGATGACATTGAAGTGCCATATGCCCGGATCGGTTACATATTTGACAAGATGCTTGAGGTCTGGGTCCAAGTATTCCACCAGTGGTAAAAGGTGGAACATAGGATTGTGAATCTCCACGAGATCAATCTGAGCAGGCTGAGTTAGATAGAACATGGTTGTGATGTTGCGGATTGCGCTGCTGCTGCGAGGAAGCATATTGTTGTTGCCTTGATCCATAATGGGAAAAACGCTCACTCCGTCCACAACCGGTTTTTCTACTGCGACCTCTAGAATTGTTTCCACCTTTGTAACCTTGGGAGATATAGCCCATTGAAGTAGATTTTCCAATCAAAGCATGATGAACATCAAAAGTAGGTGAAGAACTTTATCATGCGAGAAAACATTGTTCTTGTATGAGAAGTCTTGATCTCAAGTTTCCAAATGAAGAGATAACAATCCATTAGTTACAGTAGTAACAAAAGGATCATATACTGGTGGGAGTCCATTTAGAGCTTGAATGACTAAATCCTTATATGAAATCGAGCAATTAATGGCTGTTAGAGAATCTGCAATGAGCTTCAGATGACGTAGATAATCCGTCATAGACTGATTAGACTTCTTGGTAGCATTCTAAAATTCAAGCTTCAAACCAATTTCCTTGGTAGCACAATGATCAGTAAAACGTTTTGCGAGAGTAACCCAAATTTCTTGAGATGTGTGAAGATCATGGACTTCTTGAAGAATTTCCATATTCAGTGTTGAATTCAGTAGACTACGAAGACATTGATCTGTCTTCTCCCATGCAAAATATGCAGAATTGACAACTAGTTCTCCATTAGAATCATGAACAAGATTTGGCGGACATGGAAAGGTTCAGTCCACATATCCCAATAAATCATTGCAAATAAGAATAGGCTCAAATTGAGATTTCCACAGAAGATAATTATCCGCATCAAGTTTGATTGAAACAAGGCAGTTATATTTGGAAGAATAAGAGGTGTTGTGGTGGATGGGATCGTCGTAGGGTTGAAATTGAGACAGCAGGAAAGTGACTGACATTGGCTCCCAGGACAGGTGCCACATGTGCAAGCGGAGGAAGAAAAGAAGACGAAAGGATGGATGAATGTAGAGAGAACATAGAAGAAAACATGTCTGAATTTGAAGAAACTAGAAAAGGAGGAAGAGATGATTGTGAAGAGACAATTACCGATGAGGAGGAGATTGGAACTGGTGAAACTGAAGTCAAAGCCGATGACGATGAGATGGGGATCGTTTCTTACTCTGATACCACATTAAATTCGTTGTAAAACCATAAAGATCATATTCATTTCCATTTAAAAGTTCAAGTTGATAGGTAACGGTATCCAACCTTCTTATAAACTCACAACGTTTTCTTTATTTAATCGATACGAGATTGTATATCTCATCATAATTGTTGTGGCTCCCCTCTAGAGATGGGAATGCTATGGAAACTTACGGAGTCCAACCAGCGTGCCTTCTCTTCCAACTCTGAGGCGTCACCCATCTGCGTCATTTCATGAATGCGAACCAAACGGTCTTCTTCAAATTCAGTAATACTTCCCAATTTTCTGCTTTTATTAATTTTTTTAAAGATTGCCACATCCACAATTTAATTTGAAATCCTAATGCAACGTTATTCGTCACGTTGCTGCTCCACCGCGAACCCTTGACGGTGGTGCATCCTATGTCGACACTTATAACTCATGCATTGGCTAGGTATATTTTCTTATTGAATAGATCTGAAATCCTTTGGAAACTAGCTCAAACCACCTAAAACATGTAATCAACGGTCAATTTTTTTATTAGTTTAATTTAAAAAACTATTTATTTTAAAAATGTTGAAAAAAAAGAGAGTGAAAATGGTCATGATTCACGGTTCAAGCTGGCCCAGGAGCCGTTCCAAGTCGGTTCATGATTTCCTAAATTGGGCCCCGCAACAAGACTTCCCGTTATACTTAATGGGTTGAGCCATGAAAGCCCATTTTAAACTGATATGAACTATTTATTTAACATCTCTACCGACGTACGTATTTAATTATCAATATTTTACTTAGGAAGTATGCAGTCACTCGAATTCATATAAGCTTGAGGTAAGTGTCACGGATTATCATCTCCATATGGAAAACTTAATTATTCACGACATGTCATAGATCAAGTTCCACAGAGGAAGGTGAGATGGTGTAATATCATAATTGTGACAGGTATAATAAATGGAGTAAGTAGATTAGCTTACTCACGTATAGTAGTAGTAGTAGTATATATGTTTGGAAATGATCATTCCATGCGTCAGTGTTAATGTGGTGGCCCTTGCATGTGACCCGGAACCACGAATAATCCACATAGGAATTTCTTGGCTAACTTCGTGCTACCAGTGAACATAGACACGATAGTTAGCCTCGACGCGGATTCCTGCAGCTCAATCACTGCAGTGGTTTATACGTTCTTTTCAAGTAGTATATCAATTTATTGGTTGAAAAGAAAAAAAAA
>CXYZ01007960.1:0-20768 GCA_900006705.1 Sonneratia caseolaris
GGGAAAAAAAAAAGAACTTCGTGAAGTGATGATGTTGTGCATTTTAGGAGGTGATTATTTAATCATAGCAAAGAGGAAGTGTTTATTATATGTATTATGTAGCATCAAACTTTGAGATGTCCTCTTAATCCACAGCCTAAGTCCCAATGATTATTTTATCTTTGCAGAAAGTGGGGTTGATTAGTTTCAAATGCCCTCTTAATCCTCTTCCGAGATCCACGACAAGATTTATTAAAGTAAGATCTCGAATTGCCTTCTCATGTGGGTTGAAGGGTATTTATGATATGTAGAATTTTTCTCGTTCGTGTATCAATCTTGTTTGGATTCAGATTAGTCAAGACTTATTACAGTTCCATTAGATAATTTGCTAATGCATCGACACGGGTTGATTTACCTATGGATAGAGGAGCAACACAACACAACAAAGCAGAGAGAGAGAGATGAGATAAGATGTCATAATCTACACTCCGAAATCCAAACTGGCCAAACCAAAGCCCCTCTGACCTCCTCCTTAATCGTTCACCGGGACGCAGCGAACCGATCATTCATACGAAGAGCCAAATCAAAGCATACACTTCTCCAATGATCGAGAATACGCCTGACGGTTCCCCAATCTCTTGTTCAGTTAAGCCTCTGCCTCTCCATCAACAGCTTCCATCACACACAGAGAGAGACAGAGAGAGACTGTGGCCAATTTATGCAAATGTTTGGTGCAATTTTTCTTACTCATATTCAACCGTCTGTTGGCACTGTTGCTTGTAGTTTTGCTTGAACGTATCACAACACAATCTGTATCATTCGGTCAACTACAATAAAATCGATCGAGACTTAGAATAAACAGAGAGGAACAACTCACTGAGTACTAAAATTGATCCTACACGTTGATTAACTACAGGGATTCGGTATGAAATGTAGGATTATACCGTATGTGCTCATGCGAAAATGTCTGAATACAAAGCAAGTCTTTTGTTATGCACTCTGATCAAAGTAATATATTTTGGTATCATATTAAATTCATGCTAAATTTATAAGAATATTTGATTTACGTGCAACCTAATATCGAACCGTGCCATACTTCCGTGGTTTTTCTTTCTCAATATTTGCCATCAGGACCCATTCTCCTCTACCGCATACCGCGTTCGCTAATTTTTTTAATTTGAAAATATAAGAAAAACATTTTATAAAAAAGAGAAAAAAGAATCAAACCGGCATAAATAGTGAACCAACCTAATTAGCCCAGTTCCAAGCTGATATATCATACTTAATAAATCAAATTATAATCAAATTAAACAGGTTTATATCTGTTTTAAACCGGTCTAGGCCATCCATTTAACATTTCCATGAATCCAGCGCACCTCCGTATAGGTCCGCTGGGAGCAAGTTGCAATCAAGGGAAATCGACCGTCTGCAAACCAAATTATATTTATTAGATTGATGGTGCACTCGACATGACCGAGCTCTCAACCAATCAAAGGCAAATCAACATCATGGAGGGGGAGGATAAGTTATTGCAAGATAGAAAAATAAATTAAAAAAAAAATCCACCCCGACCTAAACAAGAACATGGGCAAAGCTCCGGGAGATGGAACACTTTCAGTAGTGAGTATTACTTATTTATATTGTTCGACTAAGAATCCACTGTAATGAAAAATCGGGCCCATAATTATGGCACCTATCCATCCCCACTTAAATTAGTTCCGATTAGAGATTGATTATAGGGGGAAACTTGATTAGGGTTTGTAACTGAAGAACGGTGTAGACAGTCTGAAGGATGGTCAGGGCAAAGAGAAGGATGGCGGCGATGAAGGAGATGGCGGTCCAAGGGCTCCTGCAGTAGGTCTGGCAGAGGTTGGCCCTCCACCTTCTATAGTATTTCCTGCAGTATCCATGGAGCTGCTCGTGAACATTGTAGATGCTGCTCCCAGGATCGAGCGAGACTTCCTTCGACAGGGAGTTGAACAGCTTGGCCACTGCCTTGTCGCTTCCGATCCCGTGCCATAGGATGCCCTTGGAGTGGAGCAGCGCTACATCCATCTCGGTGTTTATGATGTCGTCCATGAAGCATACGTACGAGGTAACCTGAGATGCAGGCAGCACAAAGAAATTTATGGTTTCTAATAGCGTAATTGGGTCGGAAAAGTAGAATGATCACCTACCTCATTCCCGGCCCCAACGTGGAACCGCTCAAATGCCATGAGATTGAGGAACATGGACTCGGTTGTGTCATCCACGACTCTGACTGGGAGGCTCAGTACTCCTCCGCTGAATTTGATGTCGTTCAAGCCCTCGCTCTTGCTCTTCTCGAGCTGGACACCCGCATCACGGAGCTCTGTGGCTGATCGGATTCTCAAATCAGCGTCTCTTCTGGTTGAGTAGCCGCTCTGGCCCTCGAGAAGCAGGCTCTTCCTGAAGGCATCCGGGACGTGTAGATACCTGCCGGTCTTTATGGACATTCGAATGTCGGGACATGCGAAAAACTTGAGTATAAGCTCGTTGACTGACCCTAGGTCCTGCAGCAAAGCAAAAACGTCTCGGATCTTGATTACTCTGGAAAACTCCCCATGATAATTCCAATGTTCCTCTTCTAGTTAGGTGGTTAGAGTACACTTGATGTGTGGTTTCCCTTGAGAACTGTTCCTAATCTACAAAAATATGCTTGAGGAGTACGATTATGAATTGGATATGCACGGCAAGAAAGTCGTCCCGCGCGGCAGAAGAACTTGGGCCTAACCTTTGAGCATGAGGCAGAACTTTGAACAGCAGCCAGCTTGTCCAAGACTTTCATCGGCAGTTGATTCTCAAGCATCAGCATATCCCTTTGTACGTACGGCATGATGTAGAGTTTTCCGTGGTTGCTGAAGATCGGGTCGTCAGTGTCATAGTTGTCGTCACCTGTCTGGCTCCTCGTCCACATGCGTAAGATCTCCAGCATGAAGCACCCATCGAGAACCATCAGTTGCAGAAAAGCGTCCCTGTTATCATGCCATTTCTGATCCAGCTGGTCGTAACAGGCCATCAGATCATCGAGCACCTCGGCCAGAGCCCCCACGAGCAGGTCAACTCCCTTCCCCGACTTGTTGAGGAAGTGCTGGAGGGCTCGGACCTTGTGCTCCTCCATCGGCTTCAGTTGTTCTTCGTCATAGTGGTAAGGACCGAATGACACGACCTGAGGGCAGTAAGCTTTCGGATTCATGCCCGTGATGTGGGGAGGAACTTTGTAAATGGACTGCTTCTTCCAGTGTGCTGCCTTGGCGTCCTTGCCGGACATGCTACTGAGAGCCACACGCAGATCGACTACACGCTTCGCTTCTGGTGCCGGTGCCATTGCCTCTCGGGCTTCTCCGTGCTTCTCGAAAGTGGTATGAGATGTGAAGATAGACCCCCTCCTAGGAAGCTGCTATTTAACACCGTCTTTCAGAGTATAGGCAGAGAGTTTCTGACATATACCTTGTCCCAGGTCTCAAGGCATGCGACAAAGAAGCAAACCCACGAGTTTCGCATGCCCATAAAAGGTAACCATAGATGCTAATCTCAGTTCTCCATTTATACTGAGAAATTCATTTCTTGGGTTGTAAATCCTCACTTTAATTCGCTCGAATGGACACTTTCGTTCTTTCTTTCTTTCTTCATGGTAAAACACTCGACAAACACTTTCGTAAGCAGTACTCTGATGCACATTTAAGAGCAAAACAAGACATGCTATTGATGTGTGATTTCATTAGACCTAAAAAATCTGGCCCGGCACGGCCCAGCACAATAACACGGTGCCGGGCCGAGGCTTATCGTGACGTACCAGCCCGGTCCGGTAATTTTATTGGGCGTGCTGGGCCCGACGATCTCTCAGCAGGGTCGGCATGATATCCCGATTAGGGAAATTAAAAAAAACTAATAAACCATTAGACACCATTAAAGGATAGATGAAACCTTTTTCGTGAGCTCAATTGTAGTTGCAGATAAGTCACAATTAAGGGAGATTATCGTGCTATCGGGCTGGGTTAGCGTCACCCCTATCTCATCGTATTAAGCCTGCTCAACCCTATATCTTAAAAGGTCGTGCTTGGGCCAGCCCTTATCATACCATCCCCTTATTGTGCCGTGCCGGTCCGGCCCGATTTGCCACCTCTAGATCTCATCAATTCTTCTTTTCTTTTCTTTTTTTATTAGATATATTTCATCAGTTCAAGTAACCGTGAAATCCATCCAACATTGTGAATATTGTACCAGCCCTTCCAAGTCAATTGACCACACAACACCTGAGATCGGATTTCCGTGATGTGGCACCAAACTTTGAGATGCCATCTTAATCCTCATTCAAAGCCTAGAAAGCCTCAGTTGAAACAGTCAAGTATATTTTACCATTAAATAAGATTTTAAGATTTCCAAGTGAATAAAATTTATATTAGAAGAACCTAATTCTTTAATAAATCAATTTAACTCGAATCTAGATTGGTCAAAACACAATAGGCTTCTAAATATTAGCGGTAAAAAAGTCAAAATAATTGTTTTATCTTAGTGGAAAGGAAATGATTATTTAATACCATAAATCATTGAAATATTATTATTAAATATGTTCTCTTAATTCCCAACGTGAAATTAAAGCTACTTAATTGTTTTTTTTAATTACATTTGGAGTTAAAGACTTATGAATGACGAATGGAGAGAAGAATTTCTCTCCTCAGAATGCCGAGACACGTCGAAATTCTATTAAACAAAAAGTGGAGATCAGAAGTACGCATTTACTCCTTTTTTTTTTTTTTTTTCTCGTGCCAATATGGCGAACCGTCGAAGTGTCACCATCATATGCTTAACACATCACGTGTGACCATTCGGCGATCTACGGTAAGAGTTGAGACATGTAAAATGGCAAAATCGTCGGGAATCGTTAATAAATGTCGACGGTAGGCAGCACGAGATATATAGCTCGATGAAAAGTGGACGATAATGCAGAATTGCGTCCAAAGAGTCATGCTGTGTGTATGCTCGAGAACCGTCTGTATAAGGAACAACACTTCAAAAGCTTTACGATAGAAAAAGCAGCACATAGTATAACCTGTTCACTTTCAGTAGGTAACAACGGATCAGAATAAGATTAGAAGCTTGCCTCACTCTGGCACACTCTTATGTCCATTAAATGTGATCCATTCAGAGTGGACGAGTAATGGGGAATCGAACTAATGGAGAAGGATGGCCGCGATCAAGGACACTTGTAATCGGAATCGTGGAGCAGGGCGCCCTTCCTGGCGACTTCAAGCACGTGCAGGCACTTGCCCATCCCGATCTCCCGGGGCGTGCCCAGAGAATAGAAATTCAATATTATAAGCTCGACGTTGATGAACTCTGCATCCTGCAACAGAGCAAAAATGTCTCGGATCTTCTTCTCTATTACTCTGGACATTCCACATGATATAATTCCATGTAATTTTCTCTACATCAGTTAGCTAGCCAGAGTACACGATGTGGGGTTCCTCTTGAGAACTGCTCTCTAAGTCTCCATAAAACATGCATGAGAAATGATCACGAATTGGATGTGATAAGAAAATCCTTCCTGTGCGGCGGGAAGTTGGTCTCAGATTAGTCAAATTTTGGTACAGCATAAAAAAATAGTACTTGTGCTGATATTTTCTAATAGCTTGAGATATCATATCATACAAATATAAAAATATGAAAATAACTTTTACAAGAGAAAAATTGAAAATTGAATAATTATATATAATTTTATTTTTAAAAAATAAGTATTTATATTATTCGGATTAACCTACCGGAAGTACAAAATATCCGTTGGCATGCCCTGATTTTCATGCCGGAAATGGTGGACTGTACCGTTGCGACCCGAATTGACAGTTCTAGTTGGGCCTAACCTCTGATCTTGAGCCATGACTTTCAACAGCAACCAGCGCGTCCAAGACTGACATGGGCAGTTGATTCGCAAGCATCAGCATATCCCTCTTTACGTACGGCATGACGTAGACTTTCCCGTGGCTGCTGAAGATTGGATCATCGGGGGCGCATTCTCTAGACGTATGGATTTCCATCACGAATCATCAGGCGCAGAAAAGCCTCCCTGTCGTCATACCACTTGTGATCCAGCCGGTCATAACAGGCCCATCATCATCAGACCGAACGTCACTTTGGATAGAAATTCAGTGGTACTCAAACTTCTTATAAATTCATAACGTTTTCTTCATTTAATCGAGATATGAGATCGTACATCTCAACACTTACCATCACATAGTAACGTGATTCACTTTGTCACATGACATTAAACACTCGTCCTCGACAACTATCTATGAGTCGGGTACTCTTCTTTCGGTCTCGGACGAGGGGGACAATTGACCACAAGTCGGATAATTTTCTTCCATACTCGAACTTGTATCAACTGATCATGAGCCAGAGTTTTTTGACTCGGGTCGGGCGATGTGCGAGCCCACTAGTTCTGATACCATGTTAAATTCATTGTGAGCCCATAAGGAATCGAGTCCGTTTCCACTTAAAAGTCCAAGCTAATAGAGGACGGTACCCAACTTTCTTATAAGTCCACAACATTTCTTTCATTTAATCGATATGGAATCGTATATCTTAACAGACTTCGTGAGCTGATTGTCGGTCATACTCAACCTATTGAGGAAGCGATCTAGGGCACGTACCTTGTGCTCCTCCATGGACTTCAGGTGTTCTTTGCCGTGGTTGTAGGGACCAAATGACACGTGCTGGGGGTAAGTAAGCTTCGCTGTTCATGTTTTTCACTCTTTGGGGAACTCCGTGTATGGACGGGTAATCCATTGCCTCCCGACCTGCTTCTAATCTATGTGCTTCTCGAAGAGGGTATCGAGACGCCAAACCCAGACCAGTCCCATTTAATGCCTTCTCTTAGTTCGGAAATACAAGGAGAGAGGTCTTGGAATGTATACCTTTCCTAGGTTTGAAGGCAAAGCAGACAAGTTTCGCAAGCCTGAGAAAAAGGAAATGCTGTACTCACCGTGCTGCACAGTGAAACCTCACTTTTACTTTTGACTCAGCTCGAATAAACACTTCCTTGAAAACTACTCGACCCACACTCAAATATCAAGACACTAGCTATATTTTCAGTGGCAAGTGATACATGTATATTACGATTAAAGTGACCAGGAAGTATATTGAGAGCATAAATTCCACTGATAGTGTGCCATTTCAGATTTCATACGGCATACGCACGCTTATTCCAGATAAAAACAGAAGTAGCAGCAGTTCTCTCGAGTCAGATATCGGTCTCAGATGGATAGATAATAGGCTTAACCCAGATTCTACGGGTGATTGAAACACCTTATTGAACAGTAGTAGTAGTATACGATGTGGTCCGGGTGGGGGGAGGTGGAGCGGTCCGATGATTCGGCCGAGACATGTGATCGAGTTTGGAGAAGAAAGATTAATTTGGTCTGACAGCAGGAGAAGGGGGAAATAACACTGAAACCGACGTGAGGCCTTGGAGGCGCCCAGGATACTGAGTTAGTTAAGTGAAATTCAACTATTTAGCTTATTGCTTTATCATCATTAATTGAATTTTATAATAATCATAAATATCAATAATTTAATAACTATATTTTAACAAAATTATTATCATGAATTTACTATTCGATAACATATCATATAATTTCATGACTCTATTGGGTTGCTTTAATGATTAAATATTTTCAAATGATGGATTCTTTAAACTTACCAATACAATGATGCAATTTTTTTTTTAATATTGTGAAATGATTTCTTTATTTTACTTTATTACTTTAAATTTTTCTGCTCGTCGATGTCTGTTACAAGTGCCATCTGAAATCAAATGTATTGATTGATATATGGGTAATTTATACTAATTATTTATGTCAACATTTGCGCTTGCCTCTGGTTGTATAATTTTAAGCTGCAGAAGATACGTTCCGATTCTTTGCCTCAAATGAATCCGGCGGGCGCACCTCCATATAGATCCGCTGGGAGCAAACTGCAATCAAGGGAAATCAATCGTGTGCAAAGCGAATTATATTTATTAGATTGGTGGTGCACTCGACATGACCGAGCTCTCAACCAATCAGAAGAAAAACCAACATCACTGAGGGAGGATAAGTTATTGCAAGATAGAAATTTTTTTTTAAAAAAAATCCACCCCGACCTAAACAAGAGCATGGGCAAAGCTCCAGAGATGGAACACTTTCCATAGTGAGTATTACTTATCCATATTGTTCAAGTAATAACTAATTGGAATCCACCGTAATGAGAAATCGGCCCCATAATTATGGCACCTATCCATCTCCACTTAAATTAGTTCTGGTTAGAGATTAATTATAGGGGGAAACTTGATTAGGCTTTGTACAACTGAAGTACAGTGAAGACAGTCTGAAGGATGGTCAGGGCAAAGAGAAGGATGGCGGCGATCAAGGAGATGGCGGTCCACGGGCTCCTGCAGTAGGTCTGGCAGAGGCTGGCCCTCCAGTTTCTCCCGTATATGCTGCAGTATCTATCGAGGACCTTGTGAACATTGTACATGCGGCTCCCAGGATCGATCGAGACTTCCTTCGACAGGGAGTTGAACAGCTTGGCCACTGCCTTGTCGCTTCCGATCCCGTGCAATAGGATGCCCTTGGAGTGGAGCAGCGCTACATCCTTCTCGGTGTTTATGATGTCGTCCATGAAGCATACGTACGAGGTAACCTGAGATGCAGGCAGCACAAAGAAATTTATGATTTCTAATAGCATAATTGGGTCTGAAAACTAGAATGATCACCTACCTCATTCCCGGCCCCAACGTGGAACCGCTCAAATGCCATGAGATTGAGGAACATGGACTCGGTTGTGTGATCCACATTTGTGAATGGGAGTTTTAGTACTCCCCTGCAGAATGTGATGTCGTTCAAGCTCTTTCTCTTGCTCTTCTTGAACTGGACACCCGCATAATGGAGCTCTGTGGCTGATCGGATTCTCAAATCAGCGTCCTTTCTGGTTGAGTGGCCGCTATAGCACTCGAGGAACCGGCATTTCCTGACGGCATCCAGGACGTGTAGATACCTGTCCGTCTTCATGGACATTTGAACTTCGGGACATTCGAAAAACTTGAGTATAAGCTCATCGACTGACACTTGGTCCTGCAGCAAAGCAAAAAAGTCTCGGATCTTAATTTCTCTGGAAAATTCTCCATGATAATTCCAATGTTCCTCTTCTAGTTAGGTAGTTAGAGTACACTTGATGTGTGGTTTCCCTTGAGAACTGTTCCTAATCTCCAAAGATATGCTTGAGGAGTACGATTATGAATTGGATATGCGCGGCAAGAAAATCGTCCCGCGCGGCAGAAGAACTGGGGCCTAACCTTTGAGCATGAGGCGGAACTTTGAACAGCAGCCAGCTTGTCCAAGACTTTCATCGGCAGTTGATTCTCGAGCATCAGCATATCCCTTTGTACGTACGGCATGATGTAGAGTTTTCCGTGGTTGCTGAAGATCGGGTCGTCAGTGTCATAGTTGTCGTCACCTGTCGGGCTCCTCGTCCACATGCGTAAGATCTCCAGCATGAAGCACCCATCGAGAACCATCAGGTGCAGAAAAGCGTCCTTATTTTCATGCCATTTCTGATCCAGCTGGTCGTAACAGGCCATCAGATCATCGAGCACCTCGGCCAGAGCCCCGACGAGCAGGTCAACTCCCTTCCCCGACTTGTTGAGGAAGTGCTGGAGGGCTCGGACCTTGTGCTCCTCCATCGGCTTCAGTTGTTCTTCGTCATAGTGGTAAGGACCGAAAGACACGACCTGAGGGCAGTAAGCTTTCGGATTCATGCCCGTGACGTGGGGAGGAACTTTGTAAATGGACTGCTTCTTCCAGTGTGCTGCCTTGGCGTCCTTGCCGGACATGCTACTGAGAGCCACGAGCAGATCGACTACACACTTCGCTTCTGGTGCTGGTGCCATTGCCTCTCGGGCTTCTCCGTGCTTCTCGAAAGTGGTATGAGATGTGAAGATAGACCCCCTCCTAGGAAGCTATTTAACACTGTCTTTCGGAGTACAAGAGACAGTTTCTAATAGGATATAAATATAGTATATGAGTCACGTGAGATCTGTAATCCTAATGAAATATGTAAGTCGACTTTTTTAGAACCCTGTCATATAAAAGATAAAAAAAAACAGAGAGACTTTCATAACAACATGTATATTCTTACCTCAGGATCATAGCCTGCGATTTCGTGACCATTTACCTGCCGTAAAGCCCGCTCCTCCACTCCGTCCCTTCTCTGGCTTTTCGTCCTGTCCTTCGCCCCCGTTTTGTTGCTTTTCCGGCTGTTTTTTCATTTTTTTTAAATAATTATAATAATAATTATTATTATTTCTTTGGAACAATAACGTGTGAAGTCAAGATCTCGTCGACCGTCAATCACGCGAACTACATTATGTAGCTTTCACATCCACCCATATTTAGAGTTTTTAAATCTGCCATCTGTCTTTATTAATTATTTCGACAATAAAATAAAAAGTGGACCGACTCTCAATTCTAGATCCCGAGAAGAATCTCTGCAAATTCAGCCAATAATTAATCCCAAAAGCTATCCATATTTTGTTAACATTACTAATTTGATTAAATTGAGTAGTTAAAAAGATAAAAAAAAATTTAATTTTTGTATTTATAAAATTGAAATGAAAAATATTGATCGAGAGGATGAAAAAAAAAGAAGAAGCATTGAATCAATGAAGCCAACCTACCAAGTTTACAAAGGCGCGTTCTGAGTTTGACCCTCGATAAGTGGGCTTCGTGTGAATCCTCCACTCCTCAGCATTTTTCGATAATCACAGGCCTCTGGTCATGATGGCCAGCGAACACTCCAGGATCAAAGTCTGCTCCCCACTTAATCCCAACGCCGACTACAGTGTTTCTCATCATCACCTACAAGGACGGACGGTCGACGGAGACAGCATTGACAGACATGGTTCAAAGTAAGCCTATACGTGTAATGTTCAATTTACGCAATATTACGGGGAAACAGCAGCAATTGGACCGAGAGTCAGATATTTGTCCCGGATCAATAGATATACCCGTTTTCACTTAACCTATTGCCATCCCCACCGTATACTAATGACATGATAGATACTATCCACTAAAAACCTGCCAATTAATCACTCATGCGACACCTCATCATTTGATCTTATTTTTCTCTCCTACTTGATAATTGATTTTTTTTTTCTTATGGTTCATTATCATTTGTATGATTTATTTAAGATTTTTTTATGTTTAATAATTTGAAAATTTGATATTTATTAAAATTTTATTTGTTAGTATCACCGAATAAACATGTGAGATGGCTTCAATGCTCTTCAAGATACCCTCTCGAGGAGAAGGGTGTGAGGCCGACACGTTCTGAGAAAAGAGAGATTAGGATATTAGGATTAGGGATGAGAGGGAGAGAGAGAGAGAGAGAGAGAGTTGCTAAAATATTAAATATCTAATATAAAGATGCCATATTTATATTTGAAGCAATTACACCATCAGTACGATTCCTTTAACAGAACCATACTCGGGAGTCCAGACCCAATCAAACCATTTTTATTTAAAGCTGCAACTTGGAAAGTCTCAGGCCATACCAAAGCCTCCTGACCTGAGCCCCTTAATCTTACACCATGACGTTGCCAAACCCATCTTTATCTACGAAGGTCCAAATCAAAGCACGATTCTAAAGATCGTGAGCACGCCTGATGTTGCGTGCATAGATGGTGCCAATCTCTTGTTCAGTTATGCCTCTAATCCACAAACAGTTTTCATTATTACAAGAGATATATCGTTTTTGGCCAATTTATGCAATCCATAAACAGCTTGCAAGGTTAAGTCCTTTGTCCCGCACTTGTGATCAAAGTAACGTCATCAGATATCATGCCAAATTTACACAAAATTTATAAGAAAGTTCAACGTATCATTGAACAATTTTATACTTAAGTGGTTTTTCTTTCTTAGTATTTGCCGTCCGAACCCATTCTCTTCTACCTCCTACTGCCTTCTCTGATTTCCCCCTCAGCCGCTGTTCTCTTCTTCTACGTCGGAAGAGTCAAAGTTCAGATCAGCTCAGGCGCAATCCGTTCGTAAACAATACCAATTGTTATCTCTTTCCTTTCCGTTACCTATATTGATTAGAACGCTTACCTACAAGATACGTTCTTTCATGTGTCCATTCCACGACAAGGGATGCCACGTCACGCTCGGCCGATTCAACAACCTCCGACATGATGCAGTCTGCAAAGTTCAAATCCAACCGTTGAAAGGTTCGTATTTAAAATTTTTCTGCTCGTACTCGTCTGCTACGAGCACGTCGCGACCTGAAATCAAATGTATTAATCGTTGTACGGGTAATTTATACTAATTATTTATGTCAATATGTCCGCTCGCCTCTGGTTGTATAATTTTAATACATATATATATATATGTATGAAGTTCCAGTACTTTACTTCCGAGTAGAGATGTTAAATTGGGCCGGATTGGATCGGAATTAGCTAGTCAAAACCTAGAACTGGCTCATGCTACCCTTAAATCAGTACATAACCGGCTTTATTAGGTTAATGGGTAGTTGTGAGTTGAGTCCAATAAATAAGATATTGAACCGGTACCGGCATGACACATTTTCTCATTGACAAGCCCTAAACTTTTGCGAGTTCAACTACCCTACCATGGATCCACAAAGTGTAAGCTAAGATCTCTTCTTTTTTAGTCCCTCCGTTATTCCCCCTCTCTCTATCTATTCACTGTCTCTCTCTCACATGGCAATAGGAAGCGTCCATAAAGAAAATAAATGGGGGACGTCGGATGGACAATGGCCATAAGGGAAATCGAAGGCGGTGAAGGGGAAAATGGGTTTGTGGGCTTTAATGGGTTTAAAGCCCAAAAAAATAGCGGGCTTACAGCAAATGGATAATTGAGATGGACAATACTTGGTCCCGGTCTATTATATACCCCTTTAATCGCTTAAGGTTGACCTTCGTGGCTACTAAGAATTAATTTCACTGTATCATCTCTTCTCCCAACACACCGACATCTTATTTAAAATTTGACATAGATCCACCGGAAGCATGTTGCAATCTAGGCAAGGCTGATGTATTCAAACCAAATTATTTATTAGATTGAACTCCCATCAACTAGTAGTACACAACATGACCGAGTTCTGATCAACGCAGTTAAAAGGCAGACGAACGTCATCGAGGATAATTATGACTTGTACAACTGAAGCACAGTGTAGACAGTCTGAGTGATGGTTAGGGCGAAGAGAATGATGGCGGCGATGATGGACAGGACTTTCCAAGGGCTACTGCAGTAAGTGTCGCTCGCAGAGGTTGGCCCCCCACTTTCTATAGCAACTCCTGCAGTAGTTGCCGAGCTGCTCCCGCACCTCGTCGATGTTGCTCCGACGATCGGGCGTGACTTCTTTTGACAGGGAGTTGAACAGGTCGGCCACCGCCTTGTCACTTCCTATCCCATGCCGTAGGATGCCGTTGGAGTGGAGCAGGGCTACGTCCCTCTCGTTGTTTATGATTTCGTCCATGAAGCATATGTATGAGGTAACCTGAATGTATAGGCAGCAAGCACAAAAGGATTATGGCGGATATAAAGTAGGAGTCGTCCTGAGAAGGCACCCTTTCTGCTAAAATTAGGTGACTTAAGTACGATAATACAACCGTGTAAGGCGCATGCAATGTTTTAGCACACTGAGTCGAACACACCAGATGGCGCACCGACAGCTAGCTATATATGATCACTAGTGAAAAGCAGGACGAAGGTTATACATGATCATCACCTCATTCCCAGCCCCAACATGGAACCGCTCAAATGCTAAGAGGTTGAGGAACATAGACTCGGTTGCATCATCCACAAATATGAAAGGTAGTCTTAGTTCTCCGCTCCTGAACGTGATGGCGTTCAAGCTCGTGCTCTCGCTTGTCTTTAACTGGACACCCGCATCATGGGGCTCCGTGGCTGAGCGGGGTGTGATACTTGTTTCGTCCAGGGCTCGCCCGTGCCTAGGCTCTTCCTGCGGACATCCAGCGCGTGCAGGCACGGGCCCATTTTCGGGATGGGAATGTCGGAACAATAGAATAACCCGAATATAATAAGCTCGTTCACTGGCATTGGGTCCTGCAACAAAGCAAAAACGTCTCGAATATAATCACTCTGGGAATTCCACATGATAATTCCTTTTTTATTTTGTTTTCTAAAGTTAGCCGGTTAGGGTTTCCCATGAGAGCTGTTCCCTTATCTCCAAAAACTTGCACGAGAAATGATCGTCAATTGGAAATGATAAGAAAATTGTCCTGCGCGGTGGAAGCTGGTGATAGGATTCCATAATGCTGTTGGAAATATAAATTTTAAAAATTTATTATTAAATTAAGTGATTCATCTAACATAATTCAAATTTTTTTTTATAATATATATACTTAATAATACTCATGTTCAATTTTTTTCTTATTTAAATCCGAATGTCGATATTCTATCTAAATGAACCTAAATCCACCGATCGTGAACATTTTGGAATTACCCTTCAACTAGGCACGCGCGTACAAACTGTCCACAGTATCCACACTAAATCTTTTGTTAGAAATTGAGGATGAGTCTCATAAATTGTGCACCACGATTGTGTAGTTATTGTTTTTAGTTTCTCCCAGCTTTTCCTTTTTCAAGGTCGACTGACTACGCTCTCGGGCAAAGGGCATTTTTAATATTTCACACCCCAATTCAAATCCATATTTTATAACCATATATATTTTTTAAAATCACGAAATAATATATTATATATATTACGATTTAACCAAATAGAATTCGATCAATATTGAGCATGTTATCAAGAATCTTTACTAATAAAATTTCTATAAATCTAATTAATCAAATATATCATTATTTAATAATGTATGTGTGACTATTATAGGCTAAATTATGCTAGTGAAATTCTAAAATCCAATCTAAAATTTAACATATTTAAATTTTATTATAATAAATTACTTGTATCATACATGACTTATTGTACTTCATAACAAGTTGGTAGTGTACTCAATTCAATTATCTCAGTAAACTCTTTAATAAGATAATTCAATTACCTCTTAATCCTTTGACCCCACAAGTCAAGATTAATATCAAGCAATGCATCATAACTAATATGGATGGCGATGATCAATCAAAAAATTAAATACTTTTGTATGATTAGTTTTTGTATAATTAAATATTTTTGTTATACAATTTCTAAAATAAATTAGGGTATAAATAAAATGTCAAACCCCAACATTATTCAAATACATTACGATTCTCAAGAATTATGCTCAATTATGAAATATAAAAAATTCCTTTATGTTCTTATTGATTACTCACGGCTTCTTAAGGAGTCTCATTAGGTGAAGAATGGTATACGAGTGTCTTTGAAAGTCATGTTAAAGAATACATCAAAATCTCAATTTAACAATTATAAGGTACTATTGTAATATGAAATTTAAGAACTACTTACATCTACTATTTCTTGAAGAATCTCCAACTAACTTTTACATGAATATTTATTAGACTTTCCTCGAATGAGTTAATTCAGTGAACCCATTCTGCATGTGCATCTACACTTTTATAATAATGACTTCTCATAAGTAACTGTGAATAATGAGTGTACTAACCTTACTAGATCACTAATCCCAACTTAGTGATCATACGATTAGGAACAATTGTAAATCAAGATTTTGGAGGTTTTATATCTCACTAGATCTCATTATGATCTCAAAATCATTATTATAATTTATGAATTTTACCATTATTACTAAAATATGCAACATATAATAAATAAAATTATTCAATTACATCTTATTTTATAGATGTAAAATAGTTCAAATTACATGATATGTATGATTGAGTTTAGGACATTTAGGCCATACCTCTGAGCACGTGCCATTAAGCTTGTTCAAGACTAACATGGGCAGTTGATTCTCGAGCATCAGCATATCCCTTTTCACGTACGGCTTGATGTTGAGCTTACCATGTTCGCCGAAGATCGGGTCACTGGGTAAGTAGTCGTTGTGGGTCGGCGGGGTGCTCGCCCACGTGCGTAGGATCTCCAGCATGAAGCAACCATCAAGAATCATCAGTCGCAGAAAAGCTTCCCTGTCATCACGCCACTTCTGATCCAGCGGGTTGTAACAGGCCATCAGATCGTCCAGCACCTCGGCCAGAGCCTCCGAGAGCAGCTCGAAGTCCTGTTTCCTCGACCTATTGACGAAGTGGCGGAGTGCACGGACCTTGTGCTCCTCCATCGGCTTCGGGCGTTCTTCGCCATAGTGGTAAGGACCAAAAGACACGACCTGAGGGCTGTAAGCATCGGGTTTCAAGTCCGTGACACTGGAAGGAACTTTGTATACGGACTGCTTCATCCAGTGTGCTGCCTCGGCAACATTGTCGGGCGGGCTAATGAGAGCCTCGCGCAGATCAACTAGATGAGTGGCTTCCGTTGCCATTGCGCCTCGAGCTTCTCAAGGTATGAGATGCCAAAGGCAGACCCTATTCAGTACCATCTTTCAGTTTCAGAGCACGAGCAGAGAGGTTTCGAGATGTACAATTTCCAGGTTTAGAATAAATCACACACAAGTTTTGCATGCTCATAAAGAAAAAAAAAAAATAGAGGGGAGCGAATTTAGGTATTATGTGTTTTTTCTAATGGTAGTCAGGATCTACCCTGCACAAGACGATTCCTATAATTTGAAACCAGACTCTACCCCCATTAGTTTTAGGAACGGGATCCTACCTAGAAACAGTAGTGCACCAATTCTCCCAGCTATTCTATTGGAAATCTTCTTAATAAACAAGACATCAAATATAAAACCAGACAGAGAAATCCATAATAAAACGTAAACTAATTTAATTATCCTGGTAAAATGTGAGAAAAAAGATCCCTCACATAAATGCAAATTACATAAAATAACATGTTTGAATTCATTACCGTTAGAGATTTTTAAATTTCTATAAACTAAAAACATTCAAATAGAATTTAGAAGAATATATGTATGCTTTTCAAAGAGGACCTCACATGTCTACACCTGGCAATTCGGCGTATGCATTACACAGGCCCAAAGCTTCGGCTGGCCCATCTGAGTCACAATAAATAGGATTACTATTTTTTTAGAATAGCATCTACACAATCTTGGACTTAGGACCCAACTTTGATGTAACGTAGTTGATTGATTTGCCCAATTTTAATCCTAAAATAAATTTTAAAACACAATTATGATTATTCATTTTTTGTCTTAATTTTATTTTTCCTTTTTAAAATAAAGTTCGTGTTTCGGTTGGGTTGGCTTGAAAATTTTCAGGTTGTGAATGTCCGTTCCGATGAATTTCAAATCCGGGTTGACACGTCCTGAAAGCTCTTACCCCCAAGCATGGTTTTTTCGTATCGCCGAAAGCGGTGCTCCATTTTGATGGGTTTATATATGACCAACCACCACGTAGTACTTCATCATAATATCTGCCATGACAGCATTAAATTGTACAAATACAAAGTTGTAATAGTATACAACCTGCAAAACAAGACAAGTAAGACATTTATGGGATACCAAGGGGACATATATATTGTGTGTGACCATCATACATGGTAAGAATACTGGTTTTGACTCTAGTTTTTAAAATTGAACTGAATTAGTTAATCAAACCAGTCTAATTGAAAATTGAATTGTCACCCAATTTGATTTACTAAATTAATCCAAATGCACTATAAATTTGGTTAAATTAGTCTAAATTGACCAATTTTTTATTTGACAATCAAATTCAACTAAACTGATGGTTGAACCAAGTAAATCGAGAATTATTTTAAAACAACCTCAACAATCCTCGAATCCATCTAAGAAAAGAACATTAATATTATATTTTATTTTTATTAGATTTATGTTTTTCCAACGTAGATATTATAATGAATATTTTAAATTTTAAAATTATAAATTTGTGTTCGGTATATATATTTTAATTAATAATAATATATTATTTATTAAATATATAATTTGACCAATTAAATCTATGATTCGACCAATAAATCCACACCATAATTAGTTATTAGTTTAATTCAGTTTTAAAAACTACAATTTTAACTATTAGATATGCTATTTTTCTCCGGTGAACTTGTTGCTCCTCACATAATTGATTTGCATAATGTAGAGAACACAATCTTACATGACAATTAAGAGGAAAGTTATTAACTTATAAGAATATGAGGTACCCGTACTTATTAATCAAAATTTTTAGACTGAAATGTGCTTGATCCCCTTTGAACTCATAATAAATTCAATATGATATCAGAGACAGTATACTCACACCTTGTCCGACCTAAGTTTGAATACTCAACTCGTAGTCAGTTGATATAAGCTCGAGTATGGAAGAATAATACCTAACTCGTGACCAGTTGTTTCATTCATTCGAAATTGAAAGAAAAATAACTAACTCGTAGATAATTGTTGAGGACGGGTGTAAAGAATGTAATCATTCAGAAAAATCAGAATATGAGTCTAGAAGGGTAGGTCTCCGTAGCCAAACCACACGAGAGAATCTAATGGAAAGTCGAAACCAAACTAATGTATGAGAACAACCCTGGAAACAAGCTCATAGGAAACTTCTGTGGTTCCACTCCTAGTAATACATTTTCTGGAGTCATGTGTATTATCTACAAAGGGCATAGAAAGATACAGTTCACGGAAAAGCAAAAGCAAATGCAAATGCACAGCACTAAAAAGAAAGATAAAATGTGAAAAAAAAAATAATATCAATTGAATAAAACAAAAAAAAAAGAAATGACAAAAAAGGGTTCGATTTTAGGATACAGATCTAACGAGTAACAATCTTCATGGAGCATACAATTCTTACAAATGTATGGCCTAATCAATTTATTATCTATTGTCCAACACGAATTTCGTAAAAAAAAAAAAAAAAAACACCTGCGGTCTCTCTCTCCATCGTGAACTGTAAGATACCAAACTTTAATTTGCAAACCTGATTTAAACATCATAGTAACAGAGACATACATAGAGACCTTTTAGAACCGTTTATTGCAAGAAAATTGACGCTAGTTAGCAGTTCTGAACTCGATGCCATACAATGTTCTCTTGTTGTGCTTTGACAACCAGAAAACCAATCTAAAATCTGAGCTATCTCAGATGGGATCTACCTCTCAGGTCAGAAGCCTCCTCCAACGAGTACAGCTTCCTACGAAGAGCTTGGATTTTCGTCGATTTGGATTCCTCCTGTGAAACTACGAAAAACAATGTGAGTCAATTTATAAAGAAGTTGCAGTCAAGGAAAACCGATGGAAATTCCTTCGCCTATCATGACAGTTTAACATCGGGGCGGTTGGAGGGAGGAAATAAGTGTCTGATGAGTCCAACCCATTTGGAAGTGGAGCAATTTGCTTGGGCAACTTACATTATTAATGCATGCAAGTTGGCCCATGTGCATATGTAGTTTATATTAGGTGAAAAGTACCATACAGATATTAAAATTATCCCTTTTTTTAAATTTAAAATTTAAAATTTCATAATAACTTTTTTATTTCTCAAAAATTCAATTTCATAACTTATTTAAATTCTTATTTTGATGAATTATTAAATTATATTCATGTAAATATGATCACATCAATATTTTACAAAAGCTGACATGATGATGTCAAGACTACATAGGTATGTCAAGAATTTATTGACGTCATTGTGATGAGAGAAGTGAGTGAGTACCTCTGATGATACTTTCATGTATTGTTTCTGATGCGGAGAATGTCTCAGAAACATTTATGGAAACTCTTAATCTTGAGAAGCCTAAGCTCTATAAGCTCAAGTCTAGGAAGTGACATGTGATGAAGTGGATATATTTAAAAGAGAGTCACAAGGAGTTGAGAGATATGGTTTAAAATTTAGATATTATAGATTTGATTATCATTATAACATCTTTCGTATCCCTTTATTTCTCATTTTTCTTATCACAGTGTAGATATAAGTCTCATATATAATAAAAAAAAATGTTAGATGAGAAAATTCAATAATTTATGAGGCTCCTACAGAGTTAGTTGGGGAAATTCAATAATTATGGTGGTTCGGTATTAAGTACAGGTAGTTGTGTTCTTATTTTTAAGAAAAGAATAAATGTTGTGTAGTTTTATGATGTAAATATATGAGCTAATAGAAAAAGAAGAGTTAGTTGAGAAATTTAATAATTACGGTGGTTTGGTATGAGGAATAGGTAGTTGTGTTCTTATTTCCAAGAAAAGAATAAATATTGTATAGTTTTATGGTGTAATTAAAGCTGTTAAAATTTGGCAAAACAAGAAAAAAAATCATATTTGGACCAAGATATTCAATCCGCCTAATATATCAAGTTGTGTCAACTGAGTGCAAAAATAAATTGAGCCATGTCGACATGATTAGAAAAAATCATGCTAGTACGAAAGCACGAAAATAATTTTTACAATAAAAATAAAATTATGATAATTTTTTTAAAATAATTAATTATATTTCAATAGTTATTTTAATATTTTTTCTATTAATACAAAATTTAGATTATTAGATTAGTTGTATCACTGAAAAAATTATTTTTCAAATATAAAATGATTTTAATTTATTTTTTTAAAAAATATTTATATAATCCAAGCCAAGCTTGGTAGTTTGAAACATGAAAATTTGTACAAATACTAGGATTTTGGGGCCCCTCAATATGGTGAGATATGCAAAAAGTAAATTCCTATCATGTCAGCACTGCCCGAGTTCTATATATATATATATATTGATTAACAATTAA
>CXYZ01007961.1:5395-138510 GCA_900006705.1 Sonneratia caseolaris
TCTTTTGATTGCTTTTGGATACCGAGAGAACATAACCTCCCTGCCCACAATATCTATAAGAATAATTTTAAGTATGGAAAAACAGATTTGTATATAATGGATGAAGAAGTGATATTGAGCTCCAATAGATGATACTAACATTTTACCTAACGGGGAAAAACATGCTCATGCCAGGAAATGTAGCAACGTTCTTTTGGACGTAACTGCTGGGAAGAAGAGTGGGGAAAAGGTTTAAATTTGCATTTTTTTGTCCTTCCCTTCACTGTTTTTACATATTGGTCCTCTTATACTTGATATTTTAGTCCTAAATTTTTATGCCATCATAATTCTCTAAAGAGCTATGAATATTTATTGATATTAGTCTGATAAAAGAGGACAAGGATCTCCATCTTTACTAAATCATGGAAGACATTTGCTAGTGAATTTTCATAAATGGATTTTAGACTTCTCATTCACTCTCAAAGTCTAAACAACTAGCAAATATTTTTAATGAAAGTGTTAGAATTGATTTGAATATATAAAATTAAACTTATTATAGTGTGTAAAAGTAAATATGTTCTATTATGATTTTAAATTTAATATAGCTATTTTTTTATCAATAAATTTTTTTTGAAGTATATATATTTTTTATTCATATCACTTAAAATGGAAAAACTCATCTTCGTTGTAAGATCACTGAAGAAAAAGTTGGTCATAAATTTGGAGAGTTTGCTTTTACATGGAAACGAAGACTTTCGAGAACAAATATTGGATCGGGAAGAAAAAGGGGGAAAAAGTAAAGTCTAAGGAAAAGATTTCATATCAAATCAATCATAATGAGACCGTTTATTAGGTCACATGTTGTTAGGTTATTCAAGGAATGAGGGAGACAATCTCAAATGGTAATATAAAAATAATGAAGTTATTCTAATTAGCGACATGTGACCTAATCAGAGGGTAGCCGAGAACGAAGCCCAGGTGGACGGCGGTCATGATTATAACGGGCCTAAGGCAGTGATTGTCTAATATGGCTGTAGTATTCCATACCGTGCAACTATTTTCATTATAAAAAGAAAAAGTGAAAAAAGCGAAATCTTTATAAGTTTTTTAAAAAATCATTAAGAAAAACTTTCTATATATATATATAATCCAAAAAACGATTTGACCGTGCCTATTTTCTAATTTCCCGCTACACAACATTGAATTTGATCCATCAATTTTTGCATAATTTTCTTGTTCTTGTTTCCATGAAAATACAACACATGAATAAATAAAAAGCCCATTTAGACTAACTCATACGCATTCCGTCGCCATCGCCATCGCCATCGGCCTCGGCCTCGGTTTGTCTCTCTTTCTTCCATCATTTTTCTCTCATTCTCTATTCCCCTGTTGTTCATCATCATCATCATCATCTCCTCCTTTTTCTTCCTCCTCTCGCACGAGCGGCTTTACTCTTGCTGGGTCGCTCCGATCGATCCACCTACACACAACCGACCGACGCCATGAATCCCGAATAGTAAGCCTCTTCTTGTACTCGTTATTCGTAATTCATTGCTAAGCTGGGATATAGGCGATTAGAGAATCCCAAACCAACGACCACCACCACACACGCACATACCCACACCCCCCGAACACCGTGTGGCGGCCATTGGACTCTCGCCATTTTCTCATGTTGTTTATCGATCTCTGGTTAGATGTTATTTGGCTGCGACGCTTGTCAAGGAATCACAAGTTTTATTATTTTACTGTTTTCTATTCTTATTTGATCCGATTTTTCTTGCTACCAAAATTTTTCTTTCCTTTCGTATGAAAAACTTAAGGGGTTTCAGTTTTTGTCGATAATGTCACGTTTTTCTTTAGCGCGTTCTTGAGGATTTGCCCTTGTTTATTCATTCAGCATGATACTGCAGCTGATGGAAATCTTCCGTGTCAGTCAAATGCTGTGGCTTTGATCGAATTGGTTTCCTTTTCCTGTGTATGATGTCTAATCCACCTTATGATCTATCTATGCAGTGACTATTTGTTCAAGCTGTTGCTAATTGGAGATTCTGGAGTTGGGAAATCATGCCTTCTTTTGAGATTTGCTGTGAGTTGCGCAGATGGGATCTTTCTCCCAACTTTCCTTATTTGTTTGTTTCTACTGTATAGACATGTCTTTTGTCACTACCCAAAATCAAAAGCACTTTACTTGATCGCCCCACCAAGTTGCCCAAATTTTGCACCACAAGAGAATCCTAGTAATACTACATGAACAACTACTTTTAACTATAAGCACTCTACGCTGTTAAGAAATGATTTTCTTCTCTTTCATAATAGGTATGACAGATTAAATGCATTAGAAGCCATTTACTCCACTTGCATGAGATGCAATTTGCCAGCACTTATGTTTTCTAGTCCCTTGAAATTGAGTTGTACATTGCTAAAATTGTGTGTTCTAGTTGCATGAATGTTATTTTATGTGCTGATTGAGGCTTTCCCTATCAGGATGACTCATACTTGGACAGTTACATTAGCACAATTGGGGTCGACTTCGTAAGCACATATATCTCCAAATTCTGTACCTTCATCTGAGTAAATGAATCTGCTAACTTAGCTCAGTTTTATGATGAAACTTAACTATGGAGCTCTATTGGAATTTAAGTATTCATATATATTTCTTTGTTTCATCTGCAGAAAATTCGAACAGTGGAACAAGATGGGAAAACCATTAAACTTCAGATTGTAAGACTCCTCTCTCTTGAGTTCTACTTTTCTTATGGAACAAATTCATTTGTTATGCCAAGAATTATCTAAGAGCGGGAACATCTTCAGAGGAAAGATCTTCCACTCTGCATGTATCCGCAGACACTGTTGTTTGATGCTCAAGTAGAAAGTGAACTGATTCCTGCTATGCCTGTATATTTATGAATTTCATTTATTTAATTATTGAAGTACAGTTGTGCCTTATCTTGCACTCATTTTCTATGGATTGCAAAGTGGGACACTGCAGGGCAAGAACGATTCAGAACAATTACTAGTAGCTACTACCGCGGGGCTCATGGCATAATTGTGAGGATTTAATTTACTGTTTTCACTCCATGTTTGCATTGATGTGGCATGCCCTGAGATTTTTTGGCAATGGAACCTTCAACAATGGCAGATAGTTTATGATGTGACTGACCAGGAGAGCTTCAACAATGTTAAGCAATGGTTGAGTGAGATAGACAGATATGCAAGTGATAATGTAAACAAGCTTCTTGTTGGGAACAAGTGTGACCTAACCACAAATAGAGCTGTTTCTTATGATGCAGGAAAGGTAACTTTTAGTCCTTTGCTTCTCTCTTTTTAAATGGATTGCTTGAAGGAGTTGTTAAATGCACTTATTTGAATCTCACCGGCGATGGAAAGGAATTTGCGGATGAAATGGGCATCCCATTCATGGAAACCAGTGCTAAAGATGCTACAAATGTGGAGGCTGCTTTCATGGCCATGGCAGCTGACATTAAGAAAAGGTGCCAGTTTTCACCAGATCCTGTTTTCTGCGTCAATGTATACAAGCTCTATTTCTGCAATCAATTCTATCAGAGCCATCTGAATTTTTTTGTCTTTTGACACTGCAGGATGTCGAATCAACCATCAATGGGCAGTGCAAAACCTCCAGCAGTTCGACTGCAGGGACAACCTGTGAATCAAAACGGTGGATGCTGCTCGTCTTGATTCTTCTTTTCCCTATCATCCATTTACCCGCATCTTGCGTCTCTCTGATGCCTAAATCTCCTTCCACAAGCGGTTTATTGGTGGTGGTGTCATTAGTTAATTATTTATTTGTCAGTTTTTGCTCTTTTTGCTAATTAAATTTGAGCATATATGGTCTCACGTTTTATATGGTTTGGAAACTTTTAGTCTACAGTGCGTTTCTTCGTCGTGCTCTGGAGCCCCTAATATATGAATGGACAGGCCGTTTCTATCTTATGCATTTAAAATCCATTTTTGTATTTTAGATCCAATCACAGGCAATTTGTCATTTGTGCAGATGATCAAACTGTTCAGTCCTTTCGCACCTGTCTTTCTTGCTAATTAATTACATTATATTAATTGATAAAACCCAACCAACAATAGGGGTTAGACGCTGCTCCGCGAACTAAAGAGCAGTGCGGCCTGCCACGCTAGCATTGCCAAATAACCTCTTGATGCCGAAGCATACAACACTTGCGGCACCTTTGATAGTAAAGAATGTATTTGATATAGTATAATCTGTAGGGAAACGACTTGATGAGGAATAGATAGAGCAACTTGCGAGTAATAGCTATTTTTTAATAGTTCATTTACACGGAATGAGTGAATAGAATAGATTAAAAAAATTAGATATCATTAGGATTAAAAACATAAAACTAACTTCATGGATATTTTATTCTAAAATATGTTAATATATAATTAATATTTATCCAAAAAATGTTGCTATGAAAATAATAAAAGTAGCATGATCTATAATCTTATAATATATTATATAAAATAAATAATAAGTATAATCATATACTAAAAATATATATTCATAACAATATATTTAACATGTTAATTTAGAATGAAGCCCTACACTGATGGAGATGAGGCCATCTCCCGTAAGCATCTCTGACAGGGAAGCTGTAGGAGTAGGGATTGCTGCTTCCAAGCATTCGAATAATTTGTTCTCGGTGTGAGGGCTAAACATTATAGTTCAATGTTTAATTTTATTTCCAATGGTGAATAGCAATTCCACAAATTGACCGTAGATGAGGCCCAACGCGTGATCCACATTATTAAGTTATCCGGTAATCAGAGTAAATGGGCCTCATATAGGACCAGCCCGGAATAGGATGGCCTAATTCCAGATTACCAAACAGGCCATCATTAACCTTTTCACTCTTCCAATGGAGCAGATATAAACAAGCTTTGTCAATCACGTCCATAAAAAATATAACTCCACCGGCAAAATGAACACAACCTATCGCATCCACAATCATAGACATGTTTGCCCAGAAAAATTCCTCGATTTACTCAAAAGGAACATCAGGCCGCAGATGTTCATGTAGGGTATCCTTCAAGCATTGGAACGCCCCTGAAACCCACAATTTCCAATATCTGTTTGGCTAGCCATTTGTCTCGCGACTCGGAGAAAAAAAAATCCTGGCTCCCAATCTAGCTCTTCATTTGATCTGGGCCCTTATTCTGTAATTGTTCGAGGAAAATATTACAGTTGTTCATGGTACGGGCGTCAAGAAGACCATGATTCCATAGTTTTATCATAAACAATCTCCAGCACCTGGTATTACCCGCAAAACAAAACATGCAATTCAGTACCTCTATCAATGTTTAACCCAGTATAATATAACCCAAAAACACACTATCAGTTGTAATATAGCAACTGCCTGTAATAACTTTGTCCATCTTAAATCACGGTCAATTATGACCAATACTTAAAGGGTCTTCCAACAGGTGCATCGAGGACATGTGTATTTAGTTTTTACCCCCAGTCAAATTTTTAAATATATCTGAAGGTTCGCCAGTTAATTCAATTTTATCCACCAGGAAAAAAATTCTTCTTCCGATGAAACTTAACCAATTCAAGTTCCCTAGATATGCCAATGACAAGGCTTTCTCCTATCTCGAATGGAAGCAAGTGAGAAAAATTGACTTAGCTTCTAAAGAAGTGAATGAAAACAAGGGAGTCCTCAGAGAGCTTAATGATATAATACCAGAAAAGGGGTGGAGCTCTGACAAGGTCATGCCCATGCAATCTCGAAAAGGCTTCACATGCCCAAGGAATATGACCATCTGCAAGCACCCTATTTTAACAATAAAAGCAATTAGATTTATACATCAATAGATGCTAAAAAATAGGACAATCAACAAATACCGAGTTGAGAAAGATCTATACGAAAAATGAGATGCAGCATCAATAAATTCACTTGTGACTGACTTGTAGCCCAACATACAATCAGCACCACCAGATCACAAAAATTTTTAAACCATAATTCTCCTTCTGTAGTAAATTGATGTTTTTGTGCTCAGAAATATACGTTGAGCATGTCAACAGCAGCTTTAAAAAGAGAGAGAGTGTCTTATCGTGGGGGGGTTGGGGGAGAGAGAGCACGTCAATAGCATAGGGGATATTATATTGCTTGCATTATTGAATAGATGTTGAAAAATTCTAGTTTCCATGGCCAAAGAGTTTGACATATGAGTGTTGCCTAGTAGCTCTTCTCTTAGCTCGGGTTTGGGAAAATAACGGAAGGCACAAAGAAACCCACCAAATGATAGAGGCAAAGAGACAGTGAGCAAGAAACAAGCCCAAAAAAAATTATAAAACATAGTAAAATATATCAGAACCTTTGCTTCCTGACAAAGGAGTTCCAAAGATGCATCATTTGCTTCTCATCCTTGGTCACATCCACAAAGTCATCAAGCATCTGGGAAACAGGTAAGGACTTCTCAATGAGATATTGATTAGATCATTTTCATGAAACAGTGTCAATATGCAATAAAATTGCCCAAGAAAATGCTAGAATGGGCTTTCCGCAGCCAATAGAGTTAGAATAACACAATTATACAACAGGATGACCTAGACTAGAAAAAAAAATGGATATATTCAAAGGAGGGACAAATTCAAGTAAATAATAAAGAAACCAATGATATCCTTTAAATAAAAGCAGCTTTTCATTTGGAAGGCTACAGTGCAAAAGAGAAATGAAAATCATTGGTTACATACCCTCCGATCTTCAAAATCAGCAACATCATCATCAACTTCATCCTCACTATCTCGATCAGACATAACTTGCTCATTTGCCATTGGCTTATAGCACCAAAAGGACATCCGTAGCAGTATTAGTACAATTACTCACATGGAATCAGAGAAGGAAATTATTAATAATTAGTATCAGTGATCACCTGAGCTCTATGGGAGTGAAAAAACTGTCTTTTCTGGAGGAGACGGCTAGAAAAATAAAAATGATTTGTTTTGATCAGAAAGGGAATATAATAATATCATTCAACATAAAATTTTAGTTAGAACTCCTCTTTATGTTCAAAAAGAACTAAATAGCAACATTATGCCACAGATAAAACGAAATTTTTGGTTTTGGAAGGACTATGACATGTCACTTCAAAGAATATTTAGAATATCACATTATCAAAGCATGAGGAAACACACTTTCTTGGTTCGGAACGCTCAAAGGATAACTTCCTTGTTTTTGCAAATTGTAACATCGCAGGGTGTGCAGTATAGCCTAACACTGATTGAACACATTCAGTATCAGCATATGATTGTCCAGTGACACTTGCAACACCTGTAACACCAAAATGGCTCATGTAATACACTCTCAAGAGTGCCAAACCAATTTATACATATATAGTAGAACTAATCATACCAGACGTACGAGCCTTATCACCTTTGCTAGAATGAGCATCTGACACACATAGGATGAAGGTTCAGTAAAAAAACTCTCTGTGCATGCATAAGTACTTCTCAGCGTGAACAAATTCATATCATACATCTTCAGATCTGTCTGAAAGAATATTCAATTATCTGTAAAAGAGCTCCGGATGGAAAACTTCATGTGTGCAAGGATAATGTTCTTGTTTGGATCTTCAGGAAGTTCTATAATCACGTTTCACTCTTTCCCATAAAAAAGATATAAAATACATGCTAAATCAATCCATCCAAGAAAGCAATGTGAAGGTATGATATTTTAACAGGTTAAGTGGAAGGAGATTCACTGCCTGCTCAGAAGCCTCAGTCCCATCAACACTTTAATTGCTATACTCAATGTGAGCTAAGTTCTATGCGTTCTGAGAGACTACTATCCATCAAACAGTAGATAAAGGAGGAAAAGAAAGTATACCGTCAGCCTTGTTCAGAAGATCACAGATACCAGTCCGCGATTGTGACTCCAGGACTAGGGGATGCACACGCTTAGTAATCCGATTCATAGATCTTTTACGGTTTAATGGCTTGGAGCTGCTTGAAGAGATGCAGATCCAGTATCTCAGTCCAGATATTCTAAGTTAATTTAGAAAATGGCACTCTTGAGAAACATTGTCCAGGTAACAAAAATTTTCTCAATATCTCACCAGAAGAAAAAAGTTTGGAGCCTTGGATCCACACAATCTGGAACAACCTAAGTAAAAATGCGTACCAATTAATTCAACTTACACTATGCTTCTTCTTATATGCTGCATCACAAATTCAAAGTATGACGAGAAATATCCCTCTATGATTAGAAAAATAACAGACCAAGGCTTAGCATCCCAATGAATTGATCTTGAATGTGATGACATTAAGATAAGAGATGATACTCTTGTCAACTTAATGCAGTTGTCCAGTACCTCATTTCGTTTTGTTATCCACAATTTTACAAATGACAAATGGGTGACTACTTTTCCAACTTCAGTCCCCCACCCCAACAAGCCCCTTTTGTTTAATCAATTTTGCTTATCTATAGTCTCACTTAGCTAGAAAATAGATTGATTCATGGTGACAATGCAAAATAACATAAATTCCACCAATGAAGCACTCCAGAGATAAACATCAAGCGCAGGCACCTCAAATCGCCAAATATCAGTTTGAACAGATACATTTACAGCTTGATACTCTTCAGTAACCTAGATAAACATCATAAGTTCAGTATTGATCCCAGTAGCAAAAATGTTTGAATATCAATGGAGAACTGGGAAGTTACTAACCCAAAACTCAAAATTGAAGAGATCATGTGATGAGTTCAAGTGATATCTCAGACCCTATCAACCAAGTGAGAAAACTCAGTCACCTAGAACAAATACATGCACACGACAAAATTAATATTTAAGGAACTAAGCAACTTTGAAACCTTGAAGCTTCCGCATTTTACCAAGCAGAAAGGACAGGTGAAATCTTCAGTTACTGAAGATTGAAAGAGAAATTCATAGTTAGGGCCTGCACATGCATGATAATAGAAAATTCCAAAAGAGCTGAGGATCTAAATGTTGCATTTGACAACAGTTGATTAATTTATGTGTTAAAATTAGCCACAAGTTTTGCACAAGGTAAAGCTAATGGAAGGATGAGGGGTTATATTGCACAAATGGTCATTGACATTTCGGAAAAGAAACAAATCGGTACAAAAAGAATTTTTTATGCTATATTGGTAAAAAAAGTTACAAATGTGTTATCCACTAATACAAACCATCAAAATCGTATTAACCATTAGTGTTAATTGCACCAATGGTACAAAAAAAATTTGAAAATTTTTTAAATTAGTATAAAATGTAATTTTTGTGCCCATACAGGAAGTTTGAAATCTATCTCCCTACTCCTTCAGGTGTGACCACACCTTTGCTTGGATGGCAGACGATGGGGCAAGGAACAAAAAGAAAGAAAGAAAAAGTTCGGCTTGGCTTTGTCTTTGTAAATACAAAGGGCAACATGATCGGCCTTCTTGGCAGAGTTGAAGATAATGAATAAATAGTACCAAGTGAAAGAAAATTCTTTCACATTGGAAAACAATTTTCGCATGAGATTCCACATCAACATTTCTCCTTTTTGTACCAATTTAAAATATTGTCCAAACTTTTTGTAACATTGGAGAAATTAACCTTCATGATATAACGACATTACCATGATTTGGACAGTTCGTATTAATGGGGAACAAGATCGTAACATTTTTTACTAACATAACACAACAAAATTCATTTGGTAACAATTTGTTTCTTTGTCAAAACTTCCTATACCATTTGTACAATTAACCGGAGGTTAAGAGGGTGATGAGGAAAGATAAAAGAGTGAGAATTTTCCATTAAATCAAAAACCACTTAATCAATGAGCTAACAAAAATTACCTTAATGAAATAAGCAGTTTTGAACTATATGCCACATTCGTGCACTCAAAATATCTCCTCACCCCCTCTTTTTCTTCCCTCTTACTATTCAGTTATTTCCTAACAAACTGGCAACTAATACATGACTCACTTTTAACCACCTACACTAATTAAATTCCATATGCTTATTATAAGAGACATTACTTTTAAAAATCTCTGGCTTTTCCAAATACTAAGAAAAATAATTCTTTATCATGCCAAGAGAGAACTATCCAACACTCAGCAAGAAATGAAAAATCCTTCTAGTGAAAGAACCAAATGGTAAACCATTTTTTAAATGCTACAATATTGCTAATTTGGTCATGAATTTCACCTCAATACACAATAAGTTAATATCACATTATGCATTGAAACTATTGTTACACCTTGGAGTCATGAATCTGTAGAAATAGTTGTTTACGTATGTTAACTAATTCTCGGTAGAATTTCAATCAAAAAAATGTTGCTATGGCTCTATCCAATTACTAGAGACAAACATACCTTCAGTTCTTTGCAACTTATTGCCATAGTATCTGTAGTTGAAAATGACATTTCCAGCCCTAACACTGGCAGACCCAAGCAATCAGCAATTAGTTACAAGCTAACAGCAAGTACATAGACCCACAGTAGAGCTAGAATTAAGAAACCACTACAACCTTAAGAAACCGATTAATAGATTTGATTTTGATTCATTGGACAAACAAGCATGACAAATATTAGTATTTTGTCAAAGTTAAGCAGAGATCAAATTTTGCTGTCCAACTTAGCATTTTCTCATCATTTTACATGGTATACTGGTGCATGTACTATTCAAATAGTTCAAGTTTATGAACATTTCTATTGCTGCAAGTTTTCTCATTAGAGCTCACCGCATTATGTTAGATAATGATGAGGATGTAATTCCATTATAAATGTATGAATTGTAAATAGATTTCTCCTTAGCTCCAGCCTCTTCAGCAGAAACAAGAACCTGTATCTGCTGGCGTGAGCTCTGCTAAAGCCAGCATTGAATCAAAAAAATTACCAAATAGCGTATGCCATAAGTAAAGAAGAAAAACATTAGATCCATCCCTAAGAAAAAATGAAGCAAACATAGAGGGAAGAAACAGACCAGAGCCTCAGAATGATTGTGAACTTCAATGACAATGTTTTTATCTTCATCTGAACTAGTTAGCTGCAAAAGATATAAAGGTAAATAATGAAAGAACGTAATATTTCATGCTTGTGTAATCATTCACAAAATATGAACATATGACCAACACATCTAAGAAAATGGCAGCAAAGTCCCACGACAGGTGTAGAGAGGATGAGGTTAATGATCAAGACCCCATGTCTTTATAATCTTGATACAAAGCTAATTTAGAGAGTATAAAAAAGCTACTAAGCTATAGTTTCTATAAACTTTGGAAAAATTAGGTATTTTGTGCACCAAGCTTCAATAAATCCCCCTGATTTGTTAACAATATGTTAGAAAAATTATTTTCCACTCCACACATCATTCTGGGAGAATGTTTCATGTAGCAGGCCAAGCAAGAATAGGTGTTCACACCTTCCACATCCATGAAACTACTTGAATGATTATACAAAGTCAATACCTTTACCAAGTATGGAAGCAGGTCAACACAAAATGTCACCTCCACTCTTTGTCCTAGACTTAAATTACGGGAATTCTCCCATGACAAATAAAGTGATTCCATTGGAATTTTCCCCAAAACACAGTATCCCCCAGCATTTCCTGCAACCAAGAAAAAATTGTAATTAAAATTGGATTATAAAATGACTGCCTGTTCTAGATGTACAGGACTGCAATCCATGAGTCACTAGCAGACAGAGGGGAAAATTTTACAACCGGCATTATCAGAAAAACTAGTAAGCACCCTGAAAAGAGGATAAAATAGCCAATGAACTGCAACTTTCCCCCTTGCCCACCAAAACTGCACTTCTAGTCTTTTATAATTTAGAAGTACAATGCATTTAAAAAAATCAGTGGATAAAAAAATGGTGTGACTTCAAGAGTTCAGGCCAGAAAATCATTGTACACATTCTTGGAAAAGTAACTGCAAGAGGGCCTAATTCAGATAAGGTAACAACAATTAACCACATTGATAATTGCTAAAATATATTAAATTGCTGATTCTTGAGTATTGTAATGCACAATGGGTGTATCTTAGCATGAATACATCTTACGTGTGAAAGGTGTCAAGTCCAGAGGAGATTTGGCCAAATCAGAGAAAGATCTTTCAGTTCCAGCTGCAAGAAGAATTTGCAACAGCAGAGTACATTATTCAGGTATTTAGTAGAATATTTAGCCCAAATGATATTCCATGTATAGAAAGTACCATGGGAAAGAAGAATAATGGCAAGTGAGCCTGATTTGGCCTCTGATTCTAGCTTACTGATCTCAGGAAGAACAAAATTTGCTCTACTTTTGGGATGATCTTGAGCTCCCAAGAAACAGGTCAAGACACATGCACGACTATAGTGATATACTGCAAAGTACTTTACCGAGATAAAAGTAGAAGCAACTATATTAGGAAAACCAAAAATGGCATATACTGCATGCATGTGCATCAGAAAGTTGAAATTGTATTGTTAGATGTCACATTGAAATAATTTACCTCTTCACCAGAAACTTCAGAATCTAGTCGTGCGAGAAAGACATACAGAGGAAACAGACTCTGTGATTGTATGCCTTGGTCTGTAGTTCCAGAAAGAGAGAGTGCCATTTTTATTCTATACAGATTGACCAAAATAGGCACAATTAGTATCTTCCAGGCAGCATATCAGGCCCTAAATCTATTGAGGAGTACCTGTAATAACAGATGATCAGAATAATGAAGAAATGAGTACATAAGGAGCAAAAATACATTGACCTCCAAACTGATTACATCCCCTCACCTTTTTCTTTGTTTTGCCTGTATTTTGTAGCCCAAACATCTTTGAAGGAATAATGGCTTCAAAGGAAAATGGATAGCTTTTAGAACAGTAAAAAAAGGAGAAAGAATACCAGGTAGGCAAGGGAAAAGAAAAGAAAAACCAGAAGATCATCAAGTCCATTAGTTTGATTAACCATTCTTATCTGTTTCTTTAGTTTAAGGAGAAGTCGATCACCCATCCTGTTCATCATCTACAATTTTTTTCCTTCTAATTTCTCAGTTATTAAGATGGACAATAAAAATAACAGTACAAAAGCTTCTAAAGAGGCAGATTCTTTACATATAAGCTCCATGTTCATACTGATTCACTTCAGTAAAAATCAACCATGATGCATGATCCTATTATGTAAATTAGAGCCGTTACATTTTTAATAGCACGACGCTGAAGAATGTTGTAAAGTTCTACAGGCTTGCAATAGATTGCAAGGCTATCTTCAGCAGCAAGTTCCTCTTCTGCAGACAAATGAACATGAGACTCTTGACGACACATCTCATCTGCACTCCTCGGATAGCTGTAGAGACAGGATATTATAGAGGAGTATACATAACTATAAACTTTTGAATGGTACACAACAAGCTTCTATTAAAAGTCACAGGGAGGGTGCAAACCCAGATGCAGATATGAAAAGGGAATCAAAATGTACAAGAAGATATTAAAGAACACAAAAGAGTCCAGACAGCCCAACTACTTGAATCTAAGCGCCCCTTTGACTACAACCTTCAGAAATCCTGCCAACTGCAATCTACCATGATTATAAGTCAAAAATGATTTCTCAAAAACAGTCTTAAGATGCCCTTGATCTCAGGTGATCATCTTCCCCCCAACAAAAGCAAAACTCTGTTATGCCATCATAGGATTCAGAAATTCAGAGAAATAATCCAACGCTCAGCCCCATGTTTCCATGCCCCCACCCAACATCATGAAAAATACATCTGCAAGAGCGTTATAGTGACAGCTATAATTGAAATAAAACCTGGAACTAGTAGGGAAAATCCAACTTGAAGCTCTAGCAATGACTCAGTTTACGATATAGAATATGGCAACAGACGCGGAGCACAAGACACGAAGCTTATTGTCGTCACCACCCTCCTGGAGCCTCAAAATATAATAAGAAGATGAGCCACACGGAGAGCGAGCGAGCGACAGAGAGTGCGGGGGAAGGGAGAGAGAGAGTTTTAAGAGGAACATACGAGGTTTCACGGGCCGCTATAGCAATTCCTGGCATTCTCCGTGATGGATGCCCCGACAACAGCAATTCTCATAGATCCTGCCAAATGCATTAGACCATTTAACATAAACAGCAAAGCTGATTCCAGCAGCGAATTTTATCATCATCTCCCGGCAAAAAAAAAAAAAAGCATCAAATGAACAAGTGCAGCATTCATACAGGTTGTCTCACTTCAGATAGAGAGAGAGAGAGAGAGAGAGAGAGAGAGAGAGAGAGAGCTGGGCCGGCCTTAGCCTGACTTGAGACAAGAGAGAAGAGTGGGGGCGCGGAGAGGAGAGGGCTGTATGTGTTTCCCGAGATAGAATGCGGAGATTTATCGGGTCGAAGATGGATCGAGCCGTTTATCGTTCGGATCCCGAGTTTTGTGATAGTTTGTCTGAAAAGCCTTATCACTCTTGGGCTGAATTTTTGGCCCACTGGGCTGACGACACTATATAATTTATGTTGTGTGCCTAAAAAGCGCACGTCGCCAATTCAACATGAACAAGAATCACCTTATTAGAATTAATGTAGTTGACAAACTATCTCAAAATAATCTACTAATTCTTATTTAAGTTACTTTTGATTGAGTATTTTATAGTATATGAGTAGTATTTGAACCTATTTTTTTTTAATTAGTTAAGACAAATTTCATAATAATTAAAGATTTGAGAGAATAGCAAAACCATTCCTTTCAAAAAATACAAAGATCATAACTATACCGCGAAATACCCAATCTAGTTAGATTGTGGGCAACACAATTCTATGATCTAGAGATCTATCGGTAAGACCAAGATGACAAATACCCAATAGTAATCCAAAAATTTCCTGAGATATAAAAATAGTCTCAAGTAGGAGATAATTTCCTATTGACAGATAAGACAAGCTCATGAGCATCACAATAAAAGATGGTATAGGACCAATTTTGCTGCTTCACTATGTCTGCTGCTATCAAGAGTATTTGAACCTATCTAAGTGTGTGGCTTTGGACATTGTAATGCAGACAGCTTATTAGAGAGGCTAATGGGAATTGAATAAAGGATTCTACTCATTATGTGGTCACATTATAGTGGAAACTGATAGGTGGGTTAATAGTTTTTGATAGGGTCGAGGACTTGATTGTGATGATAAGAAGAGTTAGAAGGATGGGTTTATTATAATGAATAAGAATAGGGCCAAATGGTAATGTGGTTTCATTGGCTGTTAGTAGTTTAGTAGGAGCAACAGAGTTGGTTGTGCCCTTTTTTACAAAATGGATCTGCCATATATGGAAGACAATATAATAATCAACAAAAATCAAGTTGAATGAATGTGAATTTTCCTTCTCTTGAGTTCTATGTTCTTCTTTTATCTCCTTCTTCTTCTTCTTCTTCTTCTTCTTCTTCTTCTTCTTCTTCTTCTTCTTCTTCTTCTTCTTATCTCCCTCGTAGCAATCTCTGCTCTTCTATTTCTTCCCTCATTCTAGCATTCTAAACCTAATTCTTGCCATCGGATTTTAGCACGCATCATGTGGTATTAGGGCATCTGATCCTCAGTGGAGGCAACTATGTCAAACAATGTCAACCAAGTGAAGAAGAGAGTTAATTGAATGGAAAAGGGTTTCAACGTGTTTTGAATCATGCTCATTGAACTCAAAAAAAGTTAATAATATGATATTTCGATTTACAAAGATTTAGCCACTAAAGAATTACAACAAACAAGTAAAGTAGATGACTACAAACATTTCTTTGAATTGTTTTTTGAAAATGTGATCGCCCATGAGCTTCAAAAGATGAATTGGTCTTTGAATGCCCTGAGAACAGTGATACAAAAGTCAGTTCGATTGAGCAACCCAAAAATCAAGAGGCTTACACATCAACCCACCTTGAGGATGCGAGTTTGGAGATTTGAAGGAAGTGATGGTTGACAGCTGTTCAAAGTCTACTGATGATTCCTCTATGTCTTGCCCTTCCATTGTTCCCTTGCTGCTGCCAAAAGAGAGAAGCAACTCCGTTGCTCGCAATTTGGAGGGGCAATAAGGAATAGAGGCATGATGACATGTTGGCTCTTGCACCCACATAATAGCACCCATGCCTCCTAAGAGTCTCAACCACGGAAATGACGACATGAGAATGAATAAAGGGGACTTCACTCACAAAAATGAAGTTGTGCCTTTTAGTCGTGAATGGCCTTGTCTAAACTCCAGTTGCTATTCCCTTTACAATGGAGCAAGTGAAAGAAATTGCTGTTGCAAAGACGGTGTAGGATGTTAGTTAAGAATCCTTCACTGTGAGTACGAGTTTGGAAGTGATCAACAAGTGTCTCACAACTCTCACCATCAGCCCTATTAACAGTATCATCAAAATCAAATTTAAATTAAAAAGAATCGAGTTACTAAAATATACTAAGGAAACGAAAATCTAATTGACAAAGAGGAGCAAAGAACAAAGAACAAACTTGACCCTAGAATAGACAGCACAACAACAACCTTTCGCTAAACCTAAAGGATCGCTAAACCTAAAGGATGAGGTTTCTCAAGGGTGAATACTGATAGGACCAAGGACTTGATTGTGATGATAAGAAGAGTTAAAGGAATGGATTTGTAATAGTGAATAATAACAGGGTCAAATGGTAAGAATGGCTCATTGGCTATTAGCAGTTCGGTAAGAGCAACATATTTGTTTGCGCTCTGTTTCATTTCAGCCTAGATGTTGAGCTGCGTGGCTCCTTCAGTGCTTAACAACTGCAGGGATGCAAATTGATGCGTTTTGCCTAGAAGGTTATGAGGGCCTTCAGTCGAAATCATTGTGCGGGCACCCTTTAGGCCTCCCTTCAAAATACATTCCTCCTCATCGATGAAGAAAGCCATTTCCATATCATCGAAATTCCAAAAGGATTTTGCTAAAGGTTCGCAGCCATTGCACTTCAAGAACCATTTCATGGCTTTCTAGGGGCAGCAACAAGGCATCAACCAAGAAACCCTTCCCTTGCATTCGTGCACATTGAAGTTTTGCCCCATTTGCTACATTGTGTTTTACCAATTGGATTTGCCCCCTTGACTCATCAATCCACCCGGTCTTTCAATTGTTGGCCTAACATCAATGGTATAAATAATTATTTTTTAAAAAATAAATTTAAATAATTTATATTTTAAAATAATTTTATCATATAATTGACCGATTAATCTAAAATTAATATTAATTTGAATAAAATAATCAAATAACTATTAATATATATATAATTAATCATTTTTAAAAAATTCATACTTTTCTTTTTATGATAAAATTTTTTGTGCTTTTATACCGGCCTGGCATAATTTTTTTTCCTGACCATTCAAAAAATCAAGTGGTCTGAAAACACCAACTCATGCATGGTTTTTTTTGTGTCGTGCCATGTTTTGCCAGCTCTAATTGCATCCCCCTACTAATTTCAACTCCAACCCACCTCCAATGCCTCAGGCCATCCTTGATTGTCGAATGGTGAAGCAAGGACGATAAGCAACCCACCAAGTCCTCTTGGCGAAGGACTCATCGAGGAAATTATGCATGCCACTCGAGTCAATGAGGATGTGTAAGAGTTTGGTGCCAACTTACACTCGAACACGCATGGTCTTTTAGTTAGTATTTCTTGAAAGAGCCTGAATCAAAATCTCAAGAGGGGTTACCTCAGTGGGGCAGTCTGGAATAGCAGCACACACCTCCGCTTCATCGCCAATCACCCCAATATTGCATAGCTGCTCTTTAGTGCATTAGTGACCGAGAGCAAACCTATCATCACACCGAAAGCACAATCCTCAAGCTTAGCGTTTATCTATTTCTTTGCTGGTGAGGGTCCTGTTATGGCATCTTTTTTATTCAAGAGAACCGCATTGGGAGGCAATGGCAATAGACCCAGTTGTTTACTAGGATCTAACCTACCACCAACTTCTAAAGTCGAGCTTGCTCTTTTGAAGACTGTTGGGAGTAGGTACGTGACATATTGCTCCCATTCCATGAAGAGGACGAGGAAGAGAGTGCCGTGGATGTCCCTTGCATACCAGCCTGTGGAGAGCAATTTCCCTCTTGGATTTGTGCTAAGGTATAAGCATCAACATCAGTGCAAGGCTTTAACATCATGTTCTGGATTTTGTGCCGTAGTCCGCCGGAGAAGAAACTCACAGTGGGAGCCTCTGTAATGTTAGCCTTCTTCAACAAGACGTCAAATTCATTTAAGTAGGCTTGCAAAGTACCGGTTTGTGTCAGTTACTTAAGCTCATCCACGGGATCTCCATAAGAATCCACCCCAAACCGGGAGGACACTCTGTCGATATACACGCCCCACCCCAAAGTTAGAGGAATCAGACTTCCCCTGATGGCCTTGATGTAGGCCTGATGCCACTGCAAGGCTTTTCCGCTGACTAACTTAAGTTTGTGTTCTTTAGGAGTTTCACCGAAATCAAAGAACTGATTGATGTTATAAAGCCAACTTTCTAAGTCCTCTCTATTAAATTTTAGGAAATCAATGTGTCTGATCCTCTTAAATTTTGCTGTATCATTCTTATAATAATCTCCTCTTTACATCATTGAGGATAGCGATCTAAAATTTCAAAATTTACTCACATATGATTTGGCCAAGGCAATATCCTGGTTCAAATCCCTTCCTTCTTGCTTGTCAATGGGTCAAAAGGACAGATTTGCCCATATTATTTGTTCCTTGTAGAATTCGATGAGCAAAAGAAGAAGCTGATGCTTGCTTGCATATGAACGAACTCTACTCTAGGACACCTGGACAACGTCTAATGTTTGCCTGCCTTGCAAAACGAAGAGGATGAACGACATAATGTATGAGCACCAGAACTTTATGAATACATAAGCCTTTATATGAGAGGAGAGACCACTCAAATTCTCATAGCTTTGAACCAAACATGGCACTCAATATAGACAACATTCTTGCAAGTCTGTCTACTATTTGATTTTGGTGTACAGTGGGTACAGTAATGTTCCCACAGCATCATGTCATCATAGAAACGAGGAAAGCAGTGGACATGAAACCAACCAAGCTATACAATTCTCTGAGGCACCTCTTTGCAGTCAATCTTGCTCTGGTCATAGTAAGAAGCAAGCAGCAGATCATTCATTTGAGCTGCTACACTCACTAGATTCCTCAGGTAATGCCGGCACTGCAGCACAGCAAAATGACTCCTTGTCCTTGAGAAGGAGACAGCTGCCATCAGAATTCCACTTCAAATCCATGACCAAGAACTGGGACAGTGGTACGCTCATGCAGTAAGCACCTGAAGGTGCCCACATGTAGAGATGGGAGCTCCCTGTGCAGAGGACAAGGCGGGTGCATGTAGGGTCCCATGCTGCTGCTCGGATTGGATCTTTCTGCACTAGAATGGCAGCAAGTTCTAGGTGATGGATGTCCCAAATCCAAAGGGCAGTCGGCATGCTATCATTGCGGGTGAAGATATATTGGCTATCATTGCTCCATGACAACAGACCTGAAATGGAGAAATTCAGCCATAATAGTCTGCAACATTGATTTTGCTGAAGCACAACATCAGAGGATCTGAATCAAGCATATCAGGCTTCAGTTCAAAAGCTAAGTGAATTCCCACAACAATCCTCTCCTCAAAGCTTATTATTGCATTCTCATCCACTGGATCCATCCCAACACAATTCACGTAAAACCTTGAAAAAAACGAACTTTTTTTCTTCTCTTGCTGATGTTAAATTTAAATGAATCGGATAGTATGGCAAATTGTTGACCTCTGAGAATGTAACAGCTACATATAGTAAATTTGGAAATTTTTTGCTTTTTCTGCCCCCAATTTTTTTTGGCTCCAGTTGCAAGAATGCATCTTATTGACAAGCAGCATCTTTTTCTCTGGTGAAACTGAAAAGAAAGATTAAAATCAATAATAGGCTCTTTTTTTTTACTGAGAATATAATAGGCTACTTCAAACTATTCAGCAAAGTCAAATTAGCATCAATAAGTGCTTCATGAACTGGGGCACTTGTTTCTATTTCAAATCCCTTCAATTGAAATACCTTTTTGATGCACCAAATTAGCCAATAAAAAGAGCTTACCAATCCCCTGTTTTGGGTTGGGCTTGTCTGCCGGAGGTTTCTGGAAAGGTAAAGTAATTGGGACTTCCATAACCTCATAACGAACACTGAGGCATCCTTCAGCAGTATCTTCTCGAGGAAATTTCAGAAAAAGGAAGCATATTAAAAAAATATCATCCATTATGAAAAGTCAGTTTATTTGACTTTAGTGCACGGGTAAATGATGCAGGACACCACATAGGAAAAGCCTGTTTGATTACTAAATTATGGTACAGCAGATCAATCTACAATCGTCTTGGAGTAACCCAACTGGTTAATATCAATCTCACAACATAGACAGCGTGAATCAAATGTACAAAACAAAATTTTCTCTCTTAGCTAGTTAAAGCCAAATGCAAAGATCTTCATATAATGAAATACACAAGGCGGCAAGAGTTCCAGTCTGATGGAGATAACAGATGTGCCAAAGCAGATTCCAGCCATGAAAACAAAGTAGTGCCACTTAGAATAAATTAGGAGAAATTCTTACCAGAATTAGGTTGAATAAAATCATCAGATAGACAGAGTTCTGACATATCAATTTGTAATGGCTCATCTACTTCCTGCATTTTTAGAGGCTTAAAGTTAGAAGCATGTCAATCAAGATATATGAAAGTTCAAAATGCATGAAAGTATGACAGGAAAATCACCTTGAAAACAGTGGCATAACAAGGAGCACGCACATTACATAGGTGCATAAATTCAGCAAACGTTTTCCAGGTCAGTTGATTCAGAACTCGGAGCATCTGGTCATAACTGCCCACTGCTAGATACTGGCCACATGGTGACCATGAAACACTTTTCACACCCAAACCACTCTCATACGCTTGATACTTAAACAGACACCTCCCATCAGGAGAGTATACCAGTACCTGTGGAAGATCCCACCAGTTATATTTATTCCCTTCTATACCATAATTCAGAAGCCCGTAAACGTTTTTCTTGTAGTGAATACACGAAGAATTACATTAATCTTGAACCAGATAGGTCCCAATTGTCATATACAAAAAGGCCGGCACTGTACAAAAAGTTCGTGAACATGACATAAAGTCGATCATGTTCACAAATCCATGAGTCATACCGCTATCAGTTGGACAAAATTTCAGGGGTTACACATTGGACAATAATGATGGCAGGTTATTGGCAGCTCTATACCGATGCCAGCAGCAACTCTCTGGACCCAAATGCAACTAGAGCGCACTGCCTAAGTGGAAAATTTCCTGATCCAGGAAAAAACTAACCAAACACTCAAAGCTGCTATTACCTTATATTCAAGAGGTGCATCCCAGATCACAATAGCACTGTCATCTGGTGACCACTCAATATCAGCCAAATCCAGTGTGTCAACAGCAAAATTACCCATTATCTCCCAGTTATGACAAGAAACAAGGTTGATGTAGTCTTTGCAATCATGTCTCGTGCATATAGCAGCAAACTTCCCATCTCGGGTGAAAGATAGGCCCCTCGTTGCATGTTTCGGCCATTGCACATGCACGCATGCTGTATTTACCAAAGACCACACTGTCAGTCGTACTTGGAAGTCTGATAAGGTCAGTATGTGGCGACTGTCAGGGCTCCACCTAGCATAAGCAATACCAGCAGGACCTTCATCTATTTTGCATGTCCATTCAGGTTGGGTCAATGACCATGCCTGTATCATCGGTCTTCTGTAAAGACCACAGAGGATGTACTCTGAGTCTTGAGCCCACTCTATGTAGCTTATCTTATCCAAGCATGAAAATAACTGCACTACCTGCCACAAGTAAGTAATGCAGAATGTTTTCAATATCCTGTGTATGCAATGAAGGGTGTCTGAAAGCTGCTAAAGAGGAAAGATGGTCATGGAAATAATCTACATATTTATCTATCACATCTTTCAGCACTGAAAATTCATGATTGCCCTCAGTGACTTCTGGACTAGGTTACAGTAGGTTATCCAAAGCTAGGGATGGATTTAAGCTGAGGGGTTAGGGAGTGAGACGGGGAGGGTGTGGTGGGGCGATCGTGCCCTTGGACTCAGGAAATCCACAAACCTTATATGCAAATTTCATCAATATCCTTATTAAAGTATGAAACTTCTCCCCCACTTAAAATCAACTCGCCCCCTTACAATCAGCTCTTCTTCTCCTTCATAAATTTCGTATGAGTTTTTCCCCCTGGATGGAATTCCTGGATCCATCCCTGTCCACAGTCATAGCATTGAGGGATATTTTGTAAATCCTTGATACTTTATAAGATTCCTTAGATCAATGCAAAGTACATTTCATAAAGAAAATTCATGATTGCCAGATGGAGTGCTCTCTGTGCATCAAACAGCAGTAGCTACTTGAGCGATCTGAATTAAAGAAATTGATTTCTACACCAGTCTATATGCTGAATTACTCCATCAGTTCTTCTTTCAAGAGAAAAAAAAATGAGTGCAAATGGCTTAGCAGCCAGTAATCTCACTGTTAAGATGGTCGCTCACCAAGCTCACCAAATTCATTGGAACTTCTTCAATTGGGTCAGAAATGTAGGACGAACCCTCACTTGAAAAACTAAATGAGGCACAGATTAGCTCAGATGAGATAATTTTTCCACGAATCGTCGCCTAATGAGGACCATAGATCAAAAAGGTAAGCTTCAATTCACATTACAATTTAGGAGCATTCCTATGCAGATAGGCTCAGCTTTTAAATCACAGGTAGGATCCAGCTACGAAAAGGAAAAACATGCGGCTAATGAGAACGAATCAAAGCCCCAAACAGAGACAAATCGACACGGGCGTCGTACCTTGAAGGACAAGCGGTCGCGGATCACGAGGCGGTAATCTACTGCGACAGCTATGTACCGAGCGTTGGGAGAGAAACAGCAGGGACCTGTTTGCTTATATGCTTCGGTGAACTCCATCAGCGCTCGGAGCGACCAAGGCAAGGAAAAACAGGGGAAGGCACTGACTCTTCTATATCACGCATTGGTCCAGAGAAACATCTTGAACTGTTGAATCGAGGAGGATATGGAGCTGCTCCTGGTCGTGGCGAGCCGGAGATGCTGTAGATCTGACTAGGTAGCGAGTGAGAGTGAATGCACCTTTTGTCTGTTATCTGCCGATTCGCCCCCCACTTTTTTTTTCCATTTTTTGGAATTGCAGAGAGGGAGATGAAGCTTTTGTCTTGTGACTTGTGAGACCATTTGAATGGAGTGGAGCGCTGACTCTGGTCAAGCTAACTGCCGGACCAATTCGATACGACCCGGTCCATCACGGCCCGTTTCCGGGGCCCAACAGACTTGCTTGGCGAGGCCGAATTCTGCATAAAGCTCTCTTCCATCCTGAGCTCGTTGAAGGGAATCGAGGTGCAACCCAACATGTAGTTTTAAAATTTTTATTTCCGAATACAATTAATGACTTATAACCAGGGGGTTCTGGGATTACCTAGAACATCCCTTATCAGTCTTTATATTCATAGTCCTATTGTTTTATGATATCCCACAATGTTTATTTGAAGTACCAGTGATAATCATCCCATCAATTGCAATATACAAATGTGGATGACAAATCTCGAATGACCAACCCTTCAATGAGGAAGTACACATGCACATAATGAATCACCTTAAAATTAATCATAATGAATCACCTTATGATTATTATTTATGATTGGGGTACTAGAAACAACGTGCATATAGTCTTGGCCGCCGTGTGCACGTTCATATATTTCTAGAGGTTTTTTCCCCCAACATTTTCACAGAGAACGCAAGCAGGTATGCACATCTTATTTTCTTTGGTTATAGTTTTATGTATTTGATTAATTCACATTTGAAAATCTATCATGCACGAATTCTTAATAGTAATTTCAAAAAATATTTTGACAAACTCGAATAGGTTTTCCTAAGGAAAATTTTACAAATTTTTTACTTTCACATGATTTTATAAATTGGATTGAACAATATATTAACTTTATTACATCCGTTATTCTATTAACTAGTTGGTGTCCGAGTTTATCTGAGGCTTCTAGAGAAATTAGACAAGGGGACATGTCCCCTACCTCTTTTTTTTTTTTTAATCTATGCAAGTATTATCAAGATTATTTTTGAAAACTGAATTCGAAAAAAAATTAAAATGAATTAAGCTCTGTATAAGGGAGGCACAGGGCTAACTCATCTTATTCATTTTCTCTAAAACTTTAGAAAACTATGTATTAAAAAAAAGTGTAAACAGATTCTTGATAAGTTCTATACATGAAGTGAGCAAATTATTAACTTACATAAATAATGTATATACTTTTTGAAAAATGCTCATCAACATAATAAGCAGCTCATCAGAAACTTACTAATTATGAAAAAAAAAATCAAGATGGATGCCATATATCTTGGGAGCCCTTTGATAGTCTCTAGGAAGAGGTTTAAAGCTTTTGGATTTCTCATTGAAAAGCTCCAAGTCAAAATCGGCAACATGGAAATCATGAACGTTATCCTAGGTAACTAGAGTTGCCTTAGTTAGTTAAGTGGATGATAGTTTATCTATCTATACTATGTCACTTTTTCAAATATCTAAATATACCATAGATAATGTGGATGCCATAATTAGGAGGCTTTTCTGGGGGGTAAAAAACAGGGACAAATACAGTATTATGCCCTTATTACATGGTCTGAATTCTATAAGCCCAAATTTTTACATGGAATGAGTTTTAGGAAAGTCAGAAGATATCAATGAGGCCATTAAGCTTGGTTATTCATATGTAGGCCTAAGTTTTTAGCTAGCAAATTGCCACAAGAAAAATATTGCAGCTTTGTTAGTCCTCATAATATGCATATTAGCAGCAAGTTTCAGGTTTGGAGAGAACCCACAAATTTGTGAAGAAACAATACAAGTTGTGCTTAAATAAATATTAAAGATGGAGTGGACACTAAGATAGGGTCGGACCATTGGATTCCAAGGAATCTAGGGCTTGGGGCTCAACTATTACCTAGTGCAAACAATGATCCAAAGTCAATTGTAGGACAATTAATTATCTCCAATCCCAAAAGGTGAAATAGTTCCCTTCTTAGGTAACTTCTCAATGAGCAAACAATTGATAACATATTAAAAATAAATCTAAAGAAAAGTAAGGATAGGGATGATTATTTCTAGTTTCTAGATTCCAAGGCTAGATTCATTGCTAAATTATTTTATTATATAGATCAAGCAAACATGTTTGAGGTGATTGGGCAACCACTTAACTTGAAACGGAATAATTTGCAAAAATTAAAAATCCATAAAAGACTCGAGGTATTTCTATAGAGTTGCATGGAGGGAATCCCAATGGAAATTTTGGAATACCAATCTCTTTGGAAATGATAATGCTAAAAGGATTGATTTTATTTGTTCTCCCCCAAGCATTTTGCTAGACTTACAAATCATTAGATGATACGATCATGATTACCTCGATTTACAATGGACCTAAGCTAGGACTGTTTGTTGGATTGTCCAGACCAGTTGCCTAGCTTAGAATATCGGGGCAAGGCATAGCGTGACATGCAAGATGAAAACCTCTCGAGCAAGATCGGCAGCCTCACTATGTGTTCGGACAATTTTTTTTTTTGGGGACAAAAATCCATAATTTAGGTGCTCGATTTCATCTTTTCAGATTTTCGAACATTACATTAGCATTTTTGTAATTTCCTTTCCATTCTTGATTTCGTCAATATATTTATTGCCTTCCAATCATTGAATGAAATAACAATGTGAGGGTTTTCCACCATTTACTTCGATAAAGATTTGATAAATTCATATTCGAGTCAAATTAATTCATTAATAGGTAAAATTATTTGAATATATATTTTTTCCATTTACAAAATTTAAACCATACATCTTAATTAAGAAACAAATATATTAAATCATATTAATCAACTTATATTAGTTACTACCTTGCACTTAAACTAAAGGGAAGTTAGGTTGGCCTACTAGTAGAATACTCGAAATTTAAATAATGCTAAACCGGATGCACTAGGAAACGCAGACGCCAATCAGGAACTGACATTGGGTCTAACGTGCGGCCCAAAAGGACAGCACCGGCCGAACCTCAGCCCAGTTTTGCTACATGAGAGACAGAGGAGAGAGAGAAAATGTACAATCCATTCTCATCGTTAACAGAGAACGCAACCTTAGCTTTTTGTGCTCCAAAATAATCGCTCACCCGATTCCGAAAAACCATACAGTTCCTAAGTTGGAGCGCTGTTACCTGTTGACCGCATAGTTCATAGCTCCGCTCAAGTATTTCTTGACATGAACTTGCACTTACAAGTCCGGCGGGGATGCTTGAACCAAAAGATCATCAATCAAATGTATGTAGGATCAACGGTCTCACTTTGTATTACATATTCGGCGGAATGAACTCGGTATAATGCAGCAGCACAATATAAATCTGAGAATTTTCTAGCTCATGAACTTGCTAAACTGGGTCACCATTTTAAAAGTATGGATTTGTATTCCTTGAAAGGGAGTAGCTCCTACGCTCACTTGAACAGTTACGAATATATAACCTTTTATTGATCAAAAAGCAGAACTATAGAAATCGGTTCATGAATATCCTCATGCTAGTCCACACATACAAATATATACTATATGTAAACCCATGCTATGCATGGAAATATCAATCATCCCAGGTAGCCTTGAGATCAATAGAAAGCTGAATTGGAGAGATCGGCAATGTCTAATTATCTCCTTCCATAACTTCATCCACGGTCTGCTAGATCAATAAAATTTTCATCTCCTATCTATTTCAAATCCAACGTCCAATTCACTCAATTAGCAAGAACCCCAGACAGGAGGAAGAACCAATTGGGAGTCAAGAGCCACTTACGAGAATATAGAGCAATTACCAAAATAGATTCACCCCGCATGATGCAACCAAAACAGAAACAGAAACATTATGCAAGATGTCTCCAGACCCCACCACCATTGCTGAGCAAACAAAAAGCGCAGGAAGCCATATCAATAGCAACCCATCAAAGAATTTTCACAATTAGAACACCTTCTCAAAAGGGCATTGAGTTAAACCCAGTGGAGGCAGACTCGGCTGGTGAATAGAGTCTTTGCTGTGCTCTGTGAATGATGGTGACGAGAGAATTTCCTGTGGAAGAACCGAGGAGAGATGCTACTCAATTTTATGGGAAAAAAACGAGAGGGAAGTTAAAAAGAGGGAAGGGGAGGGAAACTGCAGATCATAATGGATTAACCACCTTGGGCTGAAAGGACAAAATGGTCCTTACAATTATATTAAAGGCAATGTAAAGTAAATTAAGTTTAAGGATTGTTTTGGAAGAAGAACAAGACACCAAAACTACCAATAAGTTTCAATATAATAATATAGATATAGAAGATATATATATATACAGAGATAGAGTCGTGCAAGAAGCAAAAGATGACGGAAAGATTTACTATATGTATGCAGCACTTTCGTTCCCAAGTTCATTGGTTACAAAGCCAAAGCGATGATGGTGACTGACGATAGCTCAGGATCGAGGAGCTGCCATTTGCTGCTTCTTCACCTTTTCCCCAGGTTTCACCATGCTGCATCACAGGCACACCTCCATCAGATTACCTTGAAAGCCGAAGCAAACATGATTTTTCAGCACTTTTTTGACACTGAATTTTGGTAGCAAGCTTCCACCTTTTCCCCCTTTACAATTTCTTTACCTTTCCCCACAAATGGGACTCACAATTTCACATATTATGACTGTGGCTAAGTTATAGAGGGTGCTTCTCAAGACTCAGCTTTGCTTGTATGAGAGCTTTCATATTTCTCTCTTTTCTTCCATTCTCCAAAATTAGCAAATTCTTCTGGAGGAAGACAATGTTGAAAGTGTAATCCAATGGATCCAGATGGGAGTAACACAGTGTATTGTACTCTTACCTAATATCATGTGGGGTTATGAATATCCACTGAGATCCTTGAGCTAATGCAAAGTCAACGAGAGCATTTAAGCTGATTTTCCGACTAACTGCATCCTGAAAAGTTTAATAATTGCATAGCAGCTCAACAGCAGTCCAGATTTATCCATATGGCAGAAACAAGTTAGAAGATTAAATAGACTTTTTGTTGCCAATTTTACCATAAACACATCGAATTCATCCATTGCTCGGAATGGTGCTTCCACCATCCTATGAAGAGCCAACGAAAAGCATAATGTAGAAAATGACCGCTCTCCACCTAGTTATACAACCCAATAGGCATCACAACCCTTGAATAAGCTCTGATTTAATAATTTGAAATGGATTGAGATCGCTAGAAAGGCATAAATGTAACAGTTGGAAAAAGAAAGAAGAGAAAAATGAAAACCTGAGAGCCCTCTGGTATCATGAACACCATACCGCGAAGCATCCTGGGGCATCTTTACCTGAGAAGATTATGAGAGAGCACCAGCATTAAATTTATTCTGAGGTAAAGAAGATTTTTACTTACATTAGACTGCAGCAGCCTAGCAGATTGAACCCAAAAGAAAATTGCAATACATCTTTCCTTGAAGCAAGTTGCTGACCTCAACTGAAAGAGTCTTTTCATTAAAATCAATATTAATCCCACCACTGAACCCTTTCTTTTTCAAATGGGTGAGAAACCTGGTGATGAATGAAATATTGTCATATATAGTCACAATATGTCAAACAAAAGAGTAAACCGCGGGTAATATTCTTGAGTATTGGGTGAAAGCAATTCATACTCCCTCCTTAATCCACTTTTCAAGGAACTCCGACTTTCTTCAAACTTGCTCTGTCTCAAGACAAGGGCTCTCTCACAGGCCTACATGATAACCAACTCTCCATAATAAATTAGCATAAATATCATCAAGTCTACATTACCAACAAAAGCACCTTAAATGCGACAAAGGAATATCTACTTACACACAATTTTTCTCGAAACACTTTGTACATTTCCTGCTTTCTTGAAATTTTCCGCTGCTTCTTTTTGTACATCAGTCTGAGGTCGTCTATAGATTCAGAATATCTGATAAATAACCAAATAGAAAAGAAACTTGTTATCTAATAGTCACAGTCAGCTAACCTGAAATTATGAGATAAGAAAAATAATAAGCTTACTGCTGGCTCTCATCTTGAAGCCTATGGTTAAGCCTACTCACTTGAGCACTGAGCTGTTCAGGTGTACTTCCATCCCAATCTCCGAGAGCTTTAATTTCACTCTCAGGACATATTATTGAAGCCTTTTCAAAATTTTGCTGCAGTTGTATTAAGTTTATTATCCCAAAGACATTATAATATGCTAATCCACAGAAACTTTAACAGACGCAGGAGTAAAACAAAAAAAAAAAGAAAAATAAATTTAATGGCTGTAGTTAAATAAGAGATACTCCACAATATTTTCTTTAACACTAAAGTGGTCCATTGTCAGCAGATTGTCAGAAAAACCTAACAGAAGTGGGAAAAAAACTTAAGGTTTATGAGACTTTGATTAGTCAAATGTGAAGAAATTTGAAAATCTAGTATAAATCATTCATTAAATTATTGCTAGCAATCCATCAAAATCAAACACAGTTACATTATATGTCATTACCTTCCTTTCAGATTCAAGTTCGTGATATTGCTCTTCTGCCATGTTTATATCACTGAGGACCTTACTAGCCATGAGATCTTCATAATAAGCCTTCTCCTACAGAGAGTACGGAGAAGTTGGTCACAGGAGTGGAATTATATATGATAAATTTGATTGCAAACATAACAGAGAGGAATAATTAGTAGAGTTATGATGACATTTCCTGTGAATAGAAAGACTCAGAAATAAAGCTTATGTCATTGATTTACTTCTACAGACAAACAGTGAAAGATGATCATAAAATAGCATTAACTACTAAAAGAAAGAGTTGCTTCAGCAGCCGCCCACTCTGGATCTGAGGGCAAGCACTGATCAAGTCTTTCCCAGCAACCCTGTTTGCAGCAGCCTGAGGTGAGGTTCACCCAACAATCATGACCAAGGGCAACAATCACCATGGTCTCGCAAGCCCTGGACAAAGCTTTCATGGACCACATGGCAGAAGACGCTCAGGAAGCCTAGGTGAGACTCATCAATGGGCCAAAATGTGAGCTTTGCTGAAGCTTGCCAGCCAGATCTAGGGCCAATGAACTTGGATCCAGCCATGAAAAAAACCAGATCTAGAATCTCCATGACTAGATTCATTCTCATAAGCACAAGATAAATAATAGTAAGATGCTCTTATGATTTCACCACCAAATGGAGGGGAATAGAGGTCTAGACACCAACCTTTCCCTGAGAGAGTGGTAGTACAAAGAAAATTTGCTCAAAAGTTGGGGAAAAGTTTAGATCCTCATAGCATAAGGAATGGCAATTCCATCAACATGGAATTGGCATGGAACCAACATTCTAGATGCACACTGTAACAAAACATGTAAGCCCACTCCATTCCAGATCTGGAATAGAATGGACAGTTAAAAAAACCAAACCCCTGATCGGAGTATCTGATCAGGTGTAAAGCAATGTACCTCTTTTGCAGAACGGATATTATCTTCAATCTCCATAAGCTCTGCTTCTGCACTTGCAAGGGCATTAATTTCCCCTTTTGCTGAATCTACATTTTAAAGTAACAATATAAAGTAGCAAGTTTTAAAACCAAATTAATAGAACATATACAAAATGAGAAACATAAGAGAAATGTACCACATAAATCCTCAAATGATGATATAAGTTCATGAGCCTTTGCATCTGCATCATTCATTCTGATTTTCAGTTGCTCCACCAACATTTCTTTTTCTTGTATCTCATGTTTAACCTTCTGAAGAATCATAGACAATGGAAAGTCACAAAAGGCAATTACCGAAACTGATTCATAGATGAAAATCAAACTGAAATAAGCAATAGAGAACAGACTGAAATTTCTTGATGCAGCTCGTCTACAGTTGATATAGGAGCGCTAGTTTCAGCAATGTAGGAATTCTTTAAATCTTCTAGAGCTAGTCTCTTAGATGCCAAATCCCGTTCTGTATGCATGCATCTCCTCTATCCAAATTACAAAATTAAAGAGGAAAAATGCCAAAGTTAGACACAAGCCAGATCAGACAGCTGCACAAATGCCAATTATTTTGGCGAACCAATTTGCTTAGAATTTGGTACAATTATAAAGGGAAACATGATAGTTACCTTTAAACTGTGAAGATCATTTCGAAGACCATTGAGTTTAGAATCTGCCTCCCTTTTTGTCATCTTACGTTGATCAGCCAGCTCTTTTGTCTGCCTTTCTTCTTTTTCCAAATCCTCAATTTGACCATCAAAAGAATTACAAAGACGGACAGTTCTCACATGCCTGACTGGAGGAAGAATAGTCTGGACAGATTTTCGAGAGAACCTGAGAGAGATTGGAGCAATATACTGACACTTTTTCATCATTTAAAACCTTCATTGTCAAGAGAGAAACTAAACTAGAAAAACAGACCCCTAAATTGGGGAAAGAACAAGCACAAAGAACCCTTCTCTAAACACATCTGGCAACTATCGTCACTCCTTTCAAAGCTGGAAAGGCCATATGGAAAGCAAATGCATAAATGGAGAAAAGTCATAAGCATCAATTTCTTACATTTTATACCCATCAAGGGTGTGAACCTCCTTCACGTTGGAGATCCTTGGGTCAAAAGCAACCTTTTTCCCTGCATCGTAATCTCTAACAAGCACCTGCCTCTCAATACTACCCTGAAGAATACAAGCAGTCAGAACAGTCTTCTTTCTGAGAAAAACGACAGGAGATTCAGAAAAATTCTGCTTCTGGACAGATTCTCTCTGAAATTATATTGTGTTTTCAGGTCTGAAATAAAAAACTGTCATCCCTAATGACTCTTGTTTATCCTTCTGCAAATATTTCATGCACTTCATCATATATGGCTTTGCACCATTTTGGTGCTCATGTAATATCATCAACACACTTTATTGATTCAACTAACATCAAACACCAAGAGCCAGAGCCAAACCACAAAATGATTATGATCTATTACCATGTCCACCAAGACATTAAGCACAGTAGCATTCTCTATCTCTAAAACCGAGAGAGTTGTCGGATGAACAGTTTGTGGAAGCATGTGATGGGGGATATTCAACCTAAAACAAAGGTTTAGAGCATCAAAAGATTAAGCTGCGTGTTTGCACTACAGCTATTGAACAGGGGAAAAGAATTATACACAGATGATAATAACAACAGTAGCAACAATAATAATGAAAATTTTGTGAGAATAATAACAATCTCAAATGCAAGCTAATTACCGTGGTCTTGAGAAATCGTATATGATAATAGAGAGATTATTATAGTTTGCTTCCTTTGCACACTTTCTCAGAAGAAGAGAATCCCTATGACTTGTAACAATAAATGCATTCAGTAACTTTCCAAGGGCATTCTCAACAGCAGGAGCCCACATCTCACCATTGACCAAACTCTGCAAAGTACAATACCAACTTAGCTAGCAAGGACAAATAGAAGATGCTAAATATGCTCAAACAACCTGTATAATCCATATTCAATATCACAAGATGACAAATTTGAACTAACAGCTATTGCAACACAAGTAGTTATTTTGTCAAAATTAACTATATTAACCGAAAGCTTAGATTTATTTATTTTTACTATTTAACACTCTCCCACATGTGTTGGGAAGGTAGATGAATTTCCAACATAAATTGGTTAAAAGGAAAGACATGCATGGATGTAGTGATCAAGACCCACCTCCTAATACAATTTTAAAATTTGAGAGGACCATAACAACTGCTGTAAAAGGTTATCCTAATAAACAATAAACATGGTTTATTTCATTAATTAACACAAACAACTGCAATGTAAGATGTGACATAAAGTAAGTGCACATAAATAAACTAGTTCTGCAAAACTGGATTTTTAAATCTAGTCCCATACGACACCCAAAGATTGCTAACTGCATATCTGTTAGAAGGTGCCAAAAGGAGCAGCACAACATAACTAATAGAAGACCCATGCACAATTGAAAATTCCCTTGAAAATACACAAAGTATCAGAAAGACTGAAGCCAGCATCCATCTCTAGTCAAGTAGAACTACTCTAAGTTCTGCTTTTCCTTTTTGAGTGTTCAATAAAGAATCAAGGTCCCAAAATGACAGGGATTCTTCCTAAATGGTAGGCTCTTAAGACAATAATTTCTTAGACATGTTTAAATTGGGTCCACTGCTCAAAAAAAAAATATTTAATTGGGTCTAAGAAATTTTTTGAGTCTACAATTTTTATTTTTGTGGTGAATAGAATAGAACATTATTTACCCAAAAGAAAAATTCTTAGAAATGTTTAAATTGAGAGTGAAACCCTCGCTAAATGCCTATAGATGACTTTTCCTCACTTTTAAAGCAAGTTTACATATCTCACTCACCAAATGACAACCAATGGGACCAATGGGCGGCCTTTCAAACCTATCCTGGCATCTTTCAATAGCACGAAAAAGATTAATTACTCTGTCTCCCCCAAATGCGGTCACCTGACAGATAGCAGGAAAATATGATAGAATTGAGCTTTACTGGTATAAATAAATAATATATCAGGATAATCTGCTGTAGTCATAGTTCTCATCCCTTGTGGTTCAAGTAGCTAAATCACCTTATTGGTCTGGTGTTGTTTGAGCTCACGAATGCGAGAGACAACCTCATGATGCTTCGTATCTAAATCTCCAATCTAAAGATAGAATAAAAAAAAATGAAGATTCTGTAAAGGATCACATTGGTAATATCTAAATGGGTGGACATACTGCCAGCTATCACAGACCAACAAAGTACATTTTAGAAGACTATTTGGTACCACCACATTGCCTGACCTCATCAAAAATCTGTTGAATTTCATTCATTCCTACATGGACATGTTGTGACAGTTCATCCTCTTCCTCCTTCATCCTGAAATGCCATAATAGTAAGTCATCAGGAATTCTTCTCAAGCATCCAAAAGAAGCAATCAGACAATAACACCAATGGAGAAATATAACCTCTTGAGCAACAGACTTGCTTCATCGATCTCATTTTGAAGTTCAGAAACTTTTGCTCTAATCTCAAATTCTTCCTCCTGAAGCGAATTTGCATAAGATGAATTTCCTCAATATCTTGGAATGACATTGCTATAGGAAAAAAAACTCCGAACATGATAGCAAAAGCAATGCATATTCAAAAATCATTAACAGGACATGTTCATAAAGCGTAATATTTCTAAACCTGCAAAATTTAAGGAACAAAATGTAGCTGCAGTGGATGCTGAATTTGGTAGACCCACAAACTAGGGAAATCAAAGGGCATATGACCATGCAAAGTACAAATCATCAAAGAATCAGAGGATATTTCATTTCAATCCACAATTTAACACGAGAATCCATTACAGACCAATCAATCTAGTCTCAAATCTCAAGCAATGTCATAAGTACTCATCTTTTGTTTTTCCGAAAAAATGATTTCTTGCATCCCTAACAGCAAGCTAGTAGAAGTGCAAATATGCATTCTGGTGGATAGTTAATTTACTCATACAGCATTAGTGATGTTAAGCAAACATACAACATTGAAAGGCAGATGCTGTGCAGTAATTAAGAACAGAATATGGAGATCCAGGAATAAATACAAAAACAACAAAAGAGAGGAAATTGTATTCCTCAATGAAAAAACAGACCTGTGTGTGTTTTAGTTGTTGTTCTTGAATTTCCTGACTTTGTTCCTGAAGTAAGTGAACACGCTTTAGCATCTTCTGGATTTGATTAGCTTCACGACCATGATCTTGGGCTAGTTCATTTCTCTCCTTCTTGGCCTAACAATAGCATGGATTGAGCAGCAATAAGCAACATACCAAGGCACTACAGTGAACATTACAAAAAACATATCAATCTACACATGATGGAAAGCAAACACAGTAACAAAGAAAGAGTATAACATGTAAGAAGAGTTCAAAAGGGTAATATCCATTAAAAAATTAAAAAAAAACACAGATAAGAAAGACGAGTTTACAACAAGTGGGAAAATGAAAAAGGAGTAGAAAACATGGAAATTGCCAACCATCATACCAAGGTCAGAAGTTCCTGCAATTCATTCTTCCTCCTCTTTACTTCAGATGTCTTCTCCATCAAATGCTCAACTAGGGCTTTCTTCTCAATAAGGCACTTCCTCAATTTTTCCAGAACATTCTGTTCCAAAGATATACAGCAGTATCGCTAGTCAAACTAGTCTTGTAAATAATCAACCCATTAATCTGGGAGCAAGTTATCAGGAAAGAGAAACACACGGTCATACAAAAGTTCAAACTTCCAAAAATGGTTATAGCCAACAGCCCTCAGCAAAGGGCTAGAGAATATATTGTGTTCAAGAATGGACACAACTTTCCTGCAGAATGGGAGTTATCTTATCGACAAACCAGAACCCACTGTTTTATATCCTCAAGGAGAGTGTATTCTTGCCATTTCTTGTCTCAGTGAAAGGACACATGCTTCGACTCAGGATATGACAAGTGCAGATAGAGGAAGCTCTTCAAAGACATCAATACAAAAAAAGGATTCTATAAAATAAATAAAAAACACTTGCAATCAGATTCAGATACCCACTGTTTGCTCATCAATTTTAGCTTGACACCTAGGTATACGTTGATTCAGCTTCTCAACCTTCACAATCTGTTCCTGCAATTGTCTGTCTACATCATACACCCATGACCATGCAAGCTTCTTCTTCAGTTGTTGCACCTGCTGAGAAATTTCTTCAAGACGCTCCATGTTTTTAATCTTTTCCTGCAGCTGATCAAGTTCCTTCAGAATAGGCCCTATTGTGGCCTCCAATTCCCTGATCTGCGTATTGGCTGAGGCCAAATTTTGACAAATACTTTCTAGGAGCTCATCAACTTGCTGAAGAAGTGTAGCCTTGTAAAAGAACTGAGCAATATATGGACATCAACAAGCTTGTCCACACTATATGTCGAATTAAATTTTTTTTAAAAAACTATACCTTGAATTTTTCTTTGCTATTTCCAGAATGCAGAAATTCTCGACTTTTATCTTGAGTCATTATTACGCATGGATTCTCCACATCAATCTGCATATGTGGCCATTATCTTCTTAAGAACAATAAAACCAAAATATTCTGCTTAGGGGACATTTGGTTCACAGTCCAGAATCGGAAATGGAAATGGAACAAAGTGGAATTGGAAACAGAAATGGAATAAAGTAGAATCGGAAACGGAAATGGAATAAAGTGGAATCGGAAACGGAATAACAAATTTCAGCCCTTTGTTTGGTTTAGATCAGAATTGGAATTGGAATCCTCTTTATTACTAGTTATAACTTTAGATGTATAAATAAAAAAGTTCCAATGTTTCCTCCAATTGAGGGAATTGGATTCCGTTTTTCCCTAAACAAAAACCATGTAACCGTATCGTCTATTCTCATTCCATTTCGCCTCCATTTTTTACACTTGACAGACAGACCCTTAGCAAGAATATCATCCAGTGAAAAGTAGATAGTTTTCTGAAAAGGGGAAAGTAGAAGGATCTCAGACATTCATGTATATAAAATGGCATAAAAAAATGGCAAAAGCAAATATGAAAAGCAGGAAAAGATGCAAAAGGAGCTACGAAATGAAATGGGATATAAATTCATCTTGAACTTGCAACTCCTGAGAACTCTCTTTATACCTCTTAAGTCTAAGAAACTATTCTCTGGCAAAGCAAGAATAGAAGTATACTATAGCACCTCAAACTTAGGTGACTATCTCTTTGGGAGACATTAACCCTTAAAGCTAAAACTCGAAACAAATTTTACATGTAAGAATTATTGCAGAAAGCATGGAAATAACAGATAAACTTCATTGTATTTTTATGAGCTATGTACTCTCAAAACTTCAAATTGCGTTCCTTCATAAGCCACACACAATGTATGCCACAAGAAAATGTAAATTTAAACTATCACATCCAAAGAGACAAAATTAAAAGATGCAGACAAAGCAATGACAAAACCAACCAAAGAAGAAAGGTCACTCTTTCAAATAGCATTTTTCAGCCACAAAATGTCTTATCCATATCCTTGTTGTATCAAAATATTGCTTTTTCTCTTAATGCACGTGAATCTTTTGAGTAACTCTGTGCACATAGTTTAGCTGATTAAAAGAATCTACCCTGTACAAAGTATCACCAAACAATGTCAATTGAGGATCCAGGAACAGTTATATTAGTTTACTTCTAATGGTTATAATACCTCATAAATTAACCCAGATATTGCTTTCTTTGGTTGCAAGGGATACATAAATTAATAGAAAAGCTGGCAGGATAACGTATCATAGCCACCTCAAAAGACTAGTTTATTCTCAATATTGAAACAATCATAAAACAATCTTTGGAAAAGTATGAAACTATTTGAATGGTATTACACAAAATACTCACATTAAAATGTTCAACCAGCTCGCGAAGCTCCTCTTTCCGGCTGGCAACCTTCTTTCCTGTCAAATGAATCTGGTTTTCATAAGGTTAAAAAATATATGTAGGTTATCTTTTCGGCAATGAGGTTCCAATTCTGCTAAACTCTAACCACTAACAAGCCTTGATACAATTAGAATTAAAGAAAGTGAAAATCATTAGAATTCCAGAGTAATGAGTCATTAAATCATGAGTACGGAATTCTGAAACACTAGTATGTTAAGCTGATAACTTGTCAAAACACATAAAGCGTACAAAAATACTTGTTCCTAATTCTCTTATGATAAGTCATGCATACATCTTCATGCACACCTCAGGTAATCAGTCGATCGACGTGACAAGCATTGTTTTTAACCTTTTTCCCACATGAATTCAAAGGACGTTTCTTAAGATCAGCTTCCCATATGTAAGACATCTTGTATATTTGGATATTCTATACTAAATGTTTCATCAAACAGCTTAATGACATATTATTTCTTTTTCACTCATTCCTTTAAGTAAATAAAAAAGAGGAAGAGTTCATCTAAACCATAGCAATCCTTCAATAAAGTTGTGCTGCTAGATTCAGCAATCCGCCTTTCAAGAATTATAGCATCACCATATATTTCAGGCTTAAAGGCATCCTCCCCCTGATTTTTCATCTCAAGTTGAATGAGAGCTGAACTGAAAAGAAAAGAAAAAGCAAAATCAAGTTTCACAGGTGAAGCTGCTAGCCAAAAGTAAAAACGTAAGTAGACAACATATAATTCAGATGTGTTAGAAAGCTCTATTCAGCACGCTCAAACTAGATTAAATCTTACATTTTCAGAACATGTTAGCAAAGATGATCTACGTGAATGGAAATCTCCAAGTGGCATGACTTGCAACTTCAGCTACCAAAGCAAGGATTAAGTTTTACTTTGCAGAACATGTCAGCAAACACAATCTAAACGAATGGAAACCTCCAAGTGGTATGACCAGCAAATACATGGAAGGAAAGCCTTGACATGGTAGAAATTAAAATAGTTTCCTTGTCATGGTAGATGGTTGATGTGCAAGAGCTCTGTTTTATCTCATAATATGCTATATAGAAAATAATAATAATAATAATAATAATAATAAAGCTTCATTATGGGTGGCTATATTTGGTTCATTAGGTGCTAAAGAAAGTATGTTGTGACATTAGCGTTCTTTCCACTCAAGAGAATCAGCTGAAAGCTGAAAATTTATCTAACTTGTAGAGAATGTAGAGACAAATATTTAGTCAAGCTACAACAGGAAATGCTTGGAAGGGGAAAAGATTACTGTATTAGCCATTTTCGAGCTTTGTACTTGAAATGAATTCTGATATGCAAGAGAAACCACATTGCTTTTGTTTATGAACAGTTAAAAATAAGGGGAGCAGGGGAAGGACCAAACCTGCAACCAGTTTTTATAAAATCCTTCAAAGTAGAAGCCCTTTGAGTCCCTTTAGCTCGGCATCCAAATGCAACACATAAAGCAGTAAGAATAGCACTCTTCCCACCTGCAGCCACCAAATTTAACAGCCCACGCTTTGCACAAACCGCCAAATTATAAATTACATCTAGGAGCTCAGAGATATGCATGCTTGAATATTGACAAACAATTAAGCTCAATCAATTTCGGTAATAAAACTAAATCCTCATAATTAGCAGATCCTGCAGTTATGAGTTCCCATTTATCAAATACGCTAAAAATGCATCACTCCACCAGCTTAAGTAAAGAGGGACCAAGGAATTCGGACTGGGGGTTGGGAGAAAATAGGGAGATGAAGTTGAAAGGCATCATGAAAGGGACCTTACGAGAAACCAAAAGACAAATTAAAAATTTCAAGACTATAATAGGATGACAACTGCTTAGAATACCCAGGCGCCAATCTCCAAACAGTGCAAGTAGAAATCACTTTTGGGTGCAAGCAATCATTACCAAGCATGCGTTCTCAAGAATCAACCTGCGGGGGCACTACAAACAGCATCTCAGTTTTATCTAGCAGGAGATTTCACGATTATCCAATGGCCTAGGAATAGATTGGTAGCTCAGGCGCAATACAAACAATAATTGCACGATATTTATTGGATGTCCTCACGGTGAGTGAGCAAATATAGCACATACACATTGCCAGCACAAGCATAGTGGAACTGATTTTGCAGACAATTAAGGAACGTACTTCCATTTTGACCGGTTATGAAGTTGACCCAGTCCCCGAGCTCCATCTCGAGGCTACTGTGGCACATGAAGTTCTCCAGTCGGATTCTGGTGATGATCCCAGCCCTGGGTCTGGGTAGGGTTTCCGCTAAACCCCAGGAGCCGTCCATTACTCAGTGCATTCACAGGGATCTTGGAACTCTTACGGAGGATGAAGAGAAACCTCGGGAATTCGGGAGAATCCACAAAGCAGGAGGCCTGACGAAATTAAGGAGAGGTCCAGGAACAGAGGAAAAGACAGAAGGAAGAAGTGAGGGTTTTAGGCTCGTTGAGTCGTGTGCGAGCAGCAGTGTGGCGTGAAAACGCTGTGCTTCGTGTTCTACGGTGGCCCACCAACGTTGCAAATTTACCATTAATACGTGCAAAGCGCATGTTACGGGACCAATACGGGTCATAAATTTTTCCACATCTCGCTAGGCGTCGACACACTGTTTGTCGACCAGCCACATACATACCGCGCGTACCGTCAAGATCAAACGATCACTACACCAATGAAGCAACACCAAAGAACAAAAAAACACAATTGGAAAAACGTAACTCGTATTCATATCTATTATAATTATACAAAAAATCCAATTCATGACAGAACTCTTACACGCAGTCTCATAAACCTATACCCCACAGTCTCTTACTGCTTGCACTCCCTACTCGTCCTGTGACTTCCCTCAAGAACATCAAACTCTGCCCAACTCACCTTCCACTCCCTTGGAATCTCGAGCTCTTTGAGTCTTTCGACCGATCTGGTCGCTCCTGGTTATCTCCTCGTCTTTGCTTGGTGTTTGATGTCTCTCACCCCTTGGCTGCTCCTACCAAATGAGGCTGACCCCCTTTATATAGAAGAGTCGAGCAAATCTAATATAGCAACCCATAGATTTAAATCTTTTGATTCTCCTCATCAGATCTCGATCTGTTCAATCTCAACTTTTGATCTGCAATCTCCAAGATTGTTTCCATAACAGATTGACTTGCCATATCTAGGAGAATCTTTCCCAGATTTGTCTGGATTGACTTGGCACCAACTTAGCCTCGTCCATCCTAATCCATCCTCCTCTAGGGTCCACGTCCATGATCTTCTCCTAGGATCACGGTTGTCTGATTGCTACGTCCAACAGTGCTCGAGCCTAGTCAAAGACTTAACCGTTCCCTACAAGTAGTCAACTCCCTCTCCGCTAAGTGCTGAGCCTCCCTTAGCGTCTGCCGGGCTTGTTGAGTTGTGCACACTCCTAGAGCGCCTTTACGCAATTATATCAAGTTCACCAAACCTCCTAGAGCGTTGCATCATGCCTTACTTGTGGGCATCCTCACTGCTCACCCGCACATTCACCTACTTGTGCATTGTGACACTTCCTGGCCACAATCCAATCCCTCAACAAACTGCCGAGCCTTTCATCGACCATCCCCTTCACTAGTGCTTTCGTGCATGCTTGTGTGACTATCTCCATACCTACCCGTTCATGGACTTGCAATTCCTCCCAACACCTTGCACCTAACAACCTGTGCATCATCACATGTAGATTATGCGCTACCACTACCCCGTGGTATGGCTTGTAATACGCATTCTCCGAGACTTGAGCTCAGGGGTCTAACAACGCATATGTCAGCATGGCAAGCATGGCATGTAAGGTTATATATAGTTCGGTTCAATTAAAAAAATCGGAAATTAATCCAATCATGAAAGAACCCCACGAGTTTTAATTTAACAAGCCTTTTTATTTTTATTTTCATTTATTTAATGGACTTTTGCACCTCTTATTTAAGAAAACTTTATATAATTAGGGTATAGATTTGAAGGATTTAATTGTTTTGAGGTTGTTTGAGTTTGACTCAGTTATTCTATTAAAAAAAAAATTTCTGAACATTCTCACGAGTAATCTTTAATTGAATAACTAACGTGGGTCAGTGGGTCTTTCTTAAATGATTTGATTCTTATCTTTGAAAAGGGTTAATAATTTTCTGAGAGAGAACTCAAAATGGTTTTCTTTAAGGGTGGCTTCTCATCTACGTATTGCATTTGCTACCACCACTATTGTCAGTGGCATCCGTCAGGCTAAACTAGATCGTGCTTTTGCACTGTGAGAGCCCATTGCGGCCACAGTGGCATCTGTCAGACTGACTAGATCATGCTTTTGCACTGTGAGCCTACTGCTATCCACTCCCGAGCTTCACCAGCATCAATCATATCACAAGAAGATCGAACCAAGTAATGAACAGAATTGCACCACAGTCCATTGGCCACCCACATTTGAAATCCACCCTTCACAAGTTTATATCCCTCATTAGGATTGTTCTAATACTACTGTTGGGTCAAAAATGATCTCATACCACTACTCTAACCCTCAAATATTGCATTATACAAACTATTCGGAATAATCTGCGACCATCCAACTGAGCCAAGTCCAAGGGCGGCAGCAGGACTCTGATCAACTAGATCTCTTACCACAAAACCTCCTAAGTTTCACCACACTCCAACATGTAATTATCCATAATGTGCTCCGTGATCAACTCAACCTACAAAAGTTTTTACACCAATGGCTGCGAGATTTTTTTCTGACAAATTACACGTATTGTTGATCTTAAGCTGGTCGGTTAATATATGATCAAGTCACATCACAGATATTGCCGAAGGCTTTCACCACTCAGAGATTCCATTTCTTTCAGAATATCCTGTGCCAAAGTTTTTACTGGTAGCTCCACATCCTCAAGCAACTCCCCGAGGAAAGGGATGGTTTCTGCCAGGAACACAAGATACTCCTCTTTCAGATTCTGGACAAGGTATTGGATGATCCTCAGGCCCAACATGCGAGCTCGGACCTTCTCACTTCGAGTCTGCATCAGGACCTGGAAAACATACTCAAACACCATACTCAGAGACAATCTGATAATGATTATGCCACAAACACCACCTATGTCTCAAGAATACCAAATTGAAGAAGTCAGTTTCCCCAATCACTAGTTAATGTTTAGAAATTTGTACTCGCAAGGACTCAACAAGTTGGCCCATACCAGAACAGCTAAAGAGTTACCTCATGATTCAGTGGCTTCCACAGAAGGTCGGATCCAGCAGTAACAGCCATTTGACCTGTGCACATAACTAGTAAATTATCAACTTCTTCAACTGAAGGTACATCATGATTATCCTCCAAATTTGCTGGTGGTTCAATGACAAGCTGGGAAACAATGGGTTTGAGTAGAGCCTGCAATCCAGGGGGGAACAATCTTTTAGTAGACACAGGAGAAATGAGCATCACTCTGGTGTAATTCAGGTTAAACAAGAATAATTACTAACCTGAAAGTTTGAGGAGTCGAGGAACTTCAATGTTCCTGTGTCATAAAGGAAGCATTTGTGCAAGGCTGATACAATTAATGCCTTAAGATGCCATTTCTCACAAGAGAGGACACTCTCTGTGTTGCCCTCATATTCAGAAACACGTGCTTTCTTCTTCTTTCTTGTCAACCCCGAAGAGGGCACTCCATCAGAATCAGCGAGATGGCTTATGCTACCCTCGAGTAAGTACTTAAAGTAAGGAACGAACAAAGATCTATAACAAGAAAAGTCACATGTCAACATAGTACCACACAAACTCTGTGGAATGACAATATTTAGGAAGGGAGAAAAGATATAACAAAAAGGTTCCCCAACTTAATCTTTAAGAAGATGAAAAACTGACCGATGCTTTTCCACAAGTTTGTTCACCAAAACATAAAAGGGTATGGCCCTGTCAACATTACGTCTACTCCCACTATGTGCAGAATCATCAATCTCCAACTCTGCCCACTCAATAGACCTGATAAAGAGCGGCTTGAACATGGTTTCAGTAAGTTTCATTGTTAAAGAAATCATAGAGGTGACGACACTTTCCTCAATAATACTGATATTCTTTACAGAAGAAGGGTGTTGATGCCGAATATCTAGGGCATTCAAACAGAAATCAAATATCCTTGTATGGTATGCTCCAACAGATGATCTATCAATGGAACAAATCATTTTCCCAAGCATTTTGAAAATAATATTCAAACTCGAATCGCCGGAGAGGACAGCATTGGAGTATAGCTTCATCAAAGGTGGCAAGGCCAGTCGAACCTGGAAAATGAAAGGATCGTGCAATTTGTCATATCAACTCATATCATATCAATACTGAAAGTCAAGTTCCAGCTAATCTCAAAATTTAAGGCATGAGGCACATTGGTATATACTTAATTATTTAACAATTGCTGTCCCTTCTATGCTGGAAGAATGATTAAGGCCAAGTTGACACAAACAAAGGGGGAATAATGAAACTCCGGAGATTTGACATAGGCTCTGATTTTATGTGAACTTTGAAAGGAAAAAACTATTATTAGACAAAGACATAATATTTCTACTATTAAGCAATATCATAACAAACCAAAAGGTAAGTGGCAGAGATTAAAGAAGAACTCTTACAGGTATTTTCTCAGCAATGAGATTTTGCATGACCTCAGCTTTAGATTTCAGCTTTAGGTCTGATCCTGACATCAACTCCGGATGAAGCACCAAGAGTTGACCAATCTTGTCCAGATATGGGTTCAAAAAGCTGCCAAGCTGATCCACTACTGCTTCCAAGCCTGTGAGAACTGAAAGCAACATGTCTTTGGAAGTACATGATGCAGAAGAATTGTTATTCTTCCCACTGATACCAGGCAACTTGCATTGTGAGGTCTTTATTAAATTCTCCATTAAGCATGGAAGGTGAATCAGAGCTTTCTGTCCAAGCACATTTATCAGGGCACCAGCTGTACGCAGGCAGCTTGAAGAGACTTCCATGCTCTCCGAGCAAATTTTCATAGAGATAGCATCAAGGCAACTGCTGAAAATAGAATGATCAGAAGGAAACTTGTATGTTAAAACCTCAACTGCTGAAACTGCAGCCAGCTTTAAAGAAGTATTTGAATTGTCCTCTGATGCATTGATCAAGTGAACAATCTCCAGGCACATTCCATTGAAAGCCTCAAGAGCATCGCCATCAAGCTGAAACCAATTTCTGCTTCTACTCATGCTGAGTTCTCTTCTACCTTTGGGACCGAGGTTTTCCCAGCCTTGAACCTTCATGGTCTTGGACAGAAGGCCAAGAGCCTGCTTCCCAGTAAAACAAGATATGATGATTTATCAATAAGCTAAAAGATACACTTAATCATCTAAATAAATAAAATTAGGCACCTTACCTTTTTCCTCACATCATCATCCTTGGAAACGAGCAATTTAATCATCCCACTGAAGTACGATGAGGGAGTCATGGCTTTTGTAATATTCAGCAGGAGAGAATGCATGGTTTCCTTCAAGACATTCCTGATGGAAGAAGGAACCCCTATTTGTTTCTTATTTGCATCAACAAGAAGCAAGAGAGAAACAATTTGCTCCATAAGCTCCCCAAGAGTCCCCTGAAAACAAAAGTGCCATGCAGATATTAGGTATTTGCTCAGATACAAAACCAAATGAAAACAGCTCGGAGAACTACATCCTCATCCAAAGAGTTGACATCAAAATGGTATAAATCAAGTACCTGAATATTGTCAGAATTTTCCCCTGTATTGATATTCAAGGACAATTCAGGATCTTGCAATTTTTGTGAGATAAAATGCAATGCAAGCATTAATTCCATGAAAAGATCCCTTGAAAAATTCTGCCTTCCTATTCTTTGGAGCAGCATAACGAGAGAAGGAAGCCATACAATGCTTGAATAATGCTCAATTATTTGCAGTGCAAATTCATATTCCCACTCTCCTACCGCCAACACAAACTCTGAGGAACTAACCATAGTAATACCAGATTGGGATAGATCTCTCCTAGTTATCAATGACCGGAAAAGAAGGGAAAGCAATGGAGCCAGACTGCCATGTTCTCCAAGAATCCTGTATAAACCAATTGAAGAAGTGCAAGACCATTAGAGCATGATAAAAAGGATTCCAGACACTGTGTGAATATGATTTACTGTTACCTTAATAGATATATGACAATTGAGAGCCTCCTGTGGGCAGCAACTTCAGGTAATATGTTCACAAAAATCTGTAAGTTAAAAGTTAATAACAGACTAACAAAAAAATCCTAAATGGAGGAATAACTTCAATCTTCAACTGCATACCTGAAGTACGTGCTCCACATTGTTTGCCTTAGATAACCAAAATGGTACAATTGAGGATATAAGACGCTCGAACACATGCTGAGAGTGGCCGTCAATCTGTAAAGAGTCAAAATTATTAAATAATCACAAGACAGAAATGTATAAATTATTCACTAAACAAATATAAAGAATATCAAAATCTCAGATAGCAGCGATCATGAACAGCATAAGAAATTTATCGTAGGTAGATAATAATCAACTAACCTGTGCTAAAACTGATTCTCCCACAACCGTCAGGACTTCTGACATATGGTTCAAAAATTTTTCTGGAAGAACCTTTGCAATAGTGGATAAGAGTGAGAATATATGGCCACGGACAATTTCGGCTTGACCAGAGTGGGCATAATTAAGCAATAAACTGACATTGATCCCATTCAATATTTCATCCTGCCATAAGAAGCACTGTAAACTGCATCACTGAGCAATGCCAGTCAACCTAATATACTTCTACTCCTTAAGAAATAGTACTAACCTCAGAATGAACAGCATTATTCAAAGATAATATTATATCTTCTAGAACCAAGGTCGCTGTCTGCTGAATGTGGCACACTGTAGTGGTTGTGATTTCAGAAGTGTCAGAAGAAGCCTGGACTGGTCCTTCATTCGAGACCACAGTGCACTTATCAGAGAAGAATACTTCAAGAACCTTAAACAAGGGACCAATAAGATTCTCCCTGCAGATATTAATTTCATTAGTCCAACAAAGTGTACAGCTGCTTACCTTGTAATACTTTAGTACCAAGATCTCTGTTAAATTCATTAACAGAGATTAAGAGAGTAAGCTAACACTTAAAAATCAGTGAGGGACCATTTTTTGTGGGATAGATAATCAGAGAGGGACTTTACCTGTTTGAAATATCCTTTTTTAATAGCAAAATATCGAGGAGGGAGCCAAGAAAAGAAAGTTTTTCTGCTCCAGTTGTACTCTGCTGCTTGTTTCCTGTCGACTTCTTTTTCTTTCTCCTTTCCTGAGATACTTGATGAGCATCAAATTCAGACAATTGGCACAGCATCTTCACCACAATGGAAATTGGTACCTGACATATTCACATGTTGAAAACTCACATATTCCCATCTCACTTAGCTAAATATGAGAGTTTATATCTGGAAAAACTTGAGCCTTGTATACATGTCATTGAGGTGAGGACAGAGGGCAACATAAAACTGAAAAGGTGCTTCTATCAGCATCTATTACAGTTAGAACATAATCTAATGTCACACTATAATATGCAATTGTCTTCTAGGCTTTGTGACTGCAGAAAATGAGGCTCCCAAGACATTATTCTATTTCCCAATGTTGAGAGCCTTATATAGAAAGACAGACCAGAAAATTACTTGTTCCATTATGTGCCAGTTAAAATGGATACCTGGAAAATGTACTAGATATGTTACCATATACAGAAACCTACAAATAAGCTCAAAGATAGGGATAAAAAGAGAACCTCTAGATGCAGCAATGCTTTTTTGGTAGCATTTTGGACATCAGCATTCATGCATCTAGCCAAGAATACTAGCTCATGGAGCAGATGCTCCTGCAGATAAAGAAGAGAGCAAGAAAATAAGAGGTTAGGATAGCCACAGGACTGCAGTCCCTAGATTAATCATATAGTTGTTTGACCCATTATTGATGAATCAGGCAATTCCTCTAAACAGATTATGAGCAAAAGATTGTCTTCTATTCCAAATGCATTTGCCTGCATTTCTATCAATCTCAAGCAAGCCCATATTTACAACTGAAACATTTCATTCATAATTGAGTTACATTAAGCTAATTCTCAGTAGTTGTTATGACAATAGACACAAATTCATAAAACAAGACAATAAAAAGACAAAACTGACCTGCATTTCAGTTCTCATTTCAGAGTAGATCTGATTGTTGAACTTCTTAAGGACAGCTATGCAGGGAAGTATCACAGCTGGATCGTCAACAGAGCACATACGTAACTGCAAAAGCATATTGCAGAAAACACATGTTAGCACATAAAGAGATTCAAGCGGAATTATCCAAACATTCAGATAAGTGAACTATGAAAATAAAATATTAAAAAAAAAATAGAGAAGTAGGACTGGAAGACCAAAAATACATCTTACTTGTAAAGCGTTCAATAAATGATCCTCAAGAATGCATCCTCCATCTAAAGAGGTCATAGCACAGCTCTATTGCAAGCGTAGAAACAAGTCTCATCAAACACCATATTAGGAGAAATCAAATACAAGAAAAATGCCAAGACCGTCAATCACCTCCAGCAGTAGGCACAAGATATCAACTTCATACTCCGACAATCTCTGGAATGACTTATCCATCTCAAAATAATATTGTCTACGTCTTTTCATCAGAGAAGACAGTAATAATTCAACATCTGGGACGCACACAAGTGCATTTCCTATACCTTTGAGCAAGGAAAATATCATCAACTGCCAAAAAGAATCCATGGTTATTTCAAGATGAATCATCTAAGACCAAGAATATAGTCAAAGTAAACCGACATGGATTACAAAAATCACTAATATAACAAAGGAGACTTTCATAGGCAATTATTGTTAAATCTATAAAAGATGTTGAATGACAAGAAAAGAAGAGTATGTATATGAAAACAAACCTTCCCATATGAAGAAAGCTTTAAAGCACAACTCAGAATGAAACCAAGTATCTTCTCTTTAATTGACTCATTAAACCTGCAAAACGTGTCGAGCACCTTAATATGTTCACACCCAAAAAAAATTCCCGGACAAGATGAGAATAATGGAGAAAGTTCACCATCAAATCCCCATGCTACATATAACAAAAATTCTCAAGTACCGTCGTTCTGTATTTCTTGGAACCAGAATGCTGTTGTTGCAGCCTGAACGGCTAACCACCGATGTCAAAAATGAAGAAAGGAATTCCCCGTCTGATATTATAAGCCTCTTCTGCTGAACTATCATACCCAATAATTCCTCAAGAAAATAACTCCAATTTGCAACATTTCCTGTGATTTCAGGGGTTATATACAAAGCACCAGAATAAATTACCCTTAAAACAATATTACGTTTCACAAAAGAGATAGTACCATTTTTCTTGCTAGAGAAGTCAATATGGGAGCACAATGCATGTAGCCCTTCCATGCAGTTCATGGCAGCATTTCGTACTTCCTGAAAAGTAATGAAACAGTATTGCCTGAACTGAACCATTTTTGGACTTATAACAGATTTTCATAGTTGATGAAGGACTAGCAAAACAGGAGTACATGAACATGCTAACACTTATGTTAAGTATTCAAGAGTGATTTATGACTAGGCTCACGCTTTTGTGTAGTTACAGACCACTTTGTATATGATTTTACCATCTTCTTGATGTGTGAATAATAAAATTCTTTATTGAATACTCAAAAAAAAACACTTACGTTAAAATTCCAAGAAGGAAACAAGAATTCCATAGGGCTAAAAGAAAACAATGTAAAACCTGGTTTTCACTGGCCAGTGGGACGAGAATCGAGGGAGCTTCAGCAAGAAGCTGGAGTGAGAAGAGATCCTCGGACTGAGTACAAAGAAATGCAAAGCAATAGAGACTCTGAACTTGGACAGGCACTGTAACAACTGCAGATCACAAAAGTTTGTCTGAGGGCAGTTTTTCATAAGAACGGATTAAAGATGTCAAGATAGAGCATTTGCAAAGAAGCTCTGCTATTAAGATCTATAGATGAAGGTAAATACATCTAGAGAAATCAAGTATTACAATCTTACAGAGGGGATGAGAGTCAAACTTTCAGAAAACTAAATGGAATTGAGGATCAGGAAATTATGGATTACATACAGTCTATCTCCAAACCATAAGAATTTATTGCATAGTACCGTAAGTTATGAAGAATACACTGTAGGTACAATAGTGCCATCATACATGTTACAAAAGAACAACTAGCTAGTAACAACATTATAAGGAAAACAAAAGATAGATAAAGGAATCCAGCAACAGACCTCCTGTAAAAAATCCGGACAGAAGGCTGGGAGAACTCTTGTAATTTGTAACAAGGTGATGAAGATGTTCTCTAAAAGCATTGTTTTTACTAGCCCCTGCCAGGAAGGAAAAGAGGTCCTTCAATTTCCCAAACCAGTCTTCATGTTCACTCTGCAAAAAGAGAGATGCCTTCAGATTTTATAATCATTGGCATTCACAATAATAAAAATACAGATGGGGCAACAAACACTAATGATAATTATGAAACAAATAAATTGAAAGGGAGAAATGTCCCAACCAAGAGGAACTCTGCTGGAGCAACTGAAATGAATGCATCTAGCAACCTCCAAAATATGCAAACTATAATTTTTGCATTTAACTCCTCAATATTTGCATCAAAAAGCTGATCCAAGAATCCAGCACAGTCGCCTGCAGACATTTTTGTCTGGCACTGCCAGCCCAAAATCAAATATGAAATTAAAGCCGCAAGAAGCTACTTAAAAAAACAGCTGAACATTTTAAGTTGAGGGAAACGTGAGTTTAACCAAATTATAAGGTCAAAATCATGCATAACTTCTAGGATTTGACATCATCTTTTTTTTTTTCTTTTTGCTTTTGAGTATAGAATTTGACATCATCTATACTAGGCTTTGAATAACCCTTTGAAATAAATTGATAGATACCCGTACCTCTCCAATATGAATGCCACCAGAGGAACTCAGAACCTGCCACTGAGTCTTCAGAACAGGAAAACAAGTTTCAAAAAGCTCGAAAAACTTGTCATTCTCTGTCACAAAACATAAACATGAAATGAACAGTGTCAAATTTTAGTTATGCTGTTAAATCTCATATACTAAATACAGCAGCCTCAAAAAGAACCAGAAATATTTAACAAAGCGACATATGCATGCTCAAGTTATTACATGCAAGTCTTCAAATGGAAAAAAAAATTAAACAAAGAAAGAACTAGCCCCAGCAAACCCTCCTAGCTAAAAATACAACCACATCAAACATATCAGCAAACACACAATAAAATATTACAATCTTCTTTAAACCAACAAGCTCAAGGAAAAACATGCCTCTCTTACTGACTACAAATGATTGCATGATAACCAGAAAGAACAGTGTCCCTGACAACGTGAAGTCACCACTGCTCTTCATAAGCCATGGCAGAAACTCCTTAGTATCTGTCAAAAACATATTTGCCAAACTGTCTACAATCTTCTGGTTCATTCTCGATATGCTTCCAGGTTCCAATTTCTGCATTTTTTGAGCAAGTTCTAGGATGATCAGTAGAAAAAGATGAATGATGTAACCTCTGACCTCACTAACAATAAAAGTTACATCATATATTTAACAATATTTAGCAAGCCATAGACCATTATAATTCCAGATGATACATGCACCAAGAAGTTAACTTTCAAGATTTCATTGTGTATACCTTTGTCGGCCTTTTGGCTAACATCATGTGCTGCAGCTGTTTCTTATCAGTTTATAGATATTACACTATGTTAATAGCAATTTTAAACAGATCAAACAGAAACATGAGAAATCCAGAGGAATCAATACTAAAAGGACATGAATTCCTCGATTCCATACCTTCTCAGAGCTGCAGCCATCAGGCAGCTTCTGATAAAATGCCCAATTCAGTTTTTTTGCAAATTCCAAAGCCTTCATATTGTATTTCCATGTCTGTGGGTAGAAATATAGGATAAACAGATACACACAGTGAGGTACACCGATGCCTAAGAGCATATAATTCACAAAACATACTCTTGAAAAAGGAAAGAACCTTCGGAATTATGAGAAGCAAGGGAAAAATCATTGCAGCAATTTCCTTTGATGAATCAGGCGAATCATTTAATCTTGCAATAACATGCTTAAAGCATAACATAATGATGTCTCCAGTCATGGCAGTATTATCTGAACCTGCAGGCAGGAACAACAGTAAGAATAGGCCGCATTAATCCAATACCTGAGGACTAAAATAGCTTGCACTTCCATTACATAAAACGTAAGAATTGTTGAGGAGAATATTATCTAATTCGAGTGCTTGAACCCAGTATACAAACAAAGCTACTTACCCGAAAGAAATACTCGCATGCATCTCTGCAGCACATTTCCCAGGGCTTCAATAAAATTGGCACCAGCCAGTGCTTCTGATGTATCAATCAGTGATAGAGCTGCTTGGACTACAGTTAAATCATCATCATGCAGCTGATTTAGTATGGCATCTTGAATAGTTGCAAACCCCTGCCCCAAAATTAAAATGGAAAAGGCATTATAGAATTTCATTGCAATTCCTGTTAAGGATAATCCAAGCTTTCACACTCCTTAGCACAGGAAAATAAGCATACTTCAATTATAAAATAGAGAAGGAAACTTGAACTATCACTGTAAACCTCGAAGTAGCAAAAATGAGAACAAATGATGAGAAGGAGAAGATTCAAACAAACTGATTAAGTCCTCACTCCTACTCTCCTAATCAACACATAAAAGGAAGAGTACAAGAATGGTAGGAAACAGTTTGTGACTTGAATCAACAGCCAACTCAAGGGTCATAGGGAAGCATCATTTCCCAACTTCATAAGAGCAATGACAAAAATGGAAAAGAAAAGAAAAGAAAATAGCCAGAAGCATACACAGGAGAAATTACCTGTGGATCAGCAGTCTTAGCTTTAAGGATGCCAGAATTATTCAACTCACTCAATGCAGCACGCCTAACCTCAGCCTGTAAATCAATATGAAAAATGTAGGGATTACAGTCAGATCAGTGGAGAACAGCATTCACGAAACACCTCCTACATTACCAAGTTCTGCTTGGAAGAATAAGCAGAAGGAACTACCTTAGGATGGTGTAAGCTGAACCAAGTTTTTGAATCTATTGTTAGCAAAGGAGAATCTAGATTCCCATCCAACAACTTAGAAAAAGTTCTGAGTCCCATCTGCTGTCCAGGATGCTTTCCTATATTCTGTTTGTGAAGAATGAACCAAAACAAGATTAGAATAGTACTGCTATATATACTCAGGAAGAAATAATGAAAGATGGAGAAAAAACAAGATCAAACCAAGTATACCTCCATGAATGTCCTAACTGCCACTTGCAGCTCAGAAGGATAGTTTTTCTTGATAGCAACCAAAATTTTTTTCTTGCAGCTTCCTATGATGCACAGTGAGAAAGAGAGAAAACAAGGACAAAAAAATTAGAAAAGAAATAAAATCTAACACAGAATTTTCAGGAACTAAGAAATACCTAATTCTGGTGGAGATGCGTTGACCTTCTTCTTTGACAATTTCATGCAAGAAAACATGATCTTGGTGAAAATACGATCAATAATACCTCCTAGAGGAATCGACTCAACTATAGATATTAAGAGAAGGCAGCACTCCTCATCTGAAGAACTGCCAAGGAGCAAATGCATATGTTATGAGAAAAGAAAAGGAGCATATGATAAAGACAGATGAGAACTAAAATGACTCCTACCTATGCTCGACCAGACTCTCCAAAAGCATAGCAAGAAATTTATCAATATTGAACTCCTTGGATAGTCCAAAGAGAATCCCATTAATATTCCTATATGGAAGTAACACCATCTCAGAATAAATAGAAAGTCTAGTAACAAGAAAAAGACATTGTTTAGATAATAAATGCTCCGACTTATCAAGAGAAAGAACAACCTAATTTCCTTCAAGCTTGCCAAAGCCTTCGTTGGAAAGGAATCAAGAGATTGTGTCTGTTGTGCAATGCATAAACTAAGTCAGAGTGAGCAAAATGAATAAAGACACTTACCCTTATTGATGATATTATTTATTTCATTATCAGTAAGATATTGATGGTAGTGATCACTTGTACCAAATACAAAGTGTAGATGTGCCTGATTGATTCCTTTAACAAATTTCAAATGACAAAAAACAATGGAAAATCTGCCGACTACTAACTTTATAATGAAAATAACTGCCTATAAATAAATATTCTCCACAAAGCCTCTTCAATTCTTGAGAAATACTTGAGGCTAAAAGATCAAAAGAAATACTATGCCACTACCTGAATTAAATTAATCAAAGCCATCATAGACAACCGAACTAAATATTCATCACTTGAAGCTTCTGCATCCTCTCGAGCAGCTTCAGCTAATGAACGAACCAGGCTCCTGACCAACTTAGAAGACAAGGCAGCTTTGCTTGCCAGTAGACCGACTATCATCAAGGCACTAGCCTAAACACATGAGTTAACTTACCATATAAGAAGGTAACAACAAAATTTTAGAAATTTCAGCTAAAGAGTGAATAACAGGTGCACAAATTCAAATTCAAAAGGAAAAGAACAGAAAAGGAAAAATAGAAAACAGTATAGGAAAAATATACTAGTGAAACCAGCATTGTCAGTAAAAAGACCTAGAACACTGCAGCCATTTCAAAAGATTCAAACCTATAAATCACTGTTAATCAGAAGCATTTCTCACTTGAACTCAAATTAAACCCAAGGCTCACCTTATGTTCTGAATCTCTTCTTCTGCCAAGTTGAAATCCAGTAACTACAAAAGGAAGAAGTCTGTTCACAACTTCACTCTCAACAACTGCGAGAGAACCCAAAACCTCGATGATCACAGCAGTGCAAAAGCCAAGTACATGACTTGAAGGACAAAACTTTTTGGTCGATAGGGCCTGCAAGGAAAAGAGTGGCCATCATCTTTGACTCAAGGGAAGTTATATTTCCACAATTAACTCTTTTTTGTTTTATAAGTATCTCAGCTCAAGGATAAATTTGGGATTTTATGTAACCTCAACATTTACATGGGATTACAACAAAAGAAAAAGAAAAATATTATAACCTAAAAACTTAAACTAGTAAGAGGGAAGTAGGATGATGAACTCAAGAACTAAAAAACCCCAATCTCCAGAAAATTAACACCAAAATGAAAACTTTATTTTCATAGACAAGGAGGGAAACAACCCATATTTAACTTATAGCATAGAGCCATTGACAGGGATCGATCTTTCCTTGGGGAAATAAAAAGTTGAAGAAAATCTCTATCAATTTAGGTGGAGAGCAGGACAAAGTGTTTAAAACATTTTATGAAAGAAAAAATTTTCTATTCATCTTTTGATCTCCTTCTTCAAGGTTCATAATGAATTAGTAAGGTAATTCCCATTTCCTTCCAACCTGTACCCGTATGCTTGGAAATTGTTTGTTCGTGACATGATTTATGCTCAAGGAGATTTGGGCACTGAAGTTGATCACCATTCAGTTATCAGGATGCCTTCTGAGGAAGAAGCAAGGCTCTCCAAAGAGATCTTGAAGGCTTACCAAGCAAGTGTTAAGAGTCATGGCCGAATGACATGGACGCACATGTGAAATTCCAGAGGTACAAGTTGTCCTATGAAGTTAACAGCTATCCTGTCTAAATCAGCCAATTGTGCATCCTGAATGTATGTTCTCTTAGTGGATATCTACTGTAAACCACATGTTGGTACATGCTAAATTCTTAAGTCAATCAAATAAAATCCCTAGAACTAGTTAAAATTTTCAGGTGAGAAATTTTTAATTTTTTCTCTTCCAGTCAAGCACAAATATTAAGGTTATCTAAAATCTCATACTAGTCCTAGGACTGTGGTAAATAAAGAAGTAGAAATTAGGATGCCACATTTTCCCTTAGTCTCCATCACAATCGCAGGTGTACACCAGTCAACATATATCATCTTCAAAATAAATGAATAACAAAAGAAACTCACATAATTGCATAGAGCTTCCAAAACACCCAAATCCCACATGCACTGCTGAACTATAAACTGTCTTGGTGGAGGGGCACCAGATACTTTAACACCTTCCAAGAATTTCCACATAGTGTTTCTGCATAACAGGCAAAGACAAAGTAAGGGCACATCTTTTTTATATGCAAAATAATGTAGAGAACCTTATTACAAAGTATCAGCATACCCGGAATTAATCAACTGCACAATTCGAACAAATACATGGGTGTCGTGGTACGGCAAAGCACAGAGTATCAATGCCTCCATGTTGTACACATGTACCCTAGAATATGCATTAAAATAATATTCAAAAACTGATACAGAATAAGTAACATGATTGCCAAGGCGGGAGAACAAGGGTCCTGATGGGTTAGGCAAAGTAGTGAATATACTGCTTACTTATATCTCCGCAACAAGTACTCGAGCGTCTTAAGTGCTGAAAGAAGCTGAAAATGACCCGAGAGCAGCCGCAGATATGAATTAATTGAGGTATTAATGTGGTCGTTCTCCTCTGGAGTCATCAACTCCCTATCCAATTCCTTACTTCTCTGGCTGAACAAATTGTTCTTATAGTTTCTGAACCGTTCATCGGTGCATACAAGGACCTCTAAACCTGGAATGAATAACCAATTGTCACTAGTAACACTTCCATAATAAGTAAATCAATCCTACGCAGCAACAGAAAGGAACAGTGTAAACAGGGACAAGAAACGAAAGAAAAGGAGAGGAAATGGAGCTGATTGAACTGACCCGAGAGAGCAATGTTGTATACCGTATCCATATCAAGGTCGGCGGCATCTTTGGGGCTGAAAAGGATAGAAGGGCGGGTCAAGGGTCTCTTGAGCGGCTCCGAATCAGCTTGTATGAGAGACCTGATAGCGTTTAACTGTGAGGAAATGGAGGTCGCCATTGTTGGGGCGAAGATGGAGCTCTGGAAGAGAGGGATAGAGAAGCCAGTGAATCGGAAGGTGACCTTCCTTTGGATGGTCTAGGGTTTAAGCGTTAAACCCAGTCGAGTCGGCTTCGTCGGTACTGGTTTTTTTTTTAAGGAAAGAAACTGCGAGAAGAAGAAAAAGACGATGACGGTGTTCGATTTGGGCTTGGGCCTGTGCGACGGTAAATCACAAGTATGGTAGTGTTTGTTTGCACGTACCTAGAGTTTGATATGATCTTATACTTCACATTTATATAGTATTTGCTTGAAACAGGTTCGTATTACGATGTATTTTGCATTGCTACATCGTTTACTTGTAAAATTGATTATAGTACGACTAATTAAAATTGTATAATATAATTTTTAAGGGTAAATAACCTAATTAACGATAGCAATTTTACATAAAAATGGCAAACATAAGAACTGATGATCATTTGTCAAGTTGAATTTGACAATTTTATCCTTCATCATTGCCGTATAACATATTCTTTCTCTTCTCGTAGCAGCCAAACCAAAAAAAAGTAAAAAGAGGAGAAGCTAAGGAAAAAATAAATTAATTTGGCTTTAAATTAGTAATTTTCCCACTAAATATTCAAATAAATAATTTAATAATCATATCTCATATTAGAAGGGTCAACATCTCATATTAGAGGGTCAACAGAAATTTTTCAAAAAAATTTAATCCGATCATAAATTAGTCTCGAGTTACGTTTCGAATTAATATGGAATACTGCACGATACAAATAAACAAAAAAAAGGAAAAATGAGAGGATTTAGCACCCCAATATATGAGATACCAGAACACTTACAATACCTTCAACTCCTATTCTTCTGTTTTTTTTTTATTCATTTGACGATTGACTTACCTAAAAACACAAGCAAAAATAGCTCAAATAGTGACAAACTTTGGGCCTATTCTGTATTTCACTACAAACTTTTTAAAAATACATAAAATAAACAATAACTTTTAAAAATATTTACCGTTTATTATATCGAATATTTTCGGATAATAACATTACATTTTTTTATCTGAACCGCTTAAAGTAACTAAAATACCCTCTTATTGAGACATTAAAATGACCAAAATGTCATCTTGTCTTAGTGCAAAAAACCTCTGCGCATGTAATTGTCATTTCCATGAAGGATTCAAACTAGGATAGACTTGACAAAAGCTTGATCCATGCACCAAGCTCTACCACCACCCAAGTCCAACTTGTTTGACTTAAAAAATCTAATAATCAAAGCACTTTGCAGAGCTTGGAACATGAGTTTGGAGACAATTGCAAAAAGGGGGTGCTGTTGCTGCTTAGTAGTAACAATCAACTCCAGTAGAAAAGAGATTTTGTTGCTCGTAATGGTGAAATTGTGTTAGGTACAGTGTAAAATAAATGTAACAACCGCTTTATATGTTTATTTTATACTAAGAAGATGAAGTTTTTTTTTGTAAATTGTGTCATGAAGTTCAACCTAAGGTTGATATGATCTTTACCTTTGCTTCACTAAATGACTGGAACATTTGAGCTAATAATAAATCATGGAGGGAAGATGAGCTTGAACCAAAGGCAAAACATGAAGGTGGTAGCATACAAATATCAAAAGAGACACAAATCGAGTATCCTTACTTGAACATAAGTGATCAATTTTAAATGATTTAGGCTATAAGGAGTCCAACATGGAGATATTGTACAAATTGCCTAAGTATAAAAGGTTAAGAAAAGTGTAATCTGATGGTGAAGTGTTGAAGATGGCTGAAATTGGTGTCACCCCAACCATCAGCGGTTTCCAACAGATCATCTTTCTTTCTTTCTTTCTTTCTTTCTTTCTTTCTTTTAAAAGAAAAATCCGTGTTAGAGAGAGACGATGAGGACCGGCTTTGGGTTCCAGACACCTCTCCCTCCACTAGTCACCTCCTCTCTAACAAGCAGAGTCCCTATCCTCTCTCTTTCTTGAAGAAGAAGATGGAGGAGGATGATCGACTAATAAGGTTTCATATGGAAGCAACTAGGGTTTCGTGGTTGGTGAAGATAAAGATAGAACTAAAAATTAGTTAAAATAGTAAATATATGAAAGATAAATCAAAGAAAAAGTCTCATCAAAATAGTTGGGTGAAATTTATTTAAGTAGGAGATTGAAAACTTTTTACACATAATATTTTTTTTATTTAACTGTTGAAGATGGAGCTCAAACTTCCAACCTCCCACTTCTTTTTTTCTTACTCAATCATCCACCTAATCCAAATATATAAGTTTTCTACTTATTTATCCTATTATATTTAAAATTATCTTCAAGTTCATCTTTCCAAGTAGCAGCAAAACCTTAGTTGCACCTCCACATGAAACCCTAGCCGGTCTTTGTTTCTTCTTTTTGTTTTTCAATTTTTGTCTTCAAAAAAGAGAGAGAGAGAGAGAGAGAAAGGATGGGGACTCCAGTTCGTCTAACTAGAAGATAATTTTTTTTTAAAGGAAGAAAAATGGAGGGAGACCGGCTATGGGCAAGCCACCAGCCCCTCCAATGACAATGATGTTGCCGGAAGTCTCTAGGTGATCGACGGCGAGCTTCCTTCTCGTCTCCGCTTCATTTTTTTTTTTGTTTTGTATTTTTTTTATGTACGATTTAAAATTATTATCGATAACACATCATCAAATTATTATGTATATCATAGAGTGAGTGTCATCTCATACTATCACATCATAATTACGTATATCATGAAGTTATAATTAACGATATTAATAAAAAAAATTAACATTTATATTAAACTATTTCACTTAAAAATTTGTTTGTACCCGGGAGAGGTATACTTGAAAGATTTTATACTAAAATATTATTTTAATAAAAGGTTTTGTACAAGCCATATAAATTTTTCCCATGCAACTACATCCAAATCCAAATCCAAATCATATGTCTGTTGCTAAATTATTATGGGTATATATAATGCATTCAAATCAATGAGAAAAGTTATGAAAATTCGTTCCTTCACTCCACTGATGAGCACAATGACATCAGTATATCTCACTATTTTATCTCATCATTTTCACTACTCAGCACATATGCTACAAACAATGCAAGTAGTATTAACATGATAGATCAAAATGTGATGTTCTTCTTATACGTATCGTATCCTCTTCAATCTTCGCATTCAATTGCGAACTCGCTTCATGTTTCTCTTTTTCCAATTCAGCAATCTTCTCTTCAATTATTGAACACTTCATTCAAAAAAGATCCTCATTGTCATTCAATACATTCACATGTTTTGTGAATGATCACACTAATAATTATATACATTCCGATGTGGGCATTTCTAGAATATTCTTCCTGGATTATTGTAGCCTTATAAAATCGCTAGCATAACTTTGCATCTATGATAATAATATCTCTGCCCACCTACTCCATCAGCTCGGCCCGATATATTGGAGATTATCGAACCATCTCCTGCTATGTCAATCTCATTTTCCTAACTCATTCAACTATCAACTAAAGTGCATCCATCATGTGGCAATAAACATCGTCAGTCCAAATTTCCATTTAAGGATTGTAGATGTTAGGGTTAGTGAATTTGAGAATCGGGGGAGAACGCTTCATGCCCTAATGGAGAGGAATGATAATACCATTGCGAGTTAGTAATTGGGGGTAATTATAATGGGCATTTTGGCTATTTCATGTGTTTTAGACGGAAAATGTGACGTCGTTGATGGAAAGAGTTTGATATGGTAGGCAGTGGATACTTTAGAAAATTCACGTATATTTTATGCACTTTGAAAAGTTCATGGTAAAACGCAGTATAAGTACAAAATTCGTGGTTACTTGGGCTATTTCCCAAAAGAAAATAAAAATAAAACCATTAGAGAGGAATTAAGAGAATAAGGAAGGATAATAGCAAACCCAGTAATTCTATGGCTTGAAATCAACAATAATCTTGTAGTTTGCTTGTGAGTACGTTTTCTATCATTTCTTTAATACGCCCATTCTTTCTTCTTTCTCCTCAGATTTCGTGAAAATTATACATGCCGCCAAATTCAATTCCGTTTTTTCACTTTATACAGATGGTAAAGTTAGGTTCATACATCTCCAGAATACATAGTAGCAGCGGAGATAGCGGCAGTGCTTGGAATTGTTCTTATGGTGTTGGAAGTGAGCACGGGTATGGCAAATGGCTGCGATGAAGGAGCTGCAGGACGGGTCAAGAGGATGCTCTGCTTTAGGTTCCTCGGGCTGGAAAAGCTCTTTTTTTTTTTTAATGAATGAAGAAGAAGTTAGGATGCGCCTATTTTGTGTTCGGGGGTTGAAGAAAAATTAAGTTGCTCTGCATCTGGTTTGCGAGTAAGAAGAATGCAAAGGATCTGCAAGAGAATATGAGGGGTAAATAAGACAATTCATCACAATCTAATGGCTCCCTTCAGTAACTTTGATGGAAATATTCATTATGGTAAGCACTGAGCAAACACAAAAGTTTGTGATCGCGTTTGACCAAAAAAAAATCATAATAGATTTTAGAATTTGTGCATAGTTAATGATCAATTAGGTTATCTACCCAATTTATAAAAATTTTATAGCAAAAATACACGGCACATATATTTTATATATTAACTTTTAAAACCATTGACTGTAAAGTCCAACTATACACTTTACCAAATGTATTTTCACATTTTGGCGCATGACCCAATGAAGGGGTGAACCGAAGGGCTTATAAATACTGTTATTGTGGTAGGCATCAGGAACTGTCTTCCGAGTCCGACGAATACGCTCATCAATCACCTGCTGGGAACGAAAGAATAGGGCCAACTGAAAGCAGGTCCATTGGACTAGTCGGATCCAACCTGTTTAAGAATGCCTTTGTTACTACCGAGCAAATTCAGACCAACCTGGGTCTTCATGAGACTCGAGACTTGGGTGAATATGTGTATATATATTCAATTGAACAACACAGATCAAACAAATCACAATTCTTAATGATAAAGCAATATAAAGCTAATTACCTCCGCGGATGCCAGTATAAGGTTTGTCATGTTTTAACTTGATGTAGATGCAGGAGCTGACGTTCTACGATACAGAATATCATCAACACAGAAATCTAATACGTAACATACATATAGTTAATCTAGTAACCGTAAAGGATCACGGACTCATATCACACATGTCAGATGCTAATGTTACAAACAAGTCAGAGCATCCTTGTCAATGAAGCATTGACTCCATATTCATGTATTGTGCATCAGCTAAAAAAGTGCATGCCATGTTTCAGAGATGGATCTGTCACTTGTTCGACTTTGAAGCAACAGTCCTCTGGACAGTGGAGACACCATCCACAAACTTGGTTCGAAAGATAACATTGGCATTATTGAACATTCCTTCCTTCAGAGAGACCACAATAAACTGCAGACACCAACATTGGAGGATTAACAATCAGCACCCAGATAGGCCTACCAGCTACAATGAACAGTGGATATACCCAAAGGTAGAGCAATTTTCACCAGTACACATTCGAGGGTGATAGATTACAGAATCTGTCTCTTGACCTATTTGTTGCTCTGACTATCTAGTCGCAGCAAACCCAGAGACATTTCCTCATTGATCAGGCAAATAAGAGCAAAATTTTGAGTTAAATTGCATTTCACAACAGGTTGTAGATTATGGTCCAAAAGGGAAGATCTTCTCCACTTTAAGAAGCAAATGACTTCAAATTTTTTACTAGTTGCCTAACATGGCGCAGAGAGTAAATATTGAAAACTTCATGGCATCCCCAGTATAAGTTTCCAAACTTTTTTACTTCACTTCACCATGTGCTGGACAGCTAACTTTGTTCCAAAAATCCATTATAGCATTTAATTTTCATGGTGGACTACTTTCCTTTACCTGGGAGTGGGGGAAGTGACTCTTGATCATCCTTCCAATGTTCTGAGTATGGCTCAAGTCAAGTGCTGCATCGACCTGTTAAAACCATAATATCGCCACTAAGTCAACAAGGCTAAAAAAAAACAACAATATGCTAATATAAGCAAATGAATATGAAAATGAGGTGAATCTCACCTCGTCTAGTATGTAAAGAGGAGCTGGTTTGAAAAGGAGGAGTGCCAGGATTAGGGAAAGTGCAAGTAGAGATCTCTGACCCCCACTTAGTTCTGATAAGGACTGTTTCCAAACACCTCCAAATGCAACACGGACCTCAAGTCCATCTAAGAAGCTGCATCCTTCAAGTGGTTCTAATTTTGCTGATGTTCCAGGTAAGAGTGTGGAAAATATTGAACCAAAGTCACTGAAGAAGAGAATTCTTACTCAGAACTAAAAGCATAGATAAAGGGGACGAGGTCAATAGAAAAGTGAACATGATTAAGATTTAAAAAAAAAACTCACTTGTTAACTTTAACCCAAGTCACTTTTAGTGTCTCCTTTTTCTTCTCATCAAGTTCCTCAATCACCTTCTTAATCTTGGCCTTGTCTTTCTGCATAATTTTATTTTGATCATTATAAGAAAGAGAACTGACTCACCATAAAAAACAAGCTGGCAATAAACAGCAACTGACCTCAATGATATCTTTCTTGGATCTCAAACCATTGTATTCATCCTCTGCTTTCTCAAACATTGCCATAACTTTCTTGTTGACCCTCTTCTCAATACTTCAGAAGTGAAAGGCAGGCATAAAATTAGCACCTTGCCACTTTTTAGTGGGAAAAAGGACTTCCACAGCAAGGAATGAACTGAATGGAACATAGGGAGGATTCCATACCCAGATAGTTCTGCTTGCAATTTTTCAAATTCTTCCCTTGCTTTATAAGGATCAGTAGAGGAGAAATCATAGTCTGTCCCACTTTTTCCAAAGAGTTGTTTTTCAGATGCAATCCATGCATACTTCTCAATCATTTTTTGAACTTTCATAGAACAGTCTTTCTGGTCCATCTCCATTCGTTTAACCTGGCAAAGGATTAGCCATCAGACTAATCAAAACCTCAACAATCTCAGAAACTTCACTTATGATGCCGTTGTAGAAGTCAGCAAGTCACCTCATTCTCCATTTTCTTCCTCTCTAGATTTGTTTCATTTACTATGACTTGAAGTTGTTGCTGCTCCTTGGCTATGCCAGTAATCTGGGAATCGCATTCCTTCATCTTCGTACGGAGATGATCAAGAGCAGATTGAGCCTTTTCATGATTCTTTCTTATGGAAACAACCTGCATGTTTTGCTGAATTAGAAAATGAAATATTTAAAACTTCCCAACAAATATCTGGAGTTACCTTTAATTTTTGTTCCTCTACTTCTGATGTGAGAGCATTAATTTGATCTCTTAAAGAGGCTAACTGATTTTCCATTGAAGAAGTTTCCTGTTTTATTGCTTCCATCTCCATAGTCAGCCTCTCCTTTTCATTTTCATGCCCCTGTAAGCAAGCAAAAACATTCAACTATTTTGATATATCGAAGAGGTAATCTGAATATGTTCAAGGTCAATAAAGTAAGAATGTTTTTTTTCCCCCTGCTGAAAGCAAGCATGAATGCTTTTACGCAATACTACATTATGACATATGTATTAACTATAAAAGGGGCCTCTACTTGTTAGCCGAAATAAATAAATACCAAGAGGTCTCAAACTGGCCGCCTAAATTATTTTTGCTTTCCTTATAAATTAAAAGGATAAATAAGATTGTTGTAGATATAGGATGATAAAAAAGGTAAAACAAATAAATAAGTAAATAAAACCTACCTTGAGATCCTTTGACGCTGCTTGCATCTGAACTTTTATTGCACCAATATATTTCTCCAAATCCTTGAGTCTACCCTCCCGATTATTCAAGTGTTCTTTGATTGATTTCTCAAGTGATGCAACTGTTGCCACACAGTTTTCATAGAGAAGCTGCTTCCCTTTTAGTGCACATTGAGCTTCATCAAGCTCCTGCTCAATCTTCTTCACTAATTCACCAAGCTGCATTGATGAACCAACATTGAAGTTTGCATGACATATACATCCCTTAAAATGTTTTGCAGCTTCCTTAAGACAAGAAGAAAACCTTGTGATGCTCATTCTGCTCGGCCCTGCCCTGAAATAATGAAAGATCGTATGTCTTAAGCTCCAACTCTGCTTTAAGATCCAGGAACTTTTTCTGAAGGGGCTGAAGCTCTGAGATCTGCATTTTAAGTGACAGATGATGATCAACAGAAATAGGAATGCAATTAATGGGATGAATTACAGCTTAAGATATGATTGCCTTTCAAAGTTAGTTGAATTTGGAATTACGTAATCAGTTACCAAAAATTCTGAGGGGAGATGATTGCTCTTAGTAAGTCCAGATTAGTCCTTTTTTTGGTGAAAGACTGGTCTCTTTTTAAGAAATCTAAACAGTGTTTCACAGTTTTTCTTCAGTCTTTCTATTTCTCAATTCTGTTTAGCTGAGGCTTATTCCTTTCTACATTTGAAGCTGGTTATCTAAAAGAACTAACAGTTTCTTGTATCAAATATCGTAATATACCTTTGCTTCAATTGCAGATAACGTTTTCTGATGCTCAGCCAGGTTACCTTCAGCTTCTGCCAAATGATGAAGTTGTCTCAATAGATCACCTCCTCCCCTGTAATTATTAGTCATCTTGCAGTTAGACATGCTAAAATTGAAAAGGTACTTGCATTGTATAGCCATAGTGGATGGTAACTTACTTGCGACTCCCACCAGTTAGCAGTCCACTTGGCTGGAAAATATCACCTTGAAGGGTTACACTTGGAGTGTGAATTTCCCTATTAAAAGCGACCTAAAACGAACAATATCTATAAATTATCTACAGCACATTTAAACTTAAATCAAATTTGCACCACTAATAGAAAGAAAAAAACGGCATTGTTTCTTAAATACAAAGACACATGTTGAGAAATGAATCATCTGAATATCCCTTTTCCACCACACCAACTATGACAGCAGTAAAATGAATCTTTGGTTAGGAAATCTGTCATCAACCGTATACCTCTTTGGCAGCATCAATACTCTTGCAGACAAATGTCAATCCAAATACATATTCCATGGCACCCTGCAGCACACGAGAATGGGTCAGAGAATAGAAAACTGAGAGAGAGACAGACCGAGAAGCTGACTGCTGAAATATACAAAGTTAAGAAAGTGGCAAGTTCATGGGCAAGGAAAATAAATATAGCTAGGATATAGACCACACAAGAGGATAGAAGTACGCAACATAAAAGAATAACAAATTGAATACCTTCAATTCCTCATCATAGCCAACTAAAGAAATTGCCACTTCTGCATTCTCCTTGCCAACCTGAAGAGCAGCATCCATCTCTTGAGAATATTATGCAGTCACAGATGTAATCAAGTTCCTGAAGATATGCCCTTATCTAATATTAAGTGAACTATCACTAACCACTTTGGCAGCAGCATGTTGAACTCTGGGAGGCACGATATTCGCTTGAATTTTGTTCAGCGGAATAATAGTCACTCTTCTTTGAAGATTCCCATTCTGAAGTAGTTGTTTTCCTGTGTTTTCTGTATCTACAACAACATTAAACAGCTTTCCACCTGCTGCAACCTGCCAATTGACACCATAAGTCAATAAGTCAATTTGTGTGTATAATGGCAAAAATTCTTAGAGGAGTCATCATAGCGTGATAGTGCATAAGCAGACCTCTAATGCAGTCATTGTACGGCTATCTTTGACTTTGATAAGCCTTGCAACTACACCTTTTACCTTTGACCGGTCAAAATTCTTAACAGGATCACGATAAGTAAACTGAACATTAGATAACTGAGCTGAAAGAATTCGAATTTCCTCTTTGAGCTTCTGCACTATGTCCAACTCAGATGCACGATCCTGAAGATAATTAACCATGAAAGAAATTTTCATCGAATACATCTAATGTCAAATTGAAAAACTGGAGACAAACTGAGAGAAAATATGAAAGCTATGAATCAGATAAGAGCAGATTCTAGGACCTTTTGAAGAGCCTCCATCTCACCATCTTTATAGGAAAGAGACTTCAGTGCACTTTCAACATTCTCAACATCTTTTTTCCTGATATTTAGTTCAGTTTCTACTGAAACTGCTTCTTCACGTTTTGTCATTAGTTGCTGCCTTGTGTCTTTCAGCTCTTTTTCACAATGAGTTATCTTAGTTTTCAGCTGCTTCAGTTCTGTTTCAGTCCTCCCTACTGCAATTTTGGCATCGCCTAGTTGATCTTCAAGGCATTTTTCCTCATTCCTGCTGCTCTTTCCAACAAGTATTCCCTATTCAAGTGAATAGAACACCAACCAACAGTGCAAACAGCTAGAATAAGACAGAAGCATGAGTGAGGCAGACAACTGAGTAATAAACACAACTAAATCATAAAATACGAATTTACCTGGTAATCTTTTTCCTTCTCATCCAAAATCTTTGATAGTTCCTCAAATTGCTTCCTTACATCAACTTCCCCTACTTCAGCCTTGTTAACAGCAGCAGCACTCTCTTTCATTGATTGTTTTAGGTCTTCAATACTAGCAAGAATCTGACAATGCAGAAGGTACAACAATTACCAGTATATTCAAGTTCATAATATAGATAAGACATAATAATGTAAAGAACAAAAGCCAGCAGAATTTGATGAAAGATAAGCCATACGCATCGACAACAATGGGCATGTTGTCCAGACATGTACATAGATGAGATACCCACTTACTTTTTGTTCATTATCCCTTTCACTGCATAGAGTATCCTCTTTGTTATTCAGAACAGACACCTCTCTGACAAGAACTTGAGAGAGAGAATCCACTTTATCTGAAAGGGTCTTCACCTCACCATCCATACTGGCTTCCTTCTGAGCCATTAAGTCAGATACTTTCTTCTCCATTTCCTGTGATCTAGCTTGCATTCCTTCAATGTTCATTTCTAGCTTGGAAATCTTGGCCTTCACTACTTCGACCTCAGAGACAGCAGTATCTCTTATCTTCTCTGCTTGGACATAATCATAGGCAATGCAGAATCTCTTTAATCGATCTAACTCTGCATTCCCGTTGGACCAATGCATGTATTGTGTACGTTCCTTCCTTAACTTCTCCAGTGCAGGCACTATTTCCTGGTCAAGAAGTTTATTGATATCATCAACCTTACTCTGCTTCTTTTCCAGGGTCTTGAGCGCTGCTTCCTTCTTGGTCTCGTACATCCTGGTACCAGCAGCCTCTTCAAGCATAGACAATATCTCAGGGGGTTTCATGTTTAGAACCTTCGTGATGCGCCCTTGCATGATAAGAAAGTGCGGGTTGTTGACATTAAGCTGCACAGAATGGAACAGGTTCTGAACCTGATTGGGTTGGGCGAGTTTTCCGTTGATCAGATACTTATTCCTTCCACCAACAACTATCTGCACAGCAGGTAAGGCAAATTCGAGCACCAAATTAGCGTTGACAAACATCATCTGTTTTCAAACAAATATGGCTGCTGTGAGCCCTTTCCCGCTTAATATCAGACAACCCCTAATAGCATGAGAGAACTGTTGGCGAGATTCGACTCAGGAACCGATCTATGCTTCAAAATCGAAGAGAAAAACGAGGCAAGGTTAGGAAACTGCACCTGCCGTGTCACAGTAATCTCAGAATAATCTTCATAACCAAGTGGGCTCCTGCTCCTGTCAGAATTGTCAAACACAATCGACACCGTGGCCTTGGTAATCCCAGCTTGGCCTTGCTTATAGACGAGCTCCTGCAAATTCGCCGCGCGGACTTGCTGGAGATTTGTGATGCCTAACACGAAGCAAATCGAATCAAGGATATTGGATTTCCCGGAGCCATTGAGCCCTGTGATTGCATTGAAGAAGGGATCGAAGCCAGGGACCACCGTCCTCGTAGCATAGGACTTGAACCCTTCCAGGCAGATCTCCTTGATGTGCATGGAGCCGGCAGTGCGACGTGATGAAGAGTAAGCTTGCAAGCCTAAAAAGAAGAATCTTCCGGAGAAAGGAGCAGGTAGGAGCTCGAACTGAAATCTCCTCAACGAGGCTGAGCTTTGACTGAATCAGAAGGAAGGAGAAATGTGGCGGAGTGGGGAAGAGAGAAAGAGAGGCGGGAAGTTGCTTTTCTGTCATCCTCTGAAAGAGTTTTTCAAACGTTTAGCGGCAACCCTCTTTTTTCACATTATTTTTTTTCTTTTTCCTTTTTCTGGTGGGGTGGGTCCACGGAAACTCCGCACAAGGAATGGGCCCATTTCGCGTAATTGGGCAGCCATAAGTGGGCAAGTGGGTTCGGGTTACACAGTGCCAGCCCAAACTTCCAATCCGCAAGCACGACCAGAGACCAGTGACCAGTGACGAATCAAGACCCTCCAGCGTGGTCCAAACAAATAAACAAAGCACGTTATGCTGATCTGTCAGGATTTTAACTGGCTATACTTACTGCATATTAGTTGTTTGTATGTTACGAAGAAAGTACACACCCGGAATGCATCGTTTTTTCATATTAGATCTCAACTTCACATATCCATAATCTATGGTATATTTGAATTCGAGTCTAATTTATCTATTAATCGAATGTATTTCCTCATAGAACCAGTCTAACAACTTATTACTTAAGAAGAATAACTGCCTGTGAATTACTCTAATAACAGATCTCAGGTTCTTTTCTTTTTTATTTTACATAATTTGGTCACGAGAAAGCCAAGAACTTAGAAGGTAACAATGACCCTTTTTTTTATAATTGTCGGTAAAGAGGGAAATTTATATCAATAACTAAAAACAGCCAAGAGAATTCATGCAAAAGCAGGAGGAAGGTTTTCTTCTGAGCCCCGGGTACGAGCAAGAAGGTTCTTCGGAGACTGGGCTCAACCCACGTAGAACGAGAAAGACGAAAATAGGATGGGGAAGAGAGGTGGGCCGGGGGGGGGGTTTGTGGAACCCGAGGGACAACATTGGGGCCTTCCAGAATCATGAAGCCCAATCATATTACCAATGAGGCCCAGCCCGCACACACACCCGCTGCCTGCTGTTTTCTCGAGCGGTCGACTCAGCGCCGGGCACTCGGTAGATTTCTCCTCGAACAAGGACCCACCCGCTCGGCGAGCAAGAGAAAAAGAGGAGAAGAGCAAAGATGCAGCATAGGAGATCTTCGGCCGGACGCCCCTCCGGCACCGACGGCTCTGATTTCTCTTACCGCATGGTTGTTGATTCCAGTATTCTTCTCTCCCTTCTTCCTTGCTTATTTTACTCTGCAATCTTTCCTGTCTTGATCAATGAAAGAGCTCCGCACGTAATTCTAATTGTTATCGTGTATGATTTGATTGATTTGGTAGACGTCAATTTCTGGTGTCAGGGTATCAGAAAGTAGCTGAAGGGAGGTCTCGTATGCGTTCACTGATATTGATTCAGGTGAAATTGCCACTCGATCGATGTGTTCCTTTGCAATTGTGAATTTGCTCCACTCCATCGAAAGTTCCGTCTTCCCTGCCCCCTCCTAAGAACATTCTCTCCTATCACTTTATAAGCTATTTTCCTTTCACTTGAAAAAAATTTTATAGTCTTCCGTGTCCACTTTGATTCGTTATAATCTAGTGGACTGATTGAGTCTGAGAGTTTCTAGAGCTTGGGAAGCAAATCTTACGGGGGGCACTCATGAAATGACCATATGAAGTTTACTGGAGGGAACTGTTAAATCAATGAGATATCTGTAAGAATGTCTACAGAAATTTCGAGAAGCAGGTTGCTAGGTGGGCAAAGAGAATGAATTTCCTATTTCTTTATCGCGCCCGCCCTTGATTGTTTTATGATTTGTGCAATGATGATATTTGAGGAATCTCTGGCAACTGATGGATTTGGAAAAAAAAAAAAAAAAAAGAAAGAGGAACAGCACAGCAGATTAACACCCGAATATAGTTTAATTTGGAACCGAATGGCTCTACTAATTGCGAATTTTCCTTATTTCAGACAGCTGTTGTATTGGGTGCAGCTCTTCCACTATCCATGTCAGTGTCAAAGGGGGAAGCTGTTAACGCTCTTTCTGTATCTTCTCTTGCTATCGGCGTTTTTTCTCTCATCATTGGGGAATTAGGTGATTTCAAAATACTATTCTGAGCTTATGCCTACTCGTCCATTCCCTGCTATCATAGAGCTGATTATATGAACTGTGGCATTTAAGGTCAAAGTCGCAGCAGGGCAAGTTTGTTAAGATTCTACATGATTTCATCATCTTTATCGGTAGTGCTGTCAGTGGCTTCAGTTATCAAGGGCAATTTGACCCTCCAGGTAAGAGGTTTTCAGTATTTTTTGCAATCATATTTTTGTCAGTGCAATCGCTTAATTAAAATTTTCATGTAGCTCCTACTCGTGGATGTGTGAAATCCCATGCAGGATATAAAGAATGCACGTGACTGGGAAACCAAGAAGTTCGAACTGCTAGAAGGTTCTCGTACTTTTCTCGGTGAGCTAATTATTTTTGAACTTTAAGGTCTTTACCCAGAAATAGGCATTGAAGGTTTTATATCCCTTCGCTAATTGGAGCAAATTGGATTTTTTTTTTTTTAGGTTTGCTGCTGCAGATAATTATAATTAAAACTGTAGCTTCTCTCATCCACAACATGTCTCCTCCAAAGAGAGCTTAATAGCTGCCGCTGCTCGTGTCAATTTATGGACCATTTGAGATGGATAATAGTTACATCCTTTCCACATGGTTTTTGGTAGAAAATTTTAGCATCTTTTAGGCTGATGATTTCTGTAGACTTGGCATGATTGATTGTGATTTTACGACTGGGGAGTTGTAATCAGGTTGCTTCTACATCCTGAGAATTAGTTCTAATTAGACTTTGATCTGCTTAAAGACAGGATTAAATTTTAGATACCATTTGTGTCTACTGGACCTGTATTCTTCAGCTTGACTTCTTCTTTCTCGTTATTGAATTCACTGTCCATTTTCCTGCTTGGAAGACATTTCTTCCTCTACTTCTGCCCATCTGTTCGCTCTGTAGGGATGGTAACTCCGTTGGAAATTTTCTGTTACCTCTCCTCTAGAAATTATATCTATCTGACAATGACTCAACGTACGCCCCCCACCCCAGCAGAAGGGATCGTTGCGTTGCTTTCTTCATAGTTATGTTGCCGATGTAGATGCAATTCATCTCATCTATGGTTATTGATTCTTTAGGAAGATTGAGCATCCACGCGATACATAGTTGGCTGGAAGGGATGAACCACCCATTTCATTCGATGGCCGAAGCCCTTCAACCGCCACTCTGGACCGTTGTCGATCTGATGATTGTGAATTAGCGGTATCTAACGTGATGGCTTTTTTTTTTTTCTTCTGTTTTGGCCGGCTTCTACGTAGGCTCGCGTTGTTTTTATGATCACTTGCTTGATAAGAAAGCGAACCGCCTAGAGAATAAAATTTCCCGAACGGAAGGGGTAGACTCGTGCTGCGAGGATAAAGCATGAGGCATAGGCATGGGCATGGAGGTGAACAATGGGAAGGAGTTCCGTCTTGGAATTTGACGCTCTCTTATGTCCATCGCATGATAAGTGTCAACTAAGACTGATAGGAACAACGTTGCCAACAATTGCAAAGCTACGTATCGTGAAAGGTTTCAGTCCATATACACATGAGGATATTATTATTATTATTATTATGAGTAAATTGATTATTTCACCTCTGATAGATATAATTTTCATTAATTTCATTACGACCCCCATTTTGTACATCACTTTCCCCCTTCTAACAACATTAATGGATCCTCCTAGACATCAATTGGAACCTTCTATACGACAAATTGGGTCTTCCTACACATCAATTTCATCATTCTGTACATTAATTTCATCTTTTTACACATTAAATTTATCATTTTACACATCAATTTTGTTATTGTGCACATTAATTACACCCTTCTACATATCGATTTTGTCACTCTATACATCAAATTCCTCCTTGTAGTATATGTACATTACCGGAATCCTTACTAAACATTAACTACATCCTTTATGAATATTAGGTTAATCCTTCCATCTAACAATCCGTGTGATTTTAATGAAGATTTTTATTTACTCTTTTCCTTTATATTTTACTCAATTTTAACATTTAATCCTTTATCCTTGGAATATTCCTTATGAACATCATTTTAGTCTTTTCCTCTTGTTCTTCTCATTCATTGTCTCCCTTCCGACTCCTCCATTGAATCTGTTAGGGGCACTACACCTACTCTAAGAATTCTCTGAACACGTCGAGTACATTGAGAAGCACACTTCCTCCTCCTCCTCCTCCTCCTCCTTCTTTCTCTCTCTTTCTCATCATCCACTAAACTCATTTGCGGCGTCAACCCAACTGTCAAGCTCCTCGTGTATACCGAGAAGCACACTCAGCTCTTCTTCTTCCTCCATCTAACTCGTCCGGGGCATCATATCTGTTCTCGGGCTTCCTTTTAACTCACTGGTTATATTGAAAAGCAAACTCAATCTTCCCATATTCTTGCTTCTCTCCTGAAGGCTCTTATTCTCTCTCTTCCTCCTCCTCCTCCCTCCGTCGAACTTGTTAGGGACGCTAGATGATACTCTCGGACTCTCCCGAGCAAGCAAACTTGAAGAAGAAGAAAATCAGATCGGAGGAGTGAGGGAGAGGTAGAATAGGCATTACAATATTATCATAGAGAAACACGAGAGAGAGAAAACTTAAAACCATTGAAACTGTCGGAGATCTATTTGGTGGGTCTATTTTTTTTTTTTTTAACATTTAACGCTTTAAGTGCAGGAGAAACTATACGATAAAATTAATGTATAGAAATACTAAATTGATATATAAAATAATGAAATTGATGCGTAGAATAATTAGTTTAATATGTAAAATGATGAAATTGATGTGTGTAGGGTCGAATTTGATATGTAGAAGAAGTCAATTAGCGTGTAGGATAATCCAATTGACATAGTGTATATAAAATGGGATTGAAATGAAATTCATGTAAAGTGCAGTTTTTCAAGGATGAAATAGTATATTTACTATATTATTATTATTATTTCGGGTGACGTGGAGATCCTTGCTCATGGGGTATATAATTGAATAAATAGAAATTGCAGTGAGCGTTTGCCTTGACTGGTGTCGTTCTCGCAAGCATCTTGTGATTTTGAGTAGCAAATTTGGAATTGCTTTCATGTGGAATTATTCAAAAGATAACATGGTATGGCTTTTATAATCTATTGAGAAAATCGTCGCTGTTACTTCATCTATCGAGGATCATTACATAAAATAAAATAAAATATTGTTCATCAGATTGACGGATAAGGAAGGACTCCAAATTCTCTCAACCGTCCCTCTGATCTTTTATGGAGTTTTTTTTTTTTGCCCTTCGTCTATGACAAATTATGTCCATATCTATTTAAATTTTACTTATATTAATTACTAGGATTTCTTTTCATGTTTACAACTGTAAACTCTTACCAACATACAGACCACAGACATGTGCTCCTCGGGTTAATTAACATATATACCCATAGAATTAATTATATGCACCTTAATCCGAGTGACCTTCGTCCCTTCTAACTTTTTCTTAAAAGAAGAACGCCAATCCACATGACTAAGCTACCTTTCGGCTGATTTTGTTTCTTCCGTGCTTGGTAAATCACAGGTAGAATGAACATGGCAATTAATTCATATAGCCATGGAGGGAGGCATAATAATTGACAAGAGCCAATGCGTTGCTGGTCAGCTGCGCGACGCTCTCGATCTGCTTCGTGACGACGGTCTTCAGGCTGCCGTTCATCACCCTCCCAGCGAACCCGTCAGAGCAGGTGTTCTCATCCGTGAGGGCGGCGCTGACCCAGGTCTTCAGATCGCTGATCATGAGCTCGAAGCTCTTGGAGCTCGGGGGTGCGTCCATCTCGGCGATGGACCTCCTAAGCTCATAAACTGTGTCGCCCAGCTCCTCCACGCAGTCTGCCATTGCACTGACCTCCCGGGGCTTGAGTCCGTGGGCTCTGGAGAGCTTCACCATCACGGAGGAAGTTGTTCGGGCCTTCGCTAAGGTCACATCGAGGGCAGTTCTGGCGAGGAGCCTGGGGCTCGTCCCGATGGCGCTGGCATGGCTGGCAAGGGAGCTGTAGCAGAGGTCTGGATATGTGGTTCTACTGCAACAAGTCCTCCTAATGAAGTCGGTGCTAGCAGGGGCAGAGGAGCTCACCCTGAATGAGCTTATTATTATGGAAATTAAGATTGGAAGTAGCGCCATTCTTGACCTTTGAGATTTCAATCTCTCTCTCTCTCTCTCTCTCTCTCTCTCTCTCTCTTATATATTACCGCAGGGAATGGAAGGAAGGTTGTTAATTTATAGAGAGGGAAAAGTCTCCATACTTCCTAATATCATCATCATCATCATCATTATTGAGCCGTGCCGTGTCATTAATGGAATCTTCAGTAAGATAAGTTACAAAGATTGGAATTGGATGGCATGGCTTGCCACGAGTTGTGATCGCCATGAGAGCAACCGCCTCTTGCTGGGCAAGTCTCCAAAAACATGCCAGCGGTGGTCTGATCATGATGTCTCCTTGTTTTTTTTAAGTACTAGTACCTTCCCCCTCACTGTCGAAGTTAGTTATCCCAGAGTCTAAACCATAGTTTTAAAAACCAGATCGGGCCGAACTGTTCGATCGAAAACCGGCCACCCACCCAATCCGGTTCTCATAAATACTCCAATTACACTTTAAATTAGGCCAAATCCGGTTGAACCAGCCAGTTCCCGATCAAACCAACAAACCCAATTGAACCCATGAAAAAACCAATCAACTTAAACTAAAAAATAAAAAATTATTATAACATATTTAATTTATTTTACTATATTTATATTCATATTTTATGTTGAATCTAATACTAATATAATAACTATATTAATGATTTTTATTATAAATCATAATTAAATTGTAATATTATATTATTAATATTATTTATTAAACATGCGGTTCGACCTATTGAACCCCGGTCCGACCCATAAACCCATGAACTCATACCCTGACCGGTTCCCGGCCCGGTCCGGTTTTAAAAACTATGTTCTGAACAACGGAAACTCTACATCTTACCCGTCCTTGCTTGTTTCTAAGAAGAACAACCATCCAGACTATAATATTTTACCTCACTCTCTTCCAGGAAACGGTCAACATCTACTTTCTTCTTCTTCCTTTCTGTTTGCTTCATTCGTCAGTCATTTCAGATAGATACCCATCCATCATGGCGGGATGCAAGAGGTTGCGTCCAACTAACTCACTCCTCTGAGAATGACATTATGAGAACTGTATGAAGGCATGTCTTTGAAAGGACTGATTATATAACATTGGCCAAAAAAACAAAAACAAAGGGGTAAAAGAAAAGAGCGGATCATGTTTTCTTAATTAATCAACACTCTCCATGGCCGATAAAAAAATGTTGTACACTCTCCATTGTCCTGTAATTTTTCATCACATCAGCAAGAGTATGACAGCAGCCATTTGCCTTGAGATCTCAAACTAAATACCTTAAATTCACCAACAAGGCAATCTGATAAGCTACAAAGGCTGCAAAGTGCTTCACAATTAATCCTACACTTCCCACAAGAAATTACTCATAGTATTGAACTCCATAAACTGACATCCAAGATTCTGCAGCACTCAGGTATAAGAAATGATAGATTAGGCAGCGTCAGGACTAACATACAAGTATTCAGTAGAAAACCAAGGCCAAAGGGTCAGCTTTCAAGCCACAGAACTTACTGTACTCACGAATCTTCATCAGAAGCTGGTTGTTAGCTACAAATCTCCTCCAAGTACTCGGACAAAGTGACAGAGGAACCTCATCACATTTCCTTCCTGTTATTGATCTAAATAATTCAAAGCAGCAGCACCAGTCACTTTGGGCCCCACTGCAGAGGATAAGAAAAGGAAAGCCAGAAATTGTAGTGAACAGGCATTCCTGCCATTTTCTATATGTTTCTTTTCTTCAGCAGTATTAGTGAACGGTGAACTGTTCTAACTTCATATATATACACCTGTGTGTGTGTGTGTGTGTGTGTAGACATATTTGAAGAAGAAGAACAAGAAAAGAAAATTACTAATTTATTAGCTCCATTAGATTTTGACACTTCTCAATCTATCGAACAAAAGGAAAATACTTTAACAGAGAGTGAGTAAGCCAGGCAATTTGGGGTTAAAGTGAAGCAGGGCTATAAAGTAGAGTTGTGCTTCCTAAAACGCACATATCGGCCAAGCATGCATATTGTTTGGATCAAGGAGCTAAGACAGCCATACCTCAAATACAGCAAATACAGGATGAATTCGCTTAAAAATCTCATCTTCTGTTCCAGTCGCATCAATCTATAAAATTTGGCCCTATCATGTCTATTGTAAAATTAAATAATTAAGTAGGATAGAATGTAGTTGATGTCTGAGACATGATCCATTGCTTAAAAACGTGAGGGAATAGAATGTCTGAGTTACTAAACACGTACCTTGAATAGTTTTCCTTTATCTGAGTAATAGTTAACCACAGGTAGATTAGATACTTTAAAAACCTTTAGCCTTTTCTTAATTGTTTCCATATTATCATCAACTCGGCCCTGCAAAAGGAAGCTTAGCTCTTACCACTGGAAAAAAAAACAATATTATTCAACCTTTTCATTAAAAGAAAGAGAGGACATATATGCACCTGATTACGGTTCAGTACTCGCTTCACCATCTCTTCGTCAGGGCAGTCAAAGAAAAGTACAATATCTGGATCAGCTCCAATCTGCAATTAGTGAAGGCAAAAATAAACATTTAATTGAATAATTATCCATAGACACGAGGCCATCCTACACTGCAGAAAAAGCAAAAGAGGAGACTTACAATCTTCTCAAATGCTATGCGATTTTCCTCATTTCGGGGAAATCCATCAATAAGAAACTTATGATTGTTGCTTGATTCCATCTCTCTCTGGATTAGCCTCACCGTCACTTCAGAAGGGACAATTTTTCCCTCTTTGATAGTGTTTAGAATCATAGACCTGTAATAACCAGTCCACCAAGATTAGTGGGTGCAACAATAATCATTAAGCATTTATACCTAAGATTTGCACATATTCCACAATGTTCTTCTTTACCCATATTCACTATTAGAAGTGATCTCTCTTCTCAACAGTTCCCCTGCACTTAAATGCACATATCCAAAGGTTTCAACAATTTTTGCGCATTGGGTACCTTTTCCACTACCAGGACCACCTATCAAAAGGCATGTAAATAATAACTGGGTAAGCAACCAGCTCAAATGATAGGTGTTGTAGCAATTTTATGATTAATTGCAAAGAAGAAAAGGCAGTATGTCAGTAGCCGAAGAACTATAATGCACATGTGAGCTGCATTGAAACACATTACCCAAGACAAAGGTTATGAAAAGATCCTTCATTGCCAAGGGATGTTCCTTCACCTGCTTTGACATCATTTCTTACCATGATGAGTATACATAAGAAACCATGTATATAAGCTCATCTCTTTCCCACAAGCAGATACAATAGACATGCAAATAATAGAAAAAAAGATGGATCTTTTTCTCGGAAAAATTCAACCAGAAAATAGGCAATAGAAATACTAATGATCATCTAAGAGGATGCCTAAAAGAGCAATGATTTTGGATCAAATTTGGATCACAATTTTAAACATATAAATTTAATTATTTTTGAAAAAGTTCTTAAAAATGGGATAAAAACTTTGAGATTTTTCTGTGTACTTCATTGGTTGATTGTCTTGAATCGTGTGAGCACGACATTTTCTACACAAAAAGCAGCAACAGTATTAGAAGATTAGTATTATAAACGATGAGATGTAGCAATAAGCAAATCCGAACCGCACCTCTGTAGTGAATAGCTTGCAGATGTTCAGCTGATATGCAGCCTGCTTTATTTAGCAGGGAAACAAATCCAAAATCAAATGAAGAGCACAATGTGAACACTGAAAAAAGCGACGGTGGGAGCACATAGATGGCATAAACAGGAGACATCAACCTTTGTCCTTTCTTTTCATAATTCCAGGAAAATGGGATAAAAGCCTAAAGCTAACACAATAAAATTGCTGCAGTATCAGCATCATCTGACCTCAAAACAGATGCCATTTGCTAAATAGCAAGAGACTTCTAAAATTACCGTACTTTTGGGCCATTTTTTTTATAATGGATAGCCAGAGGAATAGATAATGATCTTATTCATTCCCAGAATTCATAAAGAGGCATTGCATTTTCATCATTTATTCACTGCACACATATAATCCTCACAAACCGCACTTGCATAAATTCTTTTGCAAGCATTCTGCTAAATCATCAGCCGCTAAGGGAGTCACAGGAATTAAGCAGGCCGCACAAAAATGAAAAACAGAGTAATTCATTTCCCCGACAGATCGAGTTCTAACTTATGTAAAAGGCACAATCAAGCTCCAATTTATGCGTATCACTCGCGATCGTGAGAGGAGTGAGGACGGTGAGGAACCTGGTTGAGGAAGGAGAGCTTAGAGGAAGAAAAGATCAAAGGGGGAAGTGAAGCCACACGCCTCCACATCTCCCTCCACAGTGTCGCCCTTTCGCTTGCACTCGCGCATGAAACAACCGTCTAGTGCCCCTACCTTGCCTCGCCTTTCCGCCTTCACTTTGGTGAGGAGTTTCGGCTCGACAAGATTTCAGTCGTCCGTCCGTCGGACCGAGGAAGTTTCAGCTACGCTCGGGGCCTGGGGTTTCTAGCTTCGGCCCAATAGATTAAAAAAAACACATATGCTCTTTTTTATTATTAATTTTTACACCATCAATGAATATACAAGCTCATTAATGAGCCTCATGGACTGAATAGATAATCACATCGGTTTAGTCAGTTTATTCCTATATAATATCATACATTTTCCTCATGTCCAGGGAGGCTCACACTTAGAGTTAGTAATTCATATCTTATTATGTTTAAATATGTTATATTTAAATAATTTATATAAAAAAAACTCTCAACTTATATTTGACTCACCTAATTAGGATAAACTAAATTAGTCAATTGGACGAGTACACACTTAATAAAACTATAATGAAAATATTTATAATATAATTATATTAATAAAATTATCACCGTAAAATTTAATAAATAAATTTTAAAATTAATTATATTTTAACAAATAATACTATTATTTTATTCAAATATATCTAATTTTATGCTATATCATATTATAATATCCTTAAAAAAATGGTCAGGGCTACCCGTGGCCCTAATATGCATCCCTATTCACATTCAATCCTCCCTTTTACTTATTTGATAACTTTTATAATTTTATAATTAATATCTCTCTCTCTCTCTTTTCAAGGAAACAGAGCATTTGAGTCAGTAAATGTACGAAGTGTCAAACTGTAGATGCAGAAAATGAATCGTATGAGAGTGCCATCTCTAGATCCGTCAATTAGGAGTACTAATGATAGGAGAAAAACACATACCAAAAAATCAAAATTTAAACTTACGGATCAAATTCTACGTATGTACACAGGTCAGAAACACTACAAGGACGATGAACTCTTTTTTCAGCTTTCTAGATCCATTTCCATTCACCAAAACAATTACTAGCATGAAAATCGACCTTCCCGTGGACATGTCGGGCATAGGGGCAAAGCACCTTGCAGATATAAGCCCTTCTTCAGCCAACCACATGCTTTGCTTTTACCCAGGCATCACATTAGGTTCGGTTTGGAAGAACTTTCCGACAAAGTTTCCATAGAAACTCTATCATCTTCTCAGCAGAGCTGGCTCCTGAAGGAGCTGAGGGCTAGCAGGTGACATCTTACGTGGTGATTGGAAATAGCAGATTCCAGCTACTGCAGGGCAAGGTTTTCAAGGGATTCTGGAGTTTACATTGGTGGAATCCTTGGCACCGCTCTTCACAACCATGTCATAATTTATTGAAGCCAACTGTGACAAGTTCTGGTCACAGACGGATGTTTAGAAGCAAAGTGCTCAAAAAGTAATAAGCTTCTTCTAGCCTAAAAAATCAGAACCTAAAAGATCTACCTGCGGAGTAGAGTCATTCTCACCTTAAAAGAGAAGTTGCTGAATGAGTACTTCACAGCAAGTGTTGGGCCCTTGAAATCCGTCAAACTTCCACACTCATCTCCCTGATTCCATCATGAGCAACATGAGTTGGAACAGAGTTCACAAGTAAAAAAAATTTCATCAACCTATCCTTTGAACATTCAGGACAAGTCAGTTGAGTATGCACATCACTCTTCCTTTTCCGCTGCCATCTTTTAATCTAAAATTTTGGTCAATTAGTTCATGAATATGATTGCTCAGCACCTATATAGAATAAGGCTTGCCTCAATCTAACAAGGATAAACTTTTGAGTAGTTGTTGTTCCCTTTCAAAATTCGACAACAATCATCCTGTTATTAGTCACAATAATGCTACTCAAAAGAGCATCCCTTACATCCTCATCTTGCATATTGCTGTAAGAACCGCTGCTGCATGAGACACTACACGAGTCACTCATTTCATCAAAGTCACTTCCCCCTTGAACATGTTCATCTTCTGGGTTCCAAATGTATCGACTCATAAAGTAACTTGTGTCATGTGATTCTGCTGATGGTATGAACATAGCCTGTACTCAAGAAAACCAAGAACATCAAACCTATTCCAATAAAATTTTGGAAGATCGTCGAATAGAAGTAGAGTCAAACAACCTTCTGTTTTGCAAGCGTATCCCAGTTTGTATTCTTGAAAAAGGGATGTCGCTTCACCTGTAATAATATTTTACATCTCAGTTTCCCATATTTTCTGCATTCTGAATAAAGTTTGCACAACTGTTTGAGAGGCGAATTACCTCTGCAGCTCCAGTTGCCCCAAGTCTCTGAACTGGATTTTCGGTCAGCAATCTGAATAGAGAACATGTAGTAATTAGGCATAATAAATCAATTACTAGTTAAAAGCTGCACTGAACAAAATTAATATTATAGCAAAATATGTAGAATCTGCTTTCCAGCACATCAAAATGTTGGATAAAGAATCTTACTTGTCGATCAAATCATATGTGTCATAGCTGATCTCCTCAGGAACTTTCGGCCATGGTATATCTCTATTCATAATATTGTCGAAAATTTTCTGAAGTAGGAAATACAAATAACTGTGAGCCCGTCTGCAGCTAATATCCCTTTTCTGATGGGTTTTCACAAGTTGCAATACGCAATGCATAAAATTGGTTTCTCAAGAAGCAGAATCCATCGTTAAATTGACAAGATGATTACAGTGATGGACTAAAATGGCGATTACCAGAAGGTAATGCCAGGGAGAGGAAGAGAGCATAAGTAGACCACAAAAGAAAAGGGGGAAAACATAAAGAAAGCAATTCAAGTCCTTAAGTATGTCTGCATCCCGTATATTAGGAAGCATCTCAAACGTACTTGAGGGTGATCTGCATTGAAAGGTGGTATTCCCACGAGCAGCTCATAAAGAATAATTCCGACAGACCACCAATCTGCAGTTTTACCTGGAAGAGACCATATTTCAGAACAAAAGTCAAATACTATAAAGAAGCCGATGAGTCAATTTCATTCATATTTTGAGTTTCACACCGTGTCCCATGCCGAGAAGTATCTCCGGTGCCAGATAATCGGGAGTTCCAACGACTGAGTGCTTCTGCCTCTGCTCTCTATTTATTGAATGATGATCTTGAGTCTCATCTTCCCCCAGAAATCCACCGCCGCTGACCTGTGGGCCTGAGAAGTCATCAGTGCTATTGATAAGGCCCACCTTCGAGAGCCCAAAATCTGTCAACTGTAACAAAAGGGATTAGAGATTTGTGAGGACTGTCAAGAAAGAACAAACATGGATATTTGACTGACTAATGCCTTTTGAATGGAAAGTGATTAGTAATATTCTTTCAAACTAAAAATAGAATATCCACATGAGCTCTCCATATATAATGCATTAGAAAAGTGAAACTTCAGAAAATTCATGGTTTATTGACCTTAATATGACCATCTTGACCAATCAGCAAATTATCTGGCTTTAGGTCTCTATGGATGACATTCAGTGAATGCAAATATTCCAAAGCCAGGACCTGAGGAGAATAATATCTTTGTAAGATGTTTATGCAACAGGAAACCATGGTTAAGTCAAAAGTAAGCAAAGAAAATTATAAATTGTCCCTACAACTTCAGCAATATAGATGCGTGCCATATCTTCATCTAAGCAGCCTAGATTTCTCAGCAACGAGTAGAGATCTCCACCATTTAAATACTCCATGACCAAGTAAAGATTCTCCTTGCATGTGAAGGAATAGAAAAATCGGACCTGTGCATGGTTATAGATAATCAGAAAAACATAGAGAAAGCAAAGCATATCAAGCAGGAACATTCAACATCAAAAACAACTTACCACAAAAGGATTACGCACTGATATAAGGATGTTACGCTCAGCCAAAATACTTTCAACTGCATTTTTACGAATCATATCAGCTTTCTTTAGAACCTGTAGAGATGAAAATATTACTTGCCTTCATATGAAAGCTCCCCCAGCCATCAAACAAGTAAACGGTTGCAAAACGCAATATCAAATAAAAAGGAGAAAGAGGCTGCATATGGCCATCTGCTAATGATAGGAGAAACGGAAGAAGCAAAAGAAGAGTGTTTCTCACCTTAATTGCAAACAAGTCACCAGTTGCCCTTTTCCTTGCGAGGAAAACTCGTCCAAATGCTCCCCTGCTGATAGGTTTGATGATCTCAAAATCCTCTATTGATGTCCGATCCCTGGTACTAGTATTGATGGGGCTAGCACGCAGACTACGAACAGTGTCATCTTCCACTGAGCTCTCATCGTCTGCCATGGCGTTTGATGAATCTGCTTTATCATCTTCAATCTGCCCACAAAGAAGTACATACTTCTCCCTGTACAATGCCCAATCAACAAGATTGAATTAGAAGTCTGAAGGTAAAAGTTCATTTGGAGAAATTGACCTTTCTAATCTTTGTACACAATAAATTTGTTATCCATTTTTCTAATAAAATAGAAGACAAAGTGAGGCATCTGATAGAAATTCAACTCACTGCAGAAGTTTCTCTATCCGTCTTCCAAATGTTTCCACCACAAGGGCATCAACTTTTCGGTCTTGGATAGCATACTTCAAATCTTCCAAGCGCACAATCATATACTCTAATGCACCATAATCACAAGTGTTGACATTTGCAACAGTACGTGTGATATCGATAAGCTTGCTTATCTGCAAAACGTGTTAAATTTTTTATTAAAGACATTTTGTGGGCATGTCTAGTGACAGCCCCTGAGCCCTGCCCCAGATGATTTTAGTGCCCATTTTTTCAAAACAGCATGGCAACTGGTGGGGGAGGACTTGTCTGAAGCAGTTCTGAGTTTCATTATAATGCAAAGCTTATGGTGGTGTTGGTAGCACTTGTTTGACATCGGTGCCCAAGTCTCAAACCGAACAAGAACAGTTGACTTTAGGCAAATATCATGTTATAATCACCTGCAAGTGCATTACAAAGATTACAGCAGCAGCCTGAAGATTTTTCTGCACAGTTACATTTCTCCAAATCAGTGAGCTTTTAAAGAAGGGGGAGACTGGGGTCAATATTCAGCTGGCCTATGAGCTTCATAAAGGGGTCATCAAAGAAATGAAATAGGTCTAAATGTGCTCTTAAAGAATGGAAGCATTTGATTCAGTTAGCTGGAGCTTTATTGTCAATATCTTAACTGCTACTGGATTCCCTCAGAAATTTTATCAACTGGATTGAACTTTGTATACGTAGAGCAAGATATCCATCAAGGACAAAGGCCACTTAGTAGGTTATTTTCAGGGATGGAGGGGGTGAAGCAAGGATATCCTCTTTCCCTTGTTTGTCATTGCCATTGAAGTGTTCCCACAGTTCTTGAATGCAGCAACAGTTCATGGCAAGCTTTTGCATTGTTCTTATTGCTCAAAGGTGAATCTCTCACAACTTAGATTTGCATATCATCCACTTATTTTTCCAAAGGATGAGTTAAATTCAGAAGCCATGCAGTAGATATTTGATGATATTTAGAAAATGTCCGATCTTAAGGTAAATCCTAATGAAACTGTTCTATACTATCTATGCTAGTGTTCATCATGAAACAGCCAAAAAGATGATAGAAAGAGGTGTGTTCAGCCCGGAAAAGCTGCCACTAAGATATCTTGGGGTTCCAATGATTCCAGCAAGGCTCTATGATAAAGCTTGCAAACCTTTAATTTATAAAATAACTTAAAGGATAAGTAGCTGGACTGTCACACAGTTGTCCTATGCTGGCAATTTACAACTTACTGAAACTACATCGCATTCTGTGATCAAATTTTGGAGAAAATCCATTATTCAGCCCAAGAAAATTAGCATGACTGCTGACTGTAAATGCAAAGAATTTCTATGGAAAGGTAAAGATGGAGGTGCAAGGCTGCAACTAGACCAGGCAACCATATGTTTACCAGATAAGGAAGGAGGACTTGATGCAAAGTAACTGCTTTCATTCAGGCTAGCTCATATGTACTTAAAGGAGGAGTTCCTGGTCCTTCCTCCAACCACCTAGTTTCTGGTAGCCCTGAGAAAATTGCTGAAGCTCGGATAATCTTCTTATCCACTGATTAAATATGTTATTGGAAATAAAAGAAGTACATTGTCTGGGTTTGACTATTTGCACCTACCGACTCCTCTTTGTGAGAAAACTACCCGAGCAAGTGTTTAGGGGGATTGTATTACTTTTCATGCTAAAAGCCTCTAAATGGAAGGGAGGCATTCGTGATGGAGAACTGGCAAGGCAGTGACTCTATTCAGAGAGAAGCCTCTCAAATCTCTCCCATTGACAGCGAAGAAGAGAGAACAGTTTGGACAGCAGACACCAAGGGAGCTTTCATTTTTGCGAGTGCTTGGGGAGATATGAAAAAGGTGAGTACTGCTGTTAGGTGGCATCAGATTATTTGGTTCCAAGCTTATACCCTGGAGAATTTCTTGGTTAGAGATTATTGGCAGATTAACAACTCTTGACAGAGAGGCAAAGTAGAAAGGAGAGATAGATTCTACCAATGTCCTCTGTCTGCATGTTGAAGGAAGCATAAATCGCCTCTTTTTTTTTAGAAGATTATGGAAAGGAATTCTCAGATTTGATGCTGTAAACAACAGAAGAAGAGAAGGCTGGGATGATGAGCTTGACTGTGCCACTAGGAGGTAAAAGGCAAATATGCACAGAGTATACTTGGAAACCTGGAATGGAAAGTGCATGTTTATTAAAATCAGGAAGCCAAAAATCAAAGAATCTTCTAGGAGATAGCTCCATCTGAAGAGAAAGTTGGGAATGAGGAACTTGATCAAGAAGGCAACAACAGCATAAACTTTACAGGATTGGGAGATGCCTAAGTAACTTTGTCCCTGTTTTGTTCTTTGTTTTGCATTAGCTGTTTTTCCTTTCTCCCCCTTCAGCTAATATATGTGCCTTCAAGCTCGGCCATGAGCCCTAGGTTGCCAGTGTACTATACTTGGTGTACTGTTTTGGTGGTTAAGTTAATAAATAGCAACCATGATTTGTCTAAAAAAATGAGTCATTCTGATGAATTCTCAAGAAAATCCCAAATCTATGGAATCTTTTAGGGGATAATCTTGATATCAGTTACCTGCTGAGAATTCTCAAGTTCCGATATTGTTTTCCCTTCATGAAGCAGCATTTCAATCTGATTCACCCATGGTGCTGTTAGGGGTGATCGTGGTGTTAAACTTCCTCCCGAGGAAGTTCTTCTAGCAGGATCACTGGCCATAAAAGAATGTGCTTTGCATGGCAATTCACGAAATGCATTCAGATTCTGCATGATAGATGCATTGACAGAATCCGCCGTACAGTCAGGCATGTCTTCTGAATGCCGCTGAGAGAGGTTATCATTTCGAGTTAAAAACTCTGCTAGCTCTTCATGCATACCCTGAGTGCCCCTTCTTGCCACTTCGAGACTTCCTCTTGGAGAGCCCGTGCTTCTAGGTGTGCTTCTTGGAGTCCAGGATTCCAGTATCTTCTCAAGTGTCTCAGCAACTCTTTCAAGCCTCTCGTTCACATTTAACCCTTTCAGATCACACCTATCAGCAATTGTACATATACGAGAATGCTCTTCTACATGTACAGTAGGTATTTCTACCTCACAGATGCGGCAGATCATCAAATTTTCGCATGCTAATCCCCAGGATGCTCTTCTCCCTCCGGTGGAAGCCTCGCTAGGAAGGCATGCTTGAGTATCTAGATTTACATGAATAAAATCGCCATCATTTCTCAATTCAGTTTTTTCTTGCAAGCGACATGATTTATCTTTGGAAGTTGTCTCAACAACATCAGAGCCTCTACGATTTTTTTCAGCGGCAGAAGGAAGCTTCTTCCAAGAAGACATTCTATAGCTACTTGTCGATGAAGCAGCACTTCTAGCTGTGTTGACGTCCAAGCCGTCAGCATCACTAAAGTTTTTATTCACTTTATCTTTCCTCACAGTGAGACTGCCTTGTTCGTCTACAATTGAATTTGTCATCTGCTTATTACCCTCTTCCTTCACAGTCAATGGACCGCTGAAGTCATGCTGAGAGGCTTCCAAAACTTTCTCAGGATAAACTCCAAGATCACTAAGCTTGTGAAGACCCAAAATATGTTCATCTTCAAAACCAGTCTCCTTCTGAAACTGGACAAGCCGTGTGCATCTAGTGAGGATAAACAATAGGCGAGTGTGGGCTTGTTTAAGGGTTCCCATGGGCAAGTCTTGACGGCGGTCATCAAGTTTCTGAACAATGGCTTCACACTTGACCCAAAATTCATTTGGAGACATCTTTGCGCATTTGCTTGCTATAACCAGCAGATCCTCCAAGCTTTCTTTCCATTCAGACTGAGTCTCTGAGGATTTCTCAAGTATACCCACCAAGTCTCCAGCAAAGATTCCCAGGTCAGAATTAACCTCTTCCTTCAGCCTATCAAACTTTGCCCGTATTGCTACCATGATCTCCTGGTTAAAAGCACAAAATATGTTATTTGGATCAGGTATAGACAACTTAAAGAAAGCAATAAACCAGTACCTCCATGTGAGCATAAGCACGAGGCTTCCAAACTGGAAATGGCCTCACTCCTTTCGAATTCAGTTCATGTGAGAAACTCTTGATGTCTGGGGTCTTCTTTTTGCGGCCACTCGTAAGACGCAAAATGGCTTGGAATCGTGGAGACTGGATTTCCTTGGCAAAGGCCGCATGATGAGCCTAAACAAAACTCCCTTGTTACTCTCCTGATTGCCGTCAACCAGTAAGCAGTGAAACAATTCTCTGATAAGTTCCTTTACCTCCAAAGCTGGATTATTAGATGTTGGATTCTGAAAAGATTTTGATTGACTCCAGTGGACCTTTTTCCCTGTAAATTATGTGTCATGAGAGTTATACAAATTGGTGAATCAGCGACTTATCTTTTCAAAGCATATCATCTATCAATCTTCAATTAAACAGATGGAAAACTTAACATGGACGAACTGGATAAAACTAAACCAGCACATTAAGCCAGAGGATCAGATGAGTTCATTTGTAAATGTTGAATTGACATTATCTCAAGATTCTCTATCCAGATAGGAATCACTACTACCATTTTCAGATTTGCTAAATTTAAGTAATCTGAACCCTACCCTTTCTTTCTTTTTTCTCTCTTTACACGTTCCAGTGACCAGACCCTGTTTCAGCATTCCGGGTTCCTTTTTGTATGCACCATTCCAGTCTCTGGGAGCTCTCATTTTTAGATACCAGCAGTTGAAGAGGATACCAGAACACTGGTTCAATTTCGTGAATCTGTTGAGCTTAAATGGTAAATATCGCGTGAAATGATACAAGAGAGTGTAACTCGTATATAAACGATATATATATATATATTGCTCCCACAACAACAAAGATGAAATGTCACCATGAACGCCTCCACTGCGGACAACTATCATAGAGCCTTGACATGCTTGAAAATCCCAATGTCATCTATATCTATCTCTAATATCTCCATAAATTCATAAAAGAAACAGCCGGTAGAGAACCTGGCTCAGATGGTGCCGCCCTAGGCAGAGGGAGGGCCCACTTGGGCCTCGCATCGACGCCTCGGCTTCCATGGCTTTTGCGAGACTCACTCCCCATATTTAAGGGCGCAGCAGCTGCATGGAATGAGGAGGAGAACCCGAGGTTTGTGGAGCTGGCAGAGGATCTCGTCTTGATCTGGTTCAGGCCAAGCGAAGACGGTTGGATCGGCGGTGGGGAGGGCTCCCCCTCCTCGAACTTGTGATCGAAGCTCCCGTCATTCTTGTCGACGTTGCTGTCGGCGGTGGACTGTCGGTGGTGGATGGGGATGGGAGGGATATTCTGGAGCCTGGAACGGCCGGCGGGCGGCGTCGTCTCGGGCTCCTGATCACCTGTTGACATGGGAGAATGAGTCGTCGAGGTGGAGCGTCGACCTCAACGGATCGTGAGTGGAGAGTGATGCATGCCAGAGAGAGGGAAAGAGATGGGGACGGAGATGGAGATTGGTGGAGAAATCGTCATGAAGGATTTGGGGCGGAGGAGGGAGAGAGCAAGAGGAATCGCGTGAAGTGGGCGGGGGGAAGAGAAGAGGGTGACACGTTCTTCAGTTTTCAGTTTTGAAGGATTCCCCTTCCTTCTCTTTCGAAACGTGCTCCCCGCGAGCCAAAACCAGTGGACAACTGCATGATCCCGGCCTACGGTACACCTTTCTGAAGCAATGCGGACCAGAGACCCTAGGAGTAGTAGTAAATCGAAACCAATTGGAACTATATATATATATATATATCTCTCTCTCTCTTTTGGGGAGTAAGCAATGCATGATAGAATTAATTATTTGCATAAGATAATTAGCAAGCCAGTTGGAACCTTCTAGGCTCTGTTTTAACTTGATCACGATGAGACAGTGACGGAGTTGGAGCAGTAGACACATTCCAGTGCCACGAGCGAGATACATGGATTAGGTTCCCAAATCGAGTGGCAAAAAAAAAAAAAGAAAAAGAAGAAGAAGAAATTTAATTTCCATTCAAATTGGCTTCAACTCTCTTTTACAAACTTTAGCTCTCACTTTTAAAATTTTTTTATCTGAACCCCCGTACAATCAATTCAATTTCTTCGTCTTATTATTGATAGGTTAAGGTGGTTCTAATAACAAGTGTTTTAAATCATCTAAAAGATCATACTTATTTATTATATAAAGATTTTTATATCTATCAATCAATGAGATAACTTTGGATCTCATTAGGTTTATTTACCGTCGGTCGGTCGGTCGTTTTTATTTTTAAGCGATTAAATTTAATCATTGCTTCTCTTAATAATAATCATTGAAAGATGAAAGGACCAAAGAATTTAGTAATTTTTATCACCGTCTTTTTTTTTATTAAGTCATATTTCCCCGGAATTCTAATGCCATATGAGTCCTTCTCTCCCGGGTAAGTCTTATGGCTTGATCTGCATTTTTTTTTTCCGCCTCTAATTGCCTGTCTTCTATTATTGTGGGTTCAGCCTTTTGGATTGTTTCAACGCTCTCAAGAGCGAGTTTGGTTGTTTTTTTTTTCTTTGATTTCTTGATCGCATTTTTTTTAAAGGTTGTCTTATCCCATGATTTTAGTGATTGTTTAGTCCTTTTTTTTTTTTTGAATTGGCATTGTCTTGAACCCCTCACTGGTGAACCTCAAGCTTGTTCGATTATTTATCTGTGTGAAAGGTCTCTGGTCTAAGCCTGTTCGAATCTAAAAGGGGTGAGTTTGTTGTCAGCCATAATTTCAATAATAAGACGAGCAACGCAAGCCTTTGGAACTTTATTCTCCATACTTCATTAATTAAGATTCACATGTTCTAATATAATATGCAAAAACTTGTTAAATAATCTAAATTATATGCAGGATTCAACTCTCAATTTTAGCAACACGTGCTAGATTCAAAATTTAGGAACGAATTTCTTATAAAACATGCTCCATATATCACAGAAAAAACCAACTTGGAATTGCAGTAATAATTTTCTTACTACATCCTAAAATGGGCGATCAAATGATCGAATCCTATATTATGATAGTCGAATTACTGATTAATTTTGATGTGTACTTTGGACGCACGCAGCGACGTTCCTTCCAGTGCGCCAAGGACGGCTGCACCATCCTGTATCGAGCGAGCGCCCGCCCAACGGACTAAAACCTTTCAACTCCGCATGCTTGAATTTTAAATTGCCTCGGAACTAACTAGGTACCCGATCCATCAACAAGTACTTGTTGTTGATCGAGTCTGGACACGATGGTACGTATTCTGAGTCGGATCTAATTTCTCAACGGGGTATGCTCTAGATTCAAGTTATAAAAGTTGACCTTTCTCGCTGCTCTCCAGTCTTCCTCGCCATGCAGCCACATAGTTTTTATCGTCAATGTCAATTGCACCATTAGTCGTAGGGCGGCCACACACAGAGAGACAGAGAGAGAGAGAGAGGTTCTACGGATCTAAACTTAATTTTTAGATAAAACAACGTGATTAGGGTCCTTTAGATACCTTCTTGAGTATTGAAACTAACTATTATATTATATTATATTGTATTAGTTGTTAGTCGACATCCCATGAAGAATAATATAAAGAGAAAATATCGACACAATGTTCTTGTATTGCAAAATTTTTATGCGGACCATGATTACATGTTTAAGCTATGTTGTTAATCTCAGTATTTTCATACATAAATCATCCACCTCTCTTATATACGTACATGCATACATATACATATACATGTATATGCCCCTCCAATATAATGTCATTCTGACCATTTGACTAATAGAAGAATCCGGAATTTGCTTCTTTCTTCTTTTTTTTTTGGTTTTCACAGATGGATAAAAAAAAAACTTCGTGATATGGCAGTGAGAGAATATCACATTGATAAATCTTATTTAAAGTGAAATAAGAGTAGGAAATAGACATTGGGGGAAATAACTGTGGTCGGTCATTCGGCCAAAATCACAGATTTTATTCCAATAGTGGAGTCTCATTTTCCCTTTCTTAATTGAAATATTTCTTTTCCCCGACACAAATTAAGGTTATATGATATATATATATAGAGAGAGAGAGAGTAATTCATGTTTTCGTTTGAGCCCAATAATTGGGCTTAAGAGCATCACTTCGGGCTCAGCTATTCGAGCCCACCGAGCCACAGTTCCACGATTACCAGTTCGGGCTTCTCTCTATGAGCCGGAGCTGATGAGCCCAATTTTCTCAAGCTTCGTAGATGCGCCCGTTGGGCCTTAGGGCCCTTAATGGCTTGTTAAAGTTTAATGCTTCTCTTTCTTGTTACTTTACTACACTGCCTTTCCTCTCCTGCTGTTCCGTCCCTCCTCTCTCCTCAGGTACTAAAACCCTTCCCTTAAACCCTCGCCGCCTCTCCGCTGAGCTCGGACGCCGTCTGCAGGCTACTCAAGGGTACAACTGTAATCTCGGGTTAGGGCAACTCTACTCTCACTTCATGTAGTGACATTTGCTCTTCGTTTCCTGTAGGATGCCTTTGTCTATTGTCGTCTTTGATTGTGCTTATTTTATTTGAACTCTAGTACGGGGTAGTGTAATGCTTTTCTTGGCTGAAGACGTTTCCGCCGTCGATTCCCCTCATGTTGCGTTAAGACGCTTTCCTCATGGAGGAGGGATTTCGGCTATTGATTCGTGTAATTCATTTTTAGGTTTTTTATGTTGGGTGTGTAAAACGTCTCGCTCTTCCCCCCCCCCCCATTATCATTCTTTGCAGGTGTATTCCATGGGGTTTGATGACAGAGAAGTGGACTTCTCCGATGAAGATGAATTGCAACAAGACCAGATCAATGACGATTATGGATCTGAATCCGAATCTGATCAGGAGGATGGGGATGTGAAGTTATCTGAGCCCTCAAAGAACTCTGTATACAACACAGATGGCCTCCTCGATAAGTTGGGGGATATCAGCTGGCCCCAGAATCTAGCATGGACCGATAGGCTCTTCATCAGTATTGAACAAGCACAAGAGGTAGATGTCAACAATGATCTTTCCCGAGAGCTTGCCTTCTATACACAGGCACTGGAGGGAGCAAGACAGGCCTTTGGGGAGCTTCAGAAAATGGGTAACCCCTTCTTAAGGCCTTCTGACTACTATGCACAGATGGTCAAGTCGGACTCCCACATGGAAAAGGTGAAGGGGCGGCTCTTGGCAGAGAAGAAGAAGATTGAGGAGGCTGAGGAGAGAAAGAAGGCTCGGGAAGCTAAGAAATTGGCCAAGGAGGTCCAGGCCCAGAAGCAGAAGGAGAGGGCCAAGCAGAAGAAGGAGGAGATTGAAGCGGTCAAGAAGTGGAGGAAGCAGAGGCAGCAGAGCGGGTTTTCTGATAAGGGTGATGATTTGCCTCTGGAATTTGAGGATGGGAATGCTTTTGAGAGGTCAAGCAAGAAGAGGCCCGGGGTGAGCCCGGGAGATAGATCAGGAGGAAAAGCTTGGCAGGGTGGGAAGAAGGGAACGGACCGGAAAATGAAGAAGAGGGAGTTTCGGGATTCAAAGTTTGGGTTTGGAGGGAGGAAGGGCATGAGGAAGCAGAATACTGCTACAACAACTAATGACATAAGGGACTTCAGCAAATCTGCATCAGGAACCAAGAAAAGAAGGAGGTGAGATATAGATTAGATCTGACCTTATGATCATTTCTTACGAATGAAGCCTCTTTGGAAGGGCATGTTTACTTTCAATACTCTGCGAATTATCAGTCCAAAACCTAAGTAATAGAATTCTGTTTATGTTGCTACACTGCGGTTCCAATCTCAGCTTATGCTAATGTTTGATTTTTTGTGGTATATCTGATCTTATCTGATCTGTGTTTTTGCTCCCTTGGATTCCGAAGTTTGCTGTCCCAGATGCCAACATATTTGAGATAACTGCTTGGAACTCTGTATTAGTTAATTATGTTTGATCTCATTGTTGGCTCAACGAGCCAAAGTCTGGAGCTGTTTAGTGAATAATTACTCGTCGAATAATAGTCTAAAAGCTCCAACAGAAGAGATGACCGTGAGAGAGTGTGTTTGCCTATCAATAACATAACCTAACAAGCACAGCACGGTAGTCTTTAGGAATCATCATCAACTGTCACAACCTAGTCTTGTCAGAGACGGATGGTAAAAAATGATGCACGTCATTGTCTGAGAAGAGCAGGACAATGCCAGTATAAAATTGGATTCTAGGAATAAGAATAATCAGCTGAGGCCTTTGGATTCTTCTTCAGAGCAAGAAATGTTATCCTCGGATGTTGGAATTCCAAGATGTTGAATTTGCATCGAATTCTCTCCATTGTATATTCAGAGGCTACGGGAATGCTAGGCCCTGTCGCATTCGGTGCACTGCTTTTTAGGTTTCTGTTCTGGTTGGAGACCTGACAATACTTTCAACAGCCATCTTAGGGTAGATTGGACCAGAAGCAGGGAATGGTCAGAACGACCTTAGTGATCGGAGAAAAGATTAGCTAAAAAAAAAAAAAACTAAGAGGAGGTCCCGACGAGAATTCTCCTTTTCCCACTTTTCTGGGAAGAAAAAGCTATTTGAAATAATTACAACAGACCTGTTCGTTTATAAAGAGAAGAAAGAACCCGAATAATTGTTGGATAACGTAAACAGATGCAGACTGAAGCAAGATGTCCAAGTCTATGTCCCATTACTTAGACGATGGACAAATATCGTCGGTAGCTGTGAAGCCAATTGTGATTGACTTGAGCATCATATGATAGTTCCTCGAAACACCAAAAATCAGTAGAATCAATTCAACATCAACATGCAACAACATTTGAGTAAGATTCTGAAGTTTCAGACGCTGATCACAGGAAGCAGGAACCCAGCCCTCCGTTCCTCGAATGAGTACTCTATCTCTTCAGGTATAATTGCTTTCACTACGAGAGTGGGAACCGATACCGGAGCTGGTGTTATGGCTGTCTGCATAGGGACTGATATGGTGAGAGGAGTAGATGGGATGGGAACTGGCATTGTTTTGGGAGTCCAGTTCTCTTCACCTATCCCCGACATATTCTTCGTGGGAGTGGAGAAAAAAACGTTGCTACCTGGAAGGGTTTTCTGTAACAGCTCATTCGATTTTGGATTGGTTGAATCGTCAGGTACATTTGAGGAGCTGTTCTTTGTTGGAATTGTAGTGGATATGGGCAAGAAAGGTTTCCGAGTCATTGGTGACTCAGGTTCGCAAGCACTAGCAGAATCAAATGGATGCTTCTCCACCGGGAGCCCAGCAACATCCAATCCTCTCCCACCTGCAAAAACATGTAAGACATAGTATGTTAAAGTTAAAAGTTCTGCACAGTAGAAAGGAAGAAATGAAACAAAATGATCATAAGACCTTCCAATTCCATCCTCGGAGGTTTCCACACTCTCTCATCAACCACTGCGTACTGAATTAGCTATCCCAATTACTTCTCCCTCCATTTCGAGGGAAAAAAAATGCATAAACACTGTGTTCCCTCAATCTTTTACCTTTAAAAAAATTGAAATCCAGAGAATGGAAAGCTTTTCTATTGATTAGGAATATCATGGTCATAGACCATCAGGTAACCCATCAAGTCTGATCAAGTTCTCTCACGCCACAGTTGTTTTTTTTTTTTTTCTAATGAGTAAATGTACGGCACATCAGGTGGTGCTATGTTGGATGTAGAGATTGGAGTCCACAGTTGTTATTACCTACATCTGCTCAAGAATGATATATCTATTGGAATAGTGAAGTTTTCTATAGTTTATTATATCCTGTGCCTCGTTAAAATCAAAATGCAGGATTCCAGGAAAGAAGATTACCTGCTGATAGGCCAGCAAAGCTGATGTCATGGTGATTGAACTGATCATTTTGGTGGAGCCGTTCATTCTTCCCAGCTGCATGTGAGTGAGGCATGCCCTTGGCGGAATGTATTGGATTTGGCCTAGGCGTTTGAATCATAGGTCCTCCAAGTGAGAGTCTTTTACTGCTTGTACCTCCAGTTGACGTCCTTGGAGCTTTCTTCACCATCTGGATCCTTGAGGGGCTTGGTTTTGACCCATAAATTGCCTCTTGTTCTGCAATGAGCTGCCCCTGGAGTTTCTTCTGACCCTGAAAAGAGGAACCAAATTCCAGCTTAATGTTTGCTCGAGTAGTGCAGGTCAGTCAGCATAGATTTTATGATAAATAATGAGCTGATAACGAGTAGTAATGAGTGTTATCAAGAAGTGTCACAGGTTTTTACACGCAAACGTTGGCGTTCTTGCTCTTTCTCTTCCCTTAATACAGTATACTCTTCTAGCATGGAAAGGAGGCGAATCTGCATAGAAGAAGACAAGTAAAATGCAGGTGATCGAATGAAATGCAGACAGCGTAAAATTAATGGGAAAAAATATGCTCACGCCATCATAAGTAAATTCGATGCCTCTCTCTTTCTCCCATGCCAAGGTCTTTGAAGCCAGGGCCTCCACCATTGCTGTTCCATGATGATGCCAAAAGGAGGGTAGAAAGATTTGAAATTGAATATATACCAGACTGATTTACAACAAATTTAATGTAAGATGACCATGAATATATACCAGACTGATTTACACCAATCACATACCTGGTAGTTTATTAACCAAAGCACGAGCTTTCTCAGCATGTTTAAGAGTAAGATGAGCACCCCTTCCTGCATTGTATCTGTTGTCGTCCTGAGTATCCCCAAAAAAATGACACTTAAGCAAAGTGCATGCTGAAACGATTTGATCAAGGCATAGGTAATCAACATAAAAGGATGGTTAAGACCGTTTACTCTGTTATACTCTTCAAGCCAGGACTCCTCTTCACATGCTGCTAACCATTTCTCGACTTTCTCAAGCAATTCTTTCCGAATGAGTGATTCCTCTTTGACCTTAGAAATCTCAATTTCAATTTGTTCAAGAATGCAAGCAGGATCAGCCCCTCCTTTCATCAAAAAGATTTAAATCATATTCATTAATCAAGAAAAGAGATGATAAAAAATATTTCAGTGGTTCGACTGGTACCAGATTCTATAGCTCCAATGGCATAATCAACTGCCGCATCTATTTCAGGAGTCAAATGCGTCCTGCGGCAAATTTCCTCTAATTCTGTCCTCTTCCTCAGAGCAAGTTCCTTCATTTTGCTTGACTTTAACTCCTCCAAACGAGCAACTTCTGCTTCAACCTGTAGAAGAAGCTTGTATTAATCAAGTTTTGTTTGTCAAGGGGTACATCATTTGCTGATATAAAAATTTCAGGGTTACACTGTATTTAAGATCCAGATATATCATTCTTCTTCTTGTAACTTACAGAATTGATGAAGTCCACGGAGAGAATATTAGGTTCAGTTATTTCACATTCTGATGCAGCTATATTGCGAGTAACATTCTGAAACATCTGCTGTTCTTCAACTGGGGTGTCCATCAAATTCCAGAGCTCCAGCATAGCCATGGCAAGGTCTTGAAGCTGCCACATTGCAATGAGGTCATACACAAAGGGAAGCACCTAATCATACGAAAGGAAAGTTACATAGCTTATCCAGACTATTGATTACCTTTTGCATCCTCTGCAGTTTAATCTCTCGCAGATTTGCTATTGCAGCAGCCAGTTTCTCAATTGTGTTATTACTGATATCCCTCGGCCTTTCAGAATTGGCTAAGCTGTCATGAACCTCAGTGGCAGTATGATTAAAATCCAAACCAAGCGCTGAACAAAGTGAGTTCAATACGTCCAAATGGTCCTGAACCTGCTTCAATCGATCACTCTACAAAAGGAAAATGTACGAAAATGGGCAGAGTAAGTTAGAAAAACTCAAAAATCTTGAAATCGAAAAGGCAAGTAATAAGACAAGACAATTAAATGAGACGATTGCCTTCTTTTTTTCCAGTGCATGCAGTTGTCTGTGGAGTTCCTCAAGCTTCCTCGATGATAGATCAGACTCATTCAGGACCAGTTTAGGACATATCCTGTCAGTATACGCAGAGATTTCATTAGAAATCCCTTGAATTTGCTCAAGAACTTCAATAAACTGATTTCTTCTGTCAGATTTCCTCTTCCGCATCTCCTCCAGTTGTGGAAGAATGTTCTTCAGCTCTTCCTTCAAGCTACCGGCATTCTGGTCAGGCTAGGGGGAACAAAGAATATTAGTTTTCTTGAATGCATAATATTTTCCACGTCATAGAAATAAGAAATTTCTCAAAAAAGAAAAGAAAAGATAAAGCTGAAGTAATAAGACCGGGAAGAATTCCTTAAGAATCTAACAAAAGCAAATTCCTCTTAAATGCAGACCTGCTTTATATGCAATGGCCGCTCACCCATTGCTGAGCAGATAGCTGCAAGTTCTGCTTCAGAATCAGCAATAGTTTGCCGCAACCGAGCTCTGGATTGATTGGCCTGGTCAACCTTCCGTCTGCACACTTCCAGGCATTCTTGTTCAAGTTCAAGCATCATTTTATCTCTATCCCCGTCAGATTCCCCGATCTCATTCCAGATTATCTAAGTTGCACAGCAGCGGAACGAGTTTCTCAGATTAGACAAATATTGATCCGCAGAAGGACACGGTCAAGAAAGCATCTGGGTTTTGTTCTAAAGAGAAAACCTGAAGTTCACATAAAAGCGTTCCGCATGTTGTCTCTACGTGTAGAAGAGGGTCAATCGGAGTGGTAGACATGCCGAGAGTTGGCGCTGCTCCTGAAAAATCAATCACGTAAGCCGTGTTGACCTCAGGACAAGTCGGCAATCCCACTTGCCAAATCACAATAAAGAAAGAAAAGTTCGAGCCTAAACAATTTGCCTATTCCAATTTGCAGCCAATAGCTCCAGTTCGATCCACCATTGCAATTGAAAATACTCGGATTGACCATCAATCTTACACATAAGGTTTCCAATAAACGGCAGTTCTCTTTTTCTTACCCGGATATCAAACAACTGAAAGAGGAAATGCAGAAGCTGCCTGGGTCGAAATGGAAAACCTAAAGAGAGCAGACGGTCGAGGGTTTCATTTTTTATCGCAACAAGACATAGCGTTGGAGGATGTTGAGAAGACAGTAAGTAGACCCAAAGAGGTACCAGAAGCAAAGCTGGGCTCCGACGCTGATCTTCTTCCTCCTGGCGGAACTTTATCGAAAGAACGATGTCGCAGATGTGATTACTCCCAACAAAAGTGAGCTATTCCCCTGAAAATGGGCACTGTTTAGGGCTCAATTTGAGCGATCGCAGCAGGATGAGAGTTTGAAAGGATGAGAGAGGGAGGGAGGGAGAGGCAGGGAGCCGTTTAAGGCTGGAAAAGGGACCGTTAGAGAGCGGAGGGATTCGTTTTCATTTTTTTTCTTTTTGTTTCTTTTTTTTTGAACAGATGATGAGATTGAGATTGACGCTCATATTAAGATCCCTTCTGAGTTCTTTCGTTTTGAATTTTCCACTTCTTTTGTGGATGGAATAGGTTTTGATTTTCAAAGAGACCATAGTCATATTACTGAATATCAAATTTCTATTTATAACATAGATGTTTAATTATGTGATATAAATAATTTACTTTTAAATATACTATATTTTTATATCAATCATTTAATATTTTTTATGGATACCATATATTATACATTAAAAAAAAAGATAAAGGATACATCTTATATAATGTCTTAGTTTTGATCTTATAACCAATCATTACATTGATTCATTTGGAGAAATCCACTAATTAAAACCTATATTTTTTTGGATATTAAATATTACGGACGTTATTTTCAATCAATCATCCTTTTGGTTGACCAAGCCTGTCATGCATAAGTAGGGTTCGGTTCATTTATTAATGAAGCCATGTAGGGATACAAAAGCAGGGTATCAAAATTACAACTTACAAAAAATGAGCCAAAGAGATACCTGTAAGCTCGCATTCAACCTGTAGAGAGGCTGCTCTACGTCTAATTAAAAAAATTATCTACCCCAGAATGAGGGAAGGTGGCAGGGAGCTGTTACGGAATATGCTCGAGTTGCGTTCACGGCAAAATGTGTAGTATATATAGAGCAGGTGAATGCGAGTCTATTATATATATGACAAAATCCAGCCTTTTCCTCTACCACATAAGAGTGGGCATGTATGTTGGAGCTCTTGATCCGATCGAGTCCCCGGTGGTTCTGCGGATCAACGAGAGCCTCTGGATACTAGCCATAGTGCCGATGTTTCCCGGCATCCAAAGAATAGTTATTTGAATGTATATTATTTGATATTTTTGTAAATTACAAATAATTCGTGTTCTAATGGGCCAACCTATGAAATGGCAACACTCTTTCTATCATTACATTAGGGGGGAAAGGTGCATCAAATTAGTTCAATTAGCCATTAGCATGTCAACTCTACATGTAGTTTGAATCAGATTAAATCCTCCTGGAATATGAGTCTTTCTGGACAGGTTTTTGGACTCTCTTGTTTGGATCGACCCTCTCGCTTGTTTCATAACAGAATAGAGTAGAAAGTACATATTTATATGGATAACTACAGTTTTAAAAATTGGACTAGGAAGATCAATTCTTAGTAGAACCGACCACAAACCTAATCCAATTCCTATAAAAAAACTAATTGTATTTTCAAAGAGATCAACTCAAGTTAAATCAACCGATTTCATATCCAACCGATAAACCTAATTGAACCGGTAGAAAAATTGATATACTTAAAAATAAAAAAATAAAAAATATTATAATATCCANATATTAATAATTTTTATTATAAATAATATTCGATATTATGTAAATTTATTAATAATATAATATTATTTATTAAATATGTAATTCCACCTATTAAACATCCGGTCCAACTTATGTACCCATACTTATACTGATTTTCAGTTCAATCTGATTTTAAAAATTAAGTAGATGACACATGAGGTAGTTAATTTTCATGCGACCGATTTCTTAATATAACATAACTAGGATTATCCATGTAGGGATAAATTTAAAACTCCCCTTGTTTTTAGGAGTCTCCTACTATTATATCTCTGCATTAACGTTGGACTTGGATATGAACGATCCAACAATTTTATAACTGGCAGTTTTGACCGCCGTCGACTCTGGCTACCAAGTCAAAATGAAAGCTGGCATGGGCCCTTTTGGCTCCATGCTAAAGTTAAAAAAGAAAAAAACCAATAGAAGACAGATAGAGAAGCTGCCTCCATTCCAAGGAGTAATAAAATAGAGAGAGAGAGAGGCTGCCTCCATTCAAAGGAACATCAACAAGTCAGAACGACAGAATATATTATGCATTACTTAAAAAAAAAAGTAGAATAAAGATTAGAATTTTTATGTTCAGATACTAGAGATATATTTTCTTGTTAGTTTAGTCTTTAAACTCAGCTGGGCCACTAAAAATGCAAAATATAGCCATTTATTTACTCGTCCTGTGCTTCAATACAAACTTACTAAACCTCTCAATTTATGGAATGTTAATGATAAAATTCCCATTATATATATAAAAAAAAATCTATTACTTTTATATGCAGAGGACGGCAAAAGATTCATTTGATGTACAAAAAAACTGTTTTTAGGGAAGAAAAATCTCCAACGCAGTTTGTCATTACAAGTTTTGATCCTGCAAGCTCTTCAGCTTTTTTCGTTCTTTCCTTTTGGAAGAAACTTGAGTCAGTAAGTGAATCTCCGAGCTCCAACTTCCCTGTGCCGTGGCTCCGTTAGTGCAGGTTTTAGACCTACAAGACTGCGTTTTAAGTGAACTCTTTTTATTAAAAAAAAAACAAAGTCTAATGGCCAAACTAGAGAATAAAAACTATGGGGGGCTTATATGTAATATCACGTAGACTATATAAGTTCTCATGAGGGAGGCGAGGAAGGGAGGCGGACCTCCTCGGCTCGGCAGGGATTCTTACAAATCATTTCCTCTTTGATTCTCTGTCACTTTACAGTTTTCAATCTTCTCATCTCACTCTCTCCTCAGCACACTTCTCTTGGAGCTCGCATCTCGGCCACCGGTGATCTCGATCTTCTCTGGGTCGGTATCCTACATCACTTTCAGGAATTTGGTCGATAATTTCTGATCTAGATTTGTTTTCGTGTACGTCAATGTCGCGTGGATGTGTGCTCCTTTGTTCTAGCATGGAAAGCTTGGGTTTATGAGCTCAATAGCTGTTCTTATTGCGGATCCTAATTGATTTTACTTACATCCGTGGAATATGTGTCCGAGATTTCAGGTTATCGTGTTGATTGATTATTCATTCAGATTTTTTTACAATTTTATTTTGACCTCATGAATTAATGAGCTCAGCAGCGATTGATCGGGAAATTATCGTCATCACAGGCAGGGATGGGCGTTGGTCTTTCCCTTTTTTTGGTCTACTAAAATCTTAAAAACATTTAAGCTGTGTTGCTCCATTCTTGATCCTTTTTGGGTCGCCAAAAATTGCAATCTTTTTTTTCACCACAGTTGCTTCTACTAGATCTATCTATCAATGTTTCTGTATTTTGTATACCCGTTTTCTGTACCTCCAGGTCTTCACTATTTCATTTCCATTCTTGCAGATACTGTGTGGTTGTAGAACATGCATATATTGATTCTTCATGTCACCTCTGGATGTTGTAATATTTCTGCTGCGTTGCTTGTTTCAGATTGAGGACAGATATACTTGATGTTCAAGGTTTAAGCTGCGTGAATTGTTTGCAAGTTTCAAGCATGGCATGGTTTAGGGCTGGCTCTAGTGCAGCAAAGCTTGCAATCAAGAGGACTCTTGCTCAAAGTGGATCATATGCAGCTAGAACTAGACCTCTTCCATCGCAGGGTCGGTACATCCACACCACAGTTTTTAGACAAAAGGCGCAGTCTGCCCCTGTCCCTCAACCTGTGCCCTTGTCCAGGTTGACCGATAGTTTCTTGGATGGGACCAGTAGCGTATACCTAGAAGAGCTTCAAAGGGCTTGGGAGGCTGACCCCAACAGTGTCGATGAGTCTTGGGATAATTTTTTCAGAAACTTCGTGGGTCAGGCAGCTACTTCTCCTGGAATCTCTGGACAGACAATCCAGGAGAGCATGCGTCTGCTGTTGCTTGTGAGGGCTTACCAAGTCAACGGTCACATGAAGGCCAAGTTGGACCCTCTGGACCTTGAGGAGAGGGAAATCCCTGATGATTTAGATCCTGCTCTGTATGGCTTTACAGAGGCTGATTTGGATAGAGAGTTTTTCATTGGGGTGTGGAAGATGTCTGGTTTCTTATCTGAGAACCGTCCTGTGCAGACACTGAGGTCTATACTGACAAGGCTTGAACAGGCTTACTGCGGAAGCATCGGGTATGAATATATGCACATTGCTGACCGTGAGAAATGCAACTGGCTGCGAGACAAAATTGAAACCCCGACTCCCATGCAGTACAATCGCCAACGCCGTGAAGTTATTCTGGACAGGCTTATTTGGAGCACACAATTTGAGAACTTCTTGGCCACCAAGTGGACTACAGCAAAAAGGTTTGGTCTCGAAGGGGGAGAGACTCTGATTCCTGGCATGAAGGAAATGTTTGATAGATCTGCTGATCTTGGGGTTGAGAGCATTGTAATTGGAATGCCTCACAGAGGTAGATTGAATGTTCTAGGAAATGTTGTCCGTAAGCCACTCAGGCAGATCTTCAGTGAGTTCAGTGGCGGTACTAAGCCTGTTGATGAAGTTGGACTTTATACTGGTACAGGTGATGTAAAGTACCACTTAGGTACATCCTATGATCGGCCAACTCGGGGTGGTAAGAGAATACACCTGTCATTGGTTGCAAACCCGAGTCATTTGGAAGCTGTCGATCCAGTGGTTATCGGGAAAACAAGGGCAAAACAGTATTACTCCAATGACATTGACAGGACAAAGAATATGGGTGTTTTGATTCATGGGGATGGCAGTTTTGCTGGGCAAGGAGTTGTGTATGAAACTCTCCATCTTAGCGCTCTCCCTAATTATACAACTGGTGGTACCATTCATATCGTTGTTAACAACCAAGTTGCATTCACCACTGATCCAACAGCTGGGAGATCATCTCAGTATTGCACAGATGTTGCTAAGGCATTGAATGCTCCAATATTTCACGTGAATGGGGATGATGTGGAGGCAGTTGTCCATGCGTGTGAGCTTGCAGCAGAGTGGCGACAGACTTTCCATTCAGATGTTGTGGTTGATTTAATTTGTTATCGCCGACATGGACATAACGAGATTGATGAGCCCTCCTTCACTCAGCCTAAGATGTATAAGGTCTGCTGTTCATATCACATTTCTTCGCTTTATTTTCTGCTCTATACTTCTATAGTTATCTTGTTCCTTCCTCATTACATCACCAAGTAGGAGGATGTCCTGTTTCCAATTAAATAAATGTGTGTGATAATCACTTGCAGGCTCTTCTGAGCTGACCATTGTATGTGTTTCTTTTTGTAAGCACTAATATATTGACAAATTTTTTTTCTAACATTGTCGCTAACAGGTTATCAGGAATCATCCCTCTTCTCTTGAAATTTACCAGAAGAAGCTTTTAGAATCAGGACAGGTTACAAAAGAAGACATTGATGTGATTCAGAAAAAGGTTAACTCAATCCTCAACGAAGAATTCATGGGTAGCAAAGACTATGTTCGTAAAAGGAGGGATTGGCTCTCTTCTCACTGGTCTGGGTTCAAGTCACCCGAACAGCTTTCGCGTATTAGGAACACTGGGTAAGTGCTGAAATTGGAATTTTTTTTTAATGGTGTTTGTGGGTGGTTTTTTTTTTGGGGGTGTTGTTGGGGGTGTTTGGGGGGTATAAGTTCCTTGCCTTTTTCTATACTCTGTTGTAACTTGATACTTTTGTACAGTGTCAAACCCGAGATATTAAAAAATGTTGGGAAAGCGATCACTACTTTCCCAGAGAATTTTAAGCCTCACAGAGCAGTAATGAAGGTCTATCAACAACGTGCACAAATGATTGAAACTGGGGAAGGTATTGACTGGGCGGTTGCAGAAGCACTTGCTTTTGCCACATTATTGGTGGAAGGCAACCATGTTAGACTGAGTGGGCAGGATGTTGAAAGAGGAACTTTCAGTCATCGGCATTCAGTAGTTCATGATCAGGAAACTGGGGAAAAGTACTGCCCATTGGATCACGTCATGATCAATCAAAATGAGGAGATGTTTACTGTTAGCAACAGGTACTTGTTGAAAGATTTTACCTTTCTTACTTCACGTACTCATAATTTTTTTGTGGAATTTTATTTGAGGAGAATATTTTATGGAGTGATGGTGTTCAACTTTTTGTTTTGCAATTATGTCAATACTGCTTGGCCTGACAATTTGTTTTTTTTGGTGAACGCCTATGCTGACTGCTTAGACAAGTTATATTTGTGGTAACATATGGAAGTCTGGGACTAGACTGTTCTCTGACGCTGTTTTCCCTTTATCTTCTGCAGCTCCCTGTCAGAGTTTGGTGTTCTTGGATTTGAGTTGGGTTACTCAATGGAGAACCCCAATTCACTAGTAATTTGGGAGGCTCAATTTGGCGATTTTGCAAATGGGGCACAAGTAATTTTTGATCAATTCTTAAGCAGTGGGGAATCAAAGTGGTTGCGCCAAACTGGGCTTGTTGTTCTGCTTCCACATGGTTACGATGGCCAGGGTCCTGAACATTCAAGTGCTCGTCTGGAGCGTTTCCTTCAGGTAATCCCTGTCTCCCCAGAAAAATTTTTTTTCTACCTCATTGATCTAAGTCGTTTACTCATCTGTCAAGTCATGTCTTCTAAAAGATTGACCCTCCTTTTTCCTCACCTGAATTAGTCCATCTAGTTACTCACTTTTCATGAATGTGTTGGTAGATGAGTGATGATGATCCCTATGTGATCCCTGAGATGGAGCCGACTCTTAGGAAACAAATTCAAGAATGCAATTGGCAGGTGGTGAATGTCACAACTCCTGCTAATTACTTCCATGTTCTGCGGCGGCAGGTGAGTGTGAAAACTTAGGTTTGTGCATGCAGAGTCACCTGTCAATCAATCTTTTATGAAAATTTATTGTTTTGCTATCATTTACAGATTCACAGGGAATTCCGCAAGCCACTTATTGTGATGGCTCCTAAGAACTTGCTCCGTCACAAGGACTGCAAGTCAAATTTATCTGAGTTTGATGATGTTCAAGGTCACCCAGGCTTTGACAAGCAGGGTACTAGGTTTAAGCGCCTCATCAAGGACCAGAATGACCATTCCAATCTTGAGGAGGGCATTAGGCGCCTCATTCTTTGCTCTGGAAAGGTGGGGGCTCTCTACTATGTTTGCTGGGCTCCTATTTTTCTTTTGTCCTAAGTTCTTTTATGTTGTTGGCGTTTTGGCTAGGTCCTAAATTTCCTCCTTAAAGTTAGTTCCCTTACAAATGTAAGAATTATATATGCTTGCTTTCCAGGTCTACTATGAGCTGGATGAAAAGCGGAAAAAGGTTGGTGCCAAGGATGTCGCAATTTGCAGGATTGAACAGCTATGCCCCTTTCCACATGATCTGATCCAGCGGGAACTGAAGCGATATCCAAGTATGCCATTTCAAATCACTGAGCTAACTTGAGTTGCTCTAAAGCTCTCCAAAAATTTAAAAATGGAAAAAGATATCTTGTGCTATTTTAATACCATTGCTTTTTTTTCAGTTATTTATTTGCCATTGTTCCTGTTAACATTTTTTTAGTTGTCTTTGTGTTCTTCCTTGGGGCAAAAATAGTTTTAAAAAAATAACGACAGGGTTCTTAATTTTGTGTAAAATACCAAAAAGAGGGGCATTGATTGTTTGATAGCACACTAGAAGATGTGCCTAAAGATGCAAGCCGAAGGGTCTATCATGATCTGTTCTAAACAGATTGAAGAGTTAAATCATTTCTACACAAGGAAAGAGAAGCTGCAACACCACAATATAGTAGCAAATAGAGCCGATCTCTGTAGAGCGCGCAATCTGTTTACTCCTGTTCATCACATGCCTGCATTGATCTGTTTATCCAGCCTAGTCTCTTGAATCCTGTTTATGTCTCATGAACTGTTGACTGATGACGATCAACTTTGATTCTGTTATAATATTCAGATGCGGAGATTGTCTGGTGCCAGGAAGAGCCTATGAACATGGGAGCTTACAGCTACATTGCACCACGCCTCTCCACGGCCATGAGAGCCCTTGGTCGTGGAGCATTTGAGGATATCAAGTATGTGGGCAGGGCTCCATCCGCAGCTGCTGCCACTGGGTTCTACCAGGTTCATGTTAAGGAGCAGACCGAGCTCGTACACAAGGCCATGCAGCCTGACCCAATCAGCCATCCATTCTGAATTAATCCTGCCTGTCTAAACCGAAATGAATAAAATGATGATCGAACTGGCGAGGAGGTTTGTGAAAATTCTTGCAGGAAAGAAAGATTCTCATTCTCAGGAACATTTTCCCATCTAGCAAAGGTGGATTGAGTGTCCAATACCAACGGCACATTCTTTCTTATTTTTTGCGTGTTCGTGAGCTAAAAAACATATTACACTGTGGATGCTGTCACAGGGGTCGGAACTCACCCAGAATTTTCCGTTCCTACGATGGTGCTGAGCAGTATTCCGTGCACTCTTAGCCAATCCACAACACACAGCGAAATAGTTTAGCGAGATTTAGCAATCAAGGATCGGAATCGAACAATGCAAGGTAAGGGAAATTTCACTTGTATTCACAAATTCGAATTACAAGAACACGCGAAATCCTTACACGGTCACGCCTAAGTATATGCCTCGTGTTTCTGGCACTTGTTCTCCTCACTTGGATGGGTGAATTTCGCTCTAGGAGTTTAGACTTAGCTTTGGGGGAACTGGTCACAATGTTGCTAGCGCTTCCTTTGCTCGACCTTCTGTGATGGAGTGTTTCCTCTTGATTCTCTCAAGTTGCTCCCCTCGATCTTGAGACCTGAGTCCTATTTATCCTTGCAGGGGGGATACATGACCCCTGGTTTCTAGGAAATAACGTAGCTTCCATAACCACCCACTCCCACACTTTTAGGGGCTACAGTTTGATAAGGTTGACTGCTTGCCAGCTCAATCATTCGGGTAGCACCTTGACCGAGACTCCATCGTTCCTTGCCTGGAGAATACCGGGTCTGTCTGAGTGCCACCCACACTCAGTTCGGTCGTGGGCACCGCGCCCTTGCCTTGGATCAGTCGCTGATAGCATGGAACATTTACGTCGCTCGTCCGTGAGCGACTTCCCTAGTAGGTCTTTCGGGAGCACCCGCGCCTGTTGCTTGCCAGCTCGCCTTGAATGGGTTTTCTGGGAGGATAGGGCATCCAGCTCACTTGCCATTGACCGGGTCTTGCGGGATTGCTCATGCCCGCACTGCCTGCCACTTGGCATTCACCTTGCTCGCCTGGGAGGATAGGAGTCCAGCTCGCCCGCCCCTAACTGAGTCTTGCGGGAGGATAAGACGTCCAGTTCATCCGCCCTTGACCAAGTTTTGTGGGATCCCCTATAAAGCTTGGTAGCTTGCCCTTTTGTTCCCACTGATCCTTTTGCAGTCTTCCCTCGATTTTGTCATTGACTGCCATCTCATCGAGGGTTCGCCTAGTAGCCATGTTCGTGTCCGAGCATCAAGGGGCTGACAGATGCCATCTATCTAGCGGTTGCTGCTTAATTTACTTGTTCATTTTGGAGGAAAGGACAGGGCAAGACAGTTCACTAGAATCTAATCACCGTTAGGCGCACAAGGACGGGGCGGGATGACGCGACGGAGTGCAATCCAAAATGCAGTGAGTTTAATAAGTGTAATAGCATTCAGAGAAAATGAATTATTTTTTTTGGTCATTTTGTATAATTATAAATGGATGTTATTTATAGGGATGAGTGCTTTTTTTTTAATTAATATAAAGGGCATAGAATGTATATAAAATAAGAAAACACCTATCCGATTCAATTTATTTCGTACATGGCAAATTTAGCTTCATGAGTTAGACCTAGGGAGCTTCCGGCCCAACTTACCGACACAGCAGCTCAGTGATCGTCTCCTAGTCCTACTAGTCCTGGTTCTCAGACCCCGAAAATTAAGCCCAGAAGAATATTCTGGCCTGTCTAGTCTGAGTTTAATATGGCCAGGAGGCCCACACCCTGGAAGCCGCCGGACTTATCCGTCGCATGGATAAATTTATGCGCCTGATCGAGTTAAGACTCAAGCTTGAGGGACTCAGCCCAAAATAGAAAAAAAAGGGTTAGGACTTAAGGGGGGGGTGCGGGGTTCCTCCACCTGCAAGGCAGGCAGAGTGCAGCAGGGTGGATGGATTCAAAGAGGAATCAAGCAAGGATCAAGATACAAATCTATCTATTGAGGGTTAAACTTATTATGATACCTTCTTCTTCTTCTTTTTTTATTCTAGTCAATAAAAGTTCTTTGCTCCTCTTACACTTACTTAGCCAAGATCAGGTGGAGAAAGAAGCTGAGTCAATAACTTAATAATATGGCACTCAGCTCATACTTTGCAACTCACAGTAATTATATATAAATTCATCATAATGATCTTGTCGATGATACTAATTAACAATAGTCCAAAACATATCGTGTTCCCTCCCTCCCTTTAGGCCGCGGGGCGTGGCACTGGCAACAGCATTATTTAGGCAATCACTGAGATGACGCCCATATAATAATGATAATAATAATAGCCTGTTTATTATATATATGAGACTGAGAGTGTGTATGTATATATATATATATTTATATGAAGAAAAAGAAATTAAAGATACACTAAATGGAGAATGGTCGCGCGTGTGGGGACCGCCAGGCACGTGCCGAGCCATGGGAATTATTCGGTCTGGCACGTACATGTAATATCATGATTGATGACACAAAAGCACGTACGTGCGCGCGCACAAAGGGGAACGTCAGAGTTCGAGGCGGAATCTGCAGTGAAGGAAGGAAGGAATGATTATGAGGACGGGCTGGTTCCAAATTTGAAAGTTTAGACTATAATTAATTAATTCATAAATGATTACGATAAAAATAAATTATTTTAAAGGAGTTTAGTTTAATAAAGAGATAGAGTTAATAAAGAAATATGTGAGATTTTTATTAGAATTAAATATAGAAATCTAATAGTCTCATTCATGTCAATATTAATACTGTTGCATAAAAGTCATTTTTTCTAAGAATTTCTGTGTTTAAAATTATGCACACAGACTATAATCACTAGTAATTAAGCTTTGTCTATACCTTCCGATTTCATGTAAATATTAATTAGAGGATGCCACAGTTTATATGCAAAGCTGATTCGATGCATGGTGCAGTCCATTGTGCGCGTGTAGATATCACACATATTATATATCCAATTAGAGTTGATCGATCATCACCGAGATGCATAAAATAATAATAATAATTTATTTTCTTTTTTTTTGTAAGGTTTTCAGAGGCTATGGGGCTGGCTATCCATCGATTACCTTGCCAACATCCACCACCTAGCTAGTAGCTGCACAATCATACCAGCTGCCACATCGTGCTTGCTGGGACTGGCCCGACTGGTCACTACGTTAAATTAAGAGGTTTTATTATAGAACTTTGATATCAGCTTCAGCTTCGTTGGTTGAATATTGTTGTGGACCACTCCTCATATTTATTTATTTTTATGTTTATGTCATTATATTTTATATTTATGAATTTTTCATATAATAAAAAAACTAAATTATTGGGTATGCATGTAAGGAAATTTTTACGGTACTACTTGTACTTTCAAGATTTTCTCTCTCTCTCTTTACATATATTTTTGAAGTGAGATTTATACTTTTTCCATAATGTTGTCAAAAGGTATAGATCAATGTATGTGATAGGGATTTTAAACTTGGAACAGGTAGCAATAACACGGGCGATGACAAATTTGTGGATGAAAACACCTTTGACTAGAGAATGTATAGACGTCGCACTGTGCAAGTGTCCTTCTTACCTTTGGTTCTTGAAGGGCAAGGCGATGTTCATGTGTACACGTGTGTGTGTGTGTGTGTGTGTCTATAATATATATATATATATATATATATAGAGAGAGAGAGAGAGAGAGAGAGAGAGAGAGAGAGGAATCTGAGGGCAGGAGCAATGCGCACTCGGATCGGCAAAATGAGTGTCCCCTGCCCCACCCCTTTTGACTTGAATAGATGATTAAAGAGAGGAGGATAATTAAGGATGTCAATAGTCCACCCGCCCACTCAACCACGCCCCCACCCCCGTCCAATGCATGATGCCATTCATTCCCCCCCTAAAAAGATGTAGTAAAAAGGAGCCGGAGTCTCCGATAGTGGGGTTCAATTTCTTTTGCCGTGTAAATTTTCGAGCACCATGTCTAATTGTCGATTCAACATTCACAAGAAATATTGTCACTGATAGAATGAATACACGAGCTGTAAGCCCCCGTTTGCACACGTGTCTACTTTCCTTCAATTCCCTATAACGATGGTGGATCACTACACATGGAATAGTATCTATATATTTACATCTACAGGCCAATAACGGGAACACTTGGTCGACTACACATTTTGGATGGTGGATGATATCGGTCGGTCCTCTAGTGTCAGCCTCAACTCGGCCCGCCCAGAGAGCACCACCGCGTTTACGTGCGTCTACTGTGATAATGTCCGAGTCATCGTAATTTTCAAGGGGGTCCATATATTTATATTTATATATGTGTGTAGCTCGGGTAGCGATGGGCACATCCGCCACGGAGTGTCAAACGTACAAAGTGGATTGCTAGGCATCATGGCATAATGATGTGTCGCGGTCGGAACATGCATGCTTGCTTGCTTGCTGAGATGCATCTGATCAGGACAAAATAATATCTGCCATGTGCATAAAGCTCTAAACGCATGCATGTGCTCATTTCATTCATTATATGATCTTATAAATAGACCTCGACTGTGCACACCAAGTTTGGAACCCCAAACACACACACACACGCCACCCCCCAACAACGACTCCACCCAAAAAATAAAAGCATGTCATGTACATAGGAACATAGGTTAATCATACTGAATTTTTATGCGTGTATATATATATATATATATAAGATGATGTCCCTAAATCGAGCATCTTGAGGACATAAAAGTGAATTATAATTAATTACATCATTCAAACCTTTAAGGGACATTGTGCAGATCAATCCTCAAGACTTGCTTTGCACATGTATGAATCAAATATCATGCATGTTCTAGATCAATATACAGGAATATATTATGATATTATAAATCAGTTGATTAATGTAAAAGAATGAAAATACAAAAGAAATATATAATAAGTTAAGTAAGATGAATTACGTGCGGGTGACTGGTTTGTTCATTGGTCTTTTCGCAATCCTTTTAGGAAAGGGAAAAAGAGAGAGAATTGCAAATTGTCATCTCTGACTCTGAGCTGCGACAACACAACATATCACACACACACACACTGTTGCTGCTCTTCCTTCTAGCCTTTGGAATGTGTACGTCCAAGAGGAACGGTCTCGTCTGGTTTTTGGGCAACAAAGAAAGAAAGAAGGAAGGAAGAGTTAGACTGTATGAAAAGCATATATATATATATATCTGACAAATGAGATTGTTCGGAAATGTTTTTTAAAAGAATTAATAAATGTATAATAACATTATTATCCACGTAGATTAAAATATCTTAAGCAGGATAATATATTATAATTTCAGCGTTTGATAATAGTGTGAGGAGAGAGAGGGAGATCTCCACTGTATGTACGCATTTAGCCATGTGATCGATCGATCGATCACAAATATAATGGAAGAAATTCGTGCAATGTCAAGTCAGTCTCACAGGCTCGCTAGCCGGTGCATGGCTGGCTTCTGTTTCCTAAACGATTTAACACTCAGACACATAAACATAATGGGAATTCGCGAAGATCTATTTATCTCCGCTTGAAATAAACTTTAGTTAACTATGTGAAGAAAGATTATACCCACTATATACTAATTTAGACTTGTATATTTATGTTAATATATATATATGGACTCCTAATTCGCCCATTGATAATTTTTAACATGGTACTGTTCAGATAACGTGACCAACCTCTAATAAGTTGGATGATTGGATACTGATGTAAAGCCTATACAATTATTTACCAGATCAATCAAATAAGATTGGCATATATATAACGGACGGATCGCATATATGCCGATGAATTTCTATTCATTTTTTGAGATGTTCAACGTAAGAATCTGGCACTAAAATGAACTTCATGGGACATCAAAATCATTAAGTGAATTGATGGTTTGTTGAAGAAGAAAAAGGAATCCTAAGAACAATAAAATTAGTAATCTCTTCAATATTTTTTTTTTGGCTGGATACTTTGCAATACATAATTGATCTCACCATCCATTCTTGAAAGAATGTAATTAAGGAGGTGTACGCATGAGATCAAAATTGGGAAAGCAAAACTCTGAGAGAGAGAGAGAGAGAGAGAGAGAGAGAGAGAGAGAGAGAGAGAGAGAGAGAGCATTGAATTGAACGCTGGGTTGATGATGAGACTGAGAGGATCACTTTCATCAAGACATGGAGATGGAGCAATCTCTGCCTATCCATATTGGGACAAGTAGACAAGGAACACAAATCACTGCCTCCACATTGGTAGGCAAAAAAAAAAAAAAAGAAGAAGAAGGAAGAAAAGTAATCAAATTTAAAAGAAAAACACACACAGCCAAAGTGAGAACTGAGGAGGAAAGCTCTTTCTTTCCTTTTCCCTCTAGTCTCCTCTCTTCCTCCATTGCCTTCTCCTCTAATTATATAAATGTCAAGTTGTCAATCACTACTGGTATCTTTTATGTATGTTAGGGATAGAGAGAGAGAGAGAGATAGAGAGAGAACAATACCAGTGAGTGAGCGGCTGCAGATTGCCTTTCCACATTTATAAATCACCCTTCCCCCCACCATATAATGCACTCACCGTTTCCGGCTGAATGTAGAATGCAATGATTTCAATCGAGCACACGGTCTAATGTAATATTTATTCGGGGTTACGTTGTTCAAATTTCGTAATGGCAACATGCTTAATTCTCAGATCCATCAAGAGGTTGGGCATCCATAATGTCCATATGCTAGTTATGCTGATGGCTGAGAGAAAATTCTTGGATGTAGCGGCTGAAATAATAACCTAGAAAGATCTATATTTATCACATGGATCGACAATGGCCTTTGAAGAAGCTTGTGATGATAATCTCAATCAAACACACAAGGATTAAGTAAGTCGGCTCAATGTACGTTCTTAATTATAACCCCATCTCTAGCAAGCTAGATTTGTGGGGTTCCAAAACTGAATTGATCGAGATTGATAGCTAGTTATTGCTTCTCAAGGCAATATTGCAGGACCATATATATATATATGTATATATAGAGGGCATTCGGCATTGATTTTGATTTACAAGTTAGATGAAAATTCCATAAGATATATATGTAGTCAACAACATTCAAGGCCTAATTCACTTTGTTGAAGTTTGCAGTCTATTTCTCTCTCTAGCAGTTGATTCATGTTGGTATCTAACAGCTGGCGAAACCTTATGTGTGTGTATATACAATAACTTCTGAACTTGGATCTGGTCTCATGTAATGATGCATATTTTATGGCAACTTGAACAGGTTGGCGCGCATGTATTTGGTCATCGGTTTTCCAGGGAAGACGGAGTATGTGAACAACAATGGAAAAATTGGCATGTGTTGTATACTCTGTGGTAACATGCATTTATAGCACATTATAGTACAGGAAAATAAAGATTTTCGATATATGATCTCCTCATAATGACACAATATCTATAATACCATGATGTATCGATATAAAATGATAGAAGATTCCCTAATATGCTCCCTCAGTCTCCTTAGGGTGCTGGCATTGACAGATTGGAACAATGAGACATGGAAGTGGATCTAGGCACATTCTCCGTGAAGATATCAGCGAGTTGGGATGATGTAGGGATTTATCGGACGAGTGAGTTAACTACAAGCCCACCCGAGCAAGTTGTTATAGAATGAAGTGATTTTTTATCTTTTATTTTTGGTAGAAATGGAAGTTTATATCAATAATTAAAAAGATCCAAAATGGGTCAAACAAAAACATGAGTCATATAATCAGCATCACCACCTCTTATCCTACAGTACCTATGTTCATATTTCCATGCCTTACATAAAAAAATAGCCAAAATATCGTTCATTAAAAGGATATATATATATATATATATATATTTCAGCAGTGGCTCCTCCAAAATGATAGCTCATCTCGAAGAAAGGTAGCTTCCCTTGCCATTGTTGTTGGGAAATCTGCTGGCTCTATTCCGTCCTATGAAAATGTAAATGAATTCCATTTTTCATCTACAACACTCATGAAGTGGAAACTTCATAGTCATTATGCCATTTTTATTTTCATTTTTTCCCACTCTCTAAATATTATAGATAAGTTGATCAACCCTTAAATAAAATCAGTTATAAAAATAGAGTGATATAATAAAATTCTTATCAATCTAAAAAGAAAAGGATTAGATTATTATTAATGAACCTCTTACATACATTTTAGACAAGAGGAAAAGGATGCTGTAGATTGTAATACGCCTTGAAAAGGCATATTTCGGACATAGAGGAGTGAAAGTTCCCAACAATCGACGAGTTGATCATACCCTTCTATGAACCGTACGAGCACGTCCTCTATCACACCCCCACCCCCCGCCGCGCTTACGGCCCTATGCCCCGACCAACTCTCTCTGACGCAATGACGAGGCCCATGTGGTTGATATATTTCCCACTAGCCGAACCTGCACTATTCAAGTGGCGAGCAGTTTATTTTACATGCATGAATGAGTGCACAGTTTGCTATAACTCTACAGAGCAGAGCACTGCAGCAACCACCTGGTTACTGCTCATTTTCCTTGTCATTTTCTTTTTAATTTTCATGTTAGCACTCAAGAACAAAGAAAAAGTGCTGAAGAGCCTCAGACGTTCCCTTTTTTTTGTTGGTTGCCAAAAGTGATATAAGAATTTCAGGAGGGAACCCCCCCACGGCCACAAGCCAAACACAAGGAGACCTTGGCCCTGCAGTAATTAGAATTACTCCCCCAAAGACCCTTTCCTTTCTTCATCCTCTCTTTTCCCCTTATCCCTCTCGTTCATTCTTTCCTCTTCTCTTCTTCTCCATTCTCTCACTCGGCTCATCGTCTATCCGTTTCTTCTCCTCCCCCTCCTTCCTCCTGAGCTCTCCCTTCTCTTCTCTCGGATCAGAAGCTCTCTTCCTTTAATACATGGCTTTAGAGACATGGCTCATCAAGAAGGTAAAGTCCGCGCTATCCAACCGCCAGGAACCGGCTGCGAAGCCTGCCCACCCCACGACGAGGCCCATGAAGAGAAAATCAAATGATGATAATAATAAGAACAATACTGTGGGCATACTCTCCTTCGAGACGGCTGGCCTAATGTTAAAGCTCCTCCATCTGTGGCACTCACTCTCCGACAAGAGCCTCGTCCGCCTCCATACCCACTCCATCCTCTCCCTGGAAGGCGTCCGGAAGATTGTCTCCACCGACGAGCCCTTCCTCCTCAGCCTCGTCTGTGCAGAGATTGTGGAGAATCTTAGGACTGCTGCAGTCTCAGTGGCCCGCCTCAGCCTTCGGTGCCACAACCCGAGACTCTGGGAGTTCCGGCAGGCGCTAGAGGAGTTTGCTACCACGGGCCATGACGCGTATGGGTGGGCCCTGGGCCCGAAAGAGATGGAATCTGTGGCTAAAAAGATGGATCGGTATGCGAAGGCGACAGCTTCGTTGCAAAGAGAGATTCACGAGCTTGAGGCGATGGAGAGCAGTCTGAGGAAAATCTTGCAGATGGGCAGTGCGGCTGAACCAAACACTAAGGCCGTCGATCTCCAGCAGAAGATCTTGTGGCAGAAGGAAGAGGTCAAGAGCCTTCGGGAGAGATCCCTGTGGGCTCGCAGCTTCGACTCTGTCACCTCACTGCTGGTGCATTCTGTCTTCACGGCCCTTGCAAGGATGAAGATTGTGTTCTGCCTCAGAGGAATGGATCACCCCTCCGCGCTCCCTCGCAGCCTCTCCGCCTCGGCCGCCGTCCACCCGGGGCCCCATCCAGTTAACTGCTCTGTCTCAGGGCCACTGAAGCCTGGGGAGGCCGGGGCTGAGGGGTTCTTCCAAAGCAACTCAAGGGCATTGAGGCCGCCGGCAAGCACACTCGGTTACGCTGCGCTTGCCCACCACTACGCAGGTCTCATCATAGTGATCGAGAAGATGATCAGGTCACCGCAGCTGATCGGGCTCGACGCGAGGGAGGACCTGTACTCGATGCTACCGGGGAGCATAAGGTCAGCCCTCAGGAGCAGGTTGAGTGGGGTGAGGATGTGGGCGGCGGACGCAGCCCTAGCAGCAGAGTGGAGGGAGGCGATGGGGCGAATCATCAGATGGCTGTCCCCACTGGCGCACAACATGATCAAGTGGCAGAGCGAGAGGAGCTTCGAGCAGCAGAATCTAGTACAGAGGATGAATAAGATCAGCAATGGAAGTAACAGCGTGTTTCTGCTGCAGACCTTGTACTTTGCGGACAAGGACAAGGCGGAAGCCGCCATTTCGGAGCTGCTAGTTGGGTTGAATTACATTTGGAGGTTCGAAATGGAGATGACTGCCAGGGCCTTGTTTGACTGTGCCAATAAACAGCACCATCTTCAACAGTTTTGTGAATAATTTTAAGTTCAAAGCGATCACGATGACAGTAGTGTTCGATCCGGATCTTACTCTGGGGCATAATTTTGCTGCTGTCTTTGATTTTTTTTTTTTTCCTTTTCTTGGGGTTAATTTGCTAATGCTCTTTGCGGGGTTTTGCTTTCCAGATTTCGACTTTTTTTTTTGTGGGGGGTGGTGGTGGTGTTGGGGACGATTTCTAACAGTGATTTGTAAATGGCAACGGCAATGTACTAATTAATCCATGTCAATTCGAGGGAAAATAAAGCAGTATTTTTCGGAGATGCCATATCCAACACTATCTACCGCTAAGCAATGGAGTGGCGGACAGTTTATCACGGATGGGAAGGGATCATGGCAGGAATCTAGTTTATTTTGATTTGCCACCACAATAATTGGCCGCGGACATTTTGTTTGATAGTCTGGGGATTGTTACTTTGAGATGTATCCCGACTGGTAGGCAAGACGGGAATGATGATGCTGGTTGATTTGATTCCAGCCGAACAATGCCTCTTCATAGTCTAGAACACGACTAAGCCCACACCCTTTTCGGGCAATTATTGTTGTTGGGCGAATCCGACCCACACGGAGAATGGAATTTTTATCGGATATTCAAATTTAAAAACAATATGCACTCAAAAATTATGTAAGAAAATGGTAGATGGGGAAATCTCTTCACTTAAGATTTGAACTCGAGTTGGTCTGAAAGTTTTAGTGTACGTAAGAACAGGATTTATCAACATGATAAACAATTCTGTGGGTGACACAGGGAACGTTATACCATGTAAGAATCTCTTGGATCAGAAGACGGCAAGAGGAATTGTAGCATGGGCCGTGAGAATCATGGGAAGATTCAATGGGCGTTTTGTTAGTAGGCGGCCTTGTGATTCAGGCCCACATAGGAAACCAAGCCCATATGCAATAGTAGTAAGCTATATTCTCTCTCTGTGTTTTTTTTTTCTTCATTATTTTCTCTTTCCATTTTATTTATTGTTAAGCTTCTGTCGGCACGTGAATGAATCGAGTCTTTAATGAATGCGCCTCCAAAGCCCAGGAAGGCTGTCCGCAGTGTTTCGTGAACTGAACCAATCAACCGAACACGTAGCGGCAGCCCACCAAAGCGACAGAACAAGAATCGCCCCCCGAAGATAAGATGAGAAGGGAATTTGACCTCTCTCTCCGATTTGCGTTTCTGATCGCCGTCTTCGTCTCACGAGTCGAGTCGCTATCGCAACCCCATGCTCTGAAATCCTTCAACCTCAGCTATATTCAGGTGTTATGCGATTTTACAGCTCGCTGTGATTTTGTTCCACTCTTGTTGGATCGGTTCTTGACTTGAATTGTGTTCTTCTGATGGGAGAAAAAAAAAAAGGAAGTGGGCAGCTGTTCTTACACGGTGTCGATAACGACAAGCTGCTCCTCGACCTCGTACACCCGAGACCAGATCAGCATCTCCTTCGGTGATGCTTACGGCAATCAGGTCCTCCATCGTTCTTCCTTACTTCCTATTCTTGGTTGATCTAATGCTGATTCTTGATTGTTTTCGTTCCTTCTGTACATTCTGATTCCGATTCCGATTGATTGTGAGCTCGACTGTTAGTTGTTCATAGCTCTTATTTGATCCAAGTTTTGCCGTGTCCTCTGTACTTTAGGTGTTCCTTGATCGGAATAGCACAATCAGCCATGGATTTCTCTCTGTTTCTATGCGGCCATTTCAATTGCATTCCGTTTATCTCCTTGTATACAAACCTGAATTTATAGGGTAACTACAGTTAATTGCAATGGACGGCCTCTTTTTCTCAATGGTTCACTGAAGCAGATGAAATATTCTTTACTGCAGGAAGCGTTTGAAACTCTCCTTTTTTCAGATGTCAGTTCTTTACTTCTATTTTTTTTGTTTTATATTGGTACTGGTCACTGACAACTTCACGAGACCCAAAAAAAAAGAGAGTTAGTTCTTCAGACCTGACTTTATTAGTTGTGAAACTTAGAATTCACTGTCACGGAGTCTTCGTAGTATCTGACAAACAAAGGAGAGGTAACAGAGTTCATGTTCCAAACAAAATATTGCATCAGTTTCTGTGCACATATTCGGTTTTGGGATGATATTGTTCTATAATTAAGGACTTCTAACTTACAAGGCTTTACTTTGACCGTCATACTTGTAGTTTAGATGTTATACAATATACACACTCTGCTTTTTATTGCATGAAAACAGAGTACGAGAAGTTTTTGGATAACTGAAAGAACCGGGAAAAAAATGCCTGAGCAATCGTATGAATCAAGCTATGTGTCCAAGACTTAGGTCTGACTCTGCAAATTCTTCTGTAAACTGTGTGGCCAGATTTATGCTCCGAGGATTGATGACCCATCATCGAGAACATTTGAGCGGTGTTCCTCGGACACATTTGAGATACTCGGGCCATGTGCATACCAGATATGCTACGTATACCTATACAGGAGTGGCCCTGATGGGTGGATGCCTGATAGTGTGACAATCTACGGGCACAACTCGAGGGCTGTTACATTCTACTACAGGGCCTTCATCCCTAGTGAAGTGTGGTATGGTTTTAACCTCTGCAACAGCGCTGCTTCTTCAAGGGGGAGCAGATTCATGGTGAGCTTGGCGTATGCCTTCCTAGTTAGTGCTTTCTTCTGTCTCTGCCTATAGTCTATCCATTGAAAGGTTATCCTTGAACTAATTGATATCTGTATAGCTTTGTCCTGAGATTCGATTACGTGATGCATCTGTTTAGTGGGGTGGTGGGGAAAAAGGAAATCTTGTACTATGCGTTTAGCGTGTGAAGTACATGAGATACCTGGGTGCCTGAGATGTAGAGCGGAGAAAATAGGCAGGAGTGAGTATATAATGCGTGGTAGGCCACAACACCTACCAGGCAGTGTTTATTACTGGGGGGTGGAGCCAGGTCTTCGAGTGATCTGTCGGGTTGGCTAACCATTCATCGGCCTTGCGGGCTGATTAGAAGGTTCTGAGGGTTTAAATGGGCCTAGTTGCGGTGCTGCTCTAGGAACCTGCAGAGAAGTTGAATATGGGGTTGGTGGCCTGCGTCTACTCTTCAATACTTCGGCTGGTAGGGCAAGGGAGAGTGCGGTGGTGAGGAAAAATATAAGAGGCTTCAAATTTGCCCTTCTTCAATTCAACCATATCCATATATCAATCGAATACTACTGCCGCTACATTTAGAGTTGCTTTCTCATGATCGATCAGTCATAACCAACGAAATGATCGCATCATCAAGCAAGAAATAAAAAACTAAACAAAGGATGATGAGGCCTTAGGACTTTATGGGCTTCTTGAATTTATAATGGGCCCCGCCCCTGACTTTTAAGATAAAACTCGCCTCTCTAGCCAATTGAGCATAGGCCACTTATCTGATAAAATTTGACCAACGACCACTGCACGATCCGGTCCAATCCTATCGTAGCTGCTGTGAATATTGGAATGACTTGTGTTATCCATCCACTCTTAAGGATGGATGGAGAACAGAATAATACTATAGGCAAACCACTTAAATTTCGGGTTGTTGGATCTTCTCCTCACAGTTCAATGGTGAAATTAGAATGTGATGGGATTACAGACGGATAATCAAATTGGCTACTCTGTAGCATAACAATCATGTAATCTCGTTCGTTCAAGCCCATAATTGTATGATTAAGCATACCCTAAACTTGACATGTTAGTGGGCCTCTGTCATTCAAGAAAACTACGTTCTCTTCTCTCTCGGTGTCTGTCATTCACTATCCACGTTTAGAACGAACCCAGCTCCAGTTTAGTTTAGTCAAATTGATGCACCGCATCGAATCCGTCATTTTGAGGCCTTCTGTCGGACTCGGACAAATTGCTCCGTCATCTCCCCATCTTCCGGTCAATTCGTTCGATTTCTCTCTAGGCAAGGCCGAACTTTCCACCGAATCTCTCTCGCGGGCTGGTGGCCGGTTGATCAACTCACGTGTTCCACCATTTCTTGATCCAGAAGCTTCGCCATTTATTTGTCTTTGTGTATATATGATTTTCCCCTGCAAAAGAATCCAGTGACCATGGCTTCCCACCGGAGAGCTCAGCTCGCGCTTAATGCCTTCCGCAATTTCACATCGAAGCTCGCTCGCACGAGACCTTCAGCGACGCATCGCATTTCAAGAATCCCTCGTCTCGGTTCTTCTATTTTGGCTGATAATACCCCGAAAGCTCCCATCTTCTCCTCTCCAATTCCCCGCAGGTTGGGTATTTCGAGCACAAATCAGTTTGTGGGACTTGAGGCGAAGAGGTTCTACTATGTTGATCGGTACCAGGTCCACCATTTCCGGCCAAGAGGGCCGAGGAGATGGTTTCAGAATCCGAGAAACGTGCTTATCGTGGTGCTGGTGGGTTCCGGGGTCCTAATCACTGTGTATTTCGGGAATTCGGAGACTGTTCCCTATACTAAGAGGAAGCATTTTGTGCTGATGTCCAGAGCTATGGAGAGGAGGCTCGGTGAGTCACAGTTCGAGCAGGTGAAAGCCAGTTTCAAGGGCAAAATCTTGCCCCCCATTCATCCCGAGAGCATTCGGATCCGGTTGATCTCCCAAGATATCATTCAGGCCCTGCAGAGAGGTCTGAGGCATGAACAGGTCTAACAAAGTTTCAGTTTCTTTCATAGTGGGGAGTTTGGATGCATAGGCAGAGCATTTTGAATTCCCTGAGACTGGGGTTCTTCTTGTTTGCATATGTAGAAGAGGTGGGAATGCCAATATCTTCCCGAGTAGGACGTTAAAGCAGGGTTCTGCTGCAATGCAGTTTTTTTGGCTTTGTTAGCATGTGGCTTGAGATCTTAGTTTGAAATGACCATACCCTTTAGTATTCCCTATTCAGTTTTGCATTAATACTAAGTCCTTTATCTTTACTGCGATGTGACTTAGTGTATCCAGTCTGGTGTTGATAATTTGCCTGTTCATCAAGTCTTTATGTGGAAGATGCTATCTTTATCTTCGTCTTGGGCCCTTTGACTTTGAGGACTGCATATGATAGTGCTTCGTTAGGAACGTCTGATACAATTACGTATACGGTTTTGAATTACCTAAATAAAGCTGCAATCTGGCCTTTCCTGTTCTGCTGGTAAATTTCTACTGGCTGTTGAACATTCAGGTGTGGAGTGACGTAGATTATGCATCACCAGAAAGCATGCAGAGTGATGAGGCAGGAAATCACGATGCATTAGTTGCCCTGACCACTGATAAAGGGCAGGGCAGGGTGGAAGGGTCCTGGTACAAGGAAGATGAGGTTCTTGATGACAAGTGGGTCCAGGAGAGCAGGAAGAAGAGCCATGAGTCCTCAACTTCTCACCTCGAGGGTCTCAACTGGGAGGTCTTGGTAGTGAATGAACCTGTTTTGAATGCTTTCTGCTTACCTGGAGGGAAGATCGTAGTCTTCACAGGGCTGTTCGAGCACTTTAAGAGTAATGCAGAGATAGCAACAATTATCGGACACGAGGTAATGTCTTGGCTTTGCTTGGTTGTGTAAAACTAATTTTGAGATGAATAAGGCTTATTTGGCCATTGCTTGTGAATCTTTTTAACTAAAATCGGTGCAACTCTTCATTGAAACTTTATGATAAAGTACAAGAGCTCATGGACAACCAAAGGACATGATAAACAGTCCGTACTGAGGGTGATAGGCCCCTAAAAATGAGCTTGCATGCTCGGAAACAGAAATAAGCATACAGGCCCAAATAAAGATCAAGTACAAGGACCTTTGACAGGAGAGGATAGTAGATAGTAAGGAAAAAAACTCAGAGATTGATTCAACAATCTACGCTTATCTCCCAGTTAGAAAGTTTCTGCTTCTGTCCAGCAATTTCCACTCTGAAATGAAAGTCCTTGGTCCCCTGGTTCCTTCCCCAAACTGTATTTCTTATGGACAGCCAAATACCTTAAGTATATTTGTTTGTACCCTCAGTGTTGATTCCTGTTTCTAGAGCTGCAGATAATCTCACTAAGCATGCCAAGCAATTTTCAAGAGCACAACCTGGATAGCTTTTCCTCAGTGTTTTGATTGCCCACTCCAACTCTTAATCCCAATCGATGACTATTCTATCGATTTCATTGAGGTGCAGAGGTTTCCTCCTATTTGCTTAGAGATAGGAGAAGTAAAGAAAATGTGGCTCCTTCTTACTTCCTCTTCAGAATAGAAGAAACATATTTTGTCAATTCCGGCACTACAAGAGGCAATTTGATCAAGCATTGCTGTTATATTTTGATTGTCAACCAGCTTGGCAGCTTATAAAATAGTGCTTGTGAATACAAAGTAAATATAGATAGTCGATGCCAATCTACAGTAAGCTGAGTGTCTGATATTGCCTTTTCCATCTCTTGCTTCCTTAAGTCACCTCAATGTCTGTCAACCCCATTCGAGTTTGACACAACGGAGGCCACAGCTGCATAGAAAGGAAATCTATATATTTCATTCCTCGTGTGTTGCAAAAAAGGAATAAGTGGATATCAGTTATCAAATCAAAAGTAGACACTTTGTCCAATCTCACTAAATGCGAACTAAATGAGAGGATAGGCTTTCTCTCATTGCGGCGATTTTCTCATAGTTAACGAACAAAAGCTAAGGGTTTTTAGGTCCCAGAAACTTCTACTCTTAATTGTTTGTGATCACCGACATGAACTTACGTTTGCTTTGCCCATAACCAGGTCGGGCATGCTGTTGCAAGACATGTACCAGAGACCATCACAAAGAATATGTGGTTTGCAATCATGCAGCTGATTCTCTATCAGTTTGTTATGCCTGATCTTGTCAATACGATGTCAACACTACTCTTGAGGCTGCCTTTCTCTCGAAGGTGTGTTGCTTCATTTCCATCTTAGTACTATTTTCTTTCTCTGCTTTCGTTCAAGATTTCCTGGTATGAAAATTTGGCGATTCTTTGTCATAGGATGGAGATGGAAGCAGACTACATCGGGTTGCTCTTAATGGCTTCTGCTGGATATGATCCTCGAATTGCCCCCACAGTGTACGAGAGATTGGGTAAAGTCACGGGAGACTCGGCCCTGAGAGATTATCTGTCAACGCACCCATCAGGGAAGAAGCGAGCTAAGTTGCTGGCTGAAGCAAAGGTCATGGAAGAAGCTCTCGCTATCTACAGGGAAGTAAGAACAGGCCGCGGTATGGAAGGGTTCCTATAGGTTTGCATATTTATCTGCTGGCACATACACTCGCAAGAACTCGTGTTTTCAAATCTCCTCATACATAATTGGGATTATTTCAAGTTGAGGTGGAGTTTTGGCAACTGTAATTACCATTTGTTCACTGTTTCACATGGATCGACCCAAACGCCTTCAATTTCACTTCACTTTGTGTATGCGCTTCCCGAGGTCCCGGGGCACGTAGCTGGCCAATCACTGTACATACATGTGCCACTCTTTCTGTCGCAGTTGTGTGTCGATGTATAGTTAAATGGGACCTCTTGGTTGTGGTCCCATGATTCATACTATATAATCCGACTAGATTTTCAATCATAGCGTACTCACAGGGTCCCGGGGATGAGTATGGAAGTGGGATCATTGGCCAAGCGTGAGACTGCCATGTCGCATGGCAAGACATGACGTTCAAGCGACGGAAAGATCGGCCACTTGCTGCATACTCTTAAGTCTAGGCCACTTCTTTTGGAGTATGCTTTGCCTTACAAAAGTCGACATATACTGAAGATTCCTTGTTGGGTAGCCCACGATGTAATAAGCTGATGGGTTCAGAGGAAGATCAATGGCAAAACAACAGTAATTGCAGTGAGAAATGGGAGAAATCTGGCAAAGATGGGAAGTTTCTTGATTTGATCACGTCTCCTTGATCTTTGACGGACATCACTTCGGCAGAGCCCGCTTCCAAATCCAAACTGCTTATGAGTCAGTTCATGTTCTGATGATAGGAATTCACCAAGGCAACCGTCTCTTACCCAGCTCATATATATTGCAAGTTCAACTGATAAAATATGCGGTAATGGTTAGGAAAATGAGAACTATTCGATTTTTTTTTTATTTTAGTTTTTTTGGGGTAAAAATAGGGATACTGATTATATTTTTTATTTCATCGCATCAAGAAGTTCCTACCAACATTCACTTGCCAAGCTGGAAAAGGTAACTCAAACACAATCCGCGTATACATATATATATATATATATATTATATTACTCAACTACAATAATGTTTTTTTTTTCTTTCTTACAGTTAGAAAATGGATTAGGAATCGAGTAATGAGGTCTTGTATTGAATTTGAGTAGAGGCTTCCTTGGGACCAGATTGAGAAGAACAATAATTACTTAGAGCTAATTGGCTATTTTTGATAGGGCCAACTAATAATATACTCAATTGATATACTGTTGGAACTTATTTATTCATCAATGGACTTAAAATTCGAGACAATCAATGGAGGGAAGAAAACGATAGCTTTCATACGCTGGATAATAATAATAATGATACTCATTGTAATGAAGACTACTTTTTTGCACATGCGGGATGATGCGGCCCACACACAGTTGTTGCCGATGTCGACACTAATCTCTCAAGCCACCGACTGATTCTTGTGGTGGCGGGCTGCCCAGAATGGATCGAAATGCAGGCCTACCGAAGAGATCAGGGGCACGTCCCTCGAATCCAGTACCCTGATCCTCACGACGCTACCCTGCACCTCCCCTCCCTCCACCTCGATTCTGTGCAGCCGCTTGTACCCCACCGTCGTCCCTCTCGCCACCAGCTTCCCGTCTACGTACACTCTGTGCCGTTTGATCCGCTGGCCCAGCCCCACTGCCTCCTGGATCCTCACCACGTTAAACCTCAGCCCTCCGCTGCCTGCCGCCCTAATCTCGATCCAATGGTTCCGCCTCCGCCTCCCCCTCCCTCGTCCTCCATCTCCATCGCTGTTCCCCCTTGGGGCCCAGTAAGTCCAGAGTTGGTCCCCGTCCAATACATTCTCTGGTCCGAAAGCGCCACCCCTCTGGCTGCTGGCCCTGACGGCGCAGCCTGCCGCCAAGTTGACCGAGAAGATGGTGTCGATGGCGGACCTGAACTGTGTCAGAGTTCGGACGTCGGATGGGGAGATGAGTCCGGTTTTGTTGGGGGGAACGTTGAGGAGGAGGACACAGTTGCGGCCAACGGACTTGTAGTAGATGTTGAGGAGCTGGGTGAGCCTTTTTGGGGACTGGGACTGGTGCCAGAACCAGCCGGGCCTTATGGAAACGTCGCACTCCGCCGGCAAGTAATGGGTCCCTCTTGGATCCCCCTTATTCAGGTAGCTGCGTGTGTACACACATACACACACACACACACATATTGTAACGTAAAAATAAATTTGTCAGTCGTCTACATCGCATGTACGGAGAAGACCAAAATAAACTAGCTACCTTCAGATCCAGCTAAAGTAAAGATAATCTCTCTATTCAATCTAGCTAATTTATTATTGAACTGCTCTGTAAATCGTGCCAGTGACACCATCCAGTATATATGTTACAACTTTACAAGGTCCAGTGCACATATTTACTGGGTTCTTCTTTTCTTGGCGATGGAAGAATCAATCGTATAAGTAGACTGACTGAGTCGAATTTCTAAGTTAGTAAGCGATGCGATACTTACTTGACGATGCTGGCATTGCCGATAGAGAGAGACGTGCGGTTGATGGTGGCCCAGCAGGTGCTCCCGGCAAAACCATTCTCGTTGCCGACCCAACGGATGTCGGGGCCTGCATCAGAGAATATGTTGATGGAACTCTGCAGTTCCCTAACCATCTCGAACCAGTCCTCGAAGTAGTACGTCATATTGATCGCGTTGGCTCCCTTTGCCCCATCAAACCATATCTCCCTCACTTTCCCGTACCTGATTGATCAGTTGATTAAGAAGCTTCCTACTTGTATGTGTAATCAGACATGATGATGATGATGGTGATGATGATGATGATAACAATAAAAATATGTGCGCCAACCAACATTACGTTCTTGAATCTTGATCAGCCGGCCTAGATTGTAAGAGGTGCTCAAAACCTATCAGGAAAAATGTACTCTGACCCGATCGATTGGATGCATTCCCTTGAGAGCATGCCAGAATCCGAAAAACCTTTCGGGATCTGTAAGTGTTTGGCTGGCATGATATTGAGGGATGATGATATATATCTTTATATTTCTTGTCGGTGATTATGACTGTCTTACACCACTAAAATAACATTTCCCCAGTTATTCCATTATTTTAATTAATTTGTTTGGTTCGTAGTTTTTCGACTGAAAGAAACGTGTCACCAACTGACCAAAACAATTGGTAGAAAAGAAAGCTAGCGAGCGTAGACTTTTGGAGATAATTTTTCCTCCTGGGTACCGCTTCAGGAACCGGACTGCGATGCAAAACCATTAGTTGGAAAAAAAGAAAATAATAAAACGTAATTTAATGACATACTGTTTTTCTTCGATTAGTACTAAATGGCATACTAATGCTGTAACAATATGCACGGTGCTAATTGTTTTGTTTTCCAACACTACTTACTGGGTGAGCAGTTCTCGCAGTTGGGCCAAGTAGAACTCGTTGTAATCCAAATCCCGACCATATCTCTTGTCATGGCGATCCCACGGCGACAGATACAACCCGGCGTCGATCCCCCGGGAGCTTGCTGCGGCCACAAAATCTTTCACCACATCTCCAGCACCGCCCCTCCAGAGGCTGCTCTTCACGGAATGCGCCGTGTACTTGGAAGGCCAGAGGCAGAAGCCGTCATGGTGCTTGGCAGTGAGAATCATGAGGGAGATCCCCGCAGCCTCGGCGGTGGCAGCCCACTGGGCTGCATTGAAGGAGGTCGGGTTGAAGATGTTGGGGTCCTCGTGGCCCGTCCCCCACTCGGAATCGGTGAACGTGTTGACCCCGAAGTGCAGGAACATTATGATTTCCCTCTTCTGCCATTTTAATTGGGAGTGCGTTGGCAGCGGGAGGACTGGCAATGGTGGAGTCTGGACCGATTCGTCAGGCCACGCGATGGCTGATGTGCTGAGCAAGCTAATGGACATGAACAGATAACCCAGATGCGATTTAGCCGCCATGGGGTGTAGAGGAGGAGGTTCTCCCTTCTTCTTGAGCAGGTACATAATACCCATGTATATATACTACCTATATTTTTGTTTCCTATTTTTTCTTCCTTGCGGGACAGCCGGATAGGGAATGTGAGATATGGGAACATCAGAGGTCGGATATTGGAGAAAAACAAAATGGAGGGTGGAAAGATGCCCTGAATAGAGAGAGGGACCAGGCAAAAGCAGAAGGAGAGGGCCAAGATTTTGTTTGTAAAAGATTCCTCGAATAAGAATAGTATCACTAGTGGATCCCTCTCTTAACAAAGCTGGTGGAGAGATTATCTGGTACAACTACTAGTATTACAATTGGGGGCAGCTGGATCCTTGTATTTGATTGATTTATAGAAGTAAGGGAGAAAAAAAAAAGGAAATATGTATATATATATTTCATGGATAGAGTCAGTATTTAATAAAATTGTTGGAAAAGTTAAGTAAAATATAATATTGTATTTCCTATGTTTCTTTTCTTTCTTATGACCAAATAAACATACCCTCAGTGAGATGAGATGAAACTAAACTGTGGACGGTTTCGGCATATTTTGTTTTATAGTTCTTGTTTGCTTCCCCCCGCGTGTCCCGGTCCCAATAATCAAATCACGGGTTGTCCTCCTGCCGACTGGCTGACGCCGCTGTTGCAACTTTTCACTTTATTACTCCTCCTCCTCCTCCTCTTTCTAGCCATTCAAACTCCAGCAACATGAGGGGGAAAAAAAAAGATCAAGAAAGGATCAATCAATCGGGGGTTTTCACTGAAAAGAAGAAGGGAAAAAAAAAAAACACACCTTATTTACTACTTTTTTTTTATAAAAAAAATTTCTTTAAAAGTTTAACTGCCATTAAAACATTTACACGTGGATGCCTAAGTTATATCTACCTTGAGATAACTGGTCATGGATGGTTGCGTTTGAAGCCGACTCGACCGAGTGCCATTGACATTTACTCTTTTTTTTTTTTTAATTGAATTGAACACGATCAATGTTGAAACAATACTGTAGATGGAGATGGAGGATACCTTTTCAGAATGTGTCGTCCTCTTTCCTTTGTGGTGGTCCAGACGGTTCGTTACCTGGGACTTTTCGTTGCACCATAAATTATATAAAACGGGACAGAACTTTGTCGGGAATCACTGATGCCAGACGTACATTGCATATGACCAATTATCATACTATAGCTAGGATGCAATAATATAGAGCAAGTGACATTCAAAATTCCCAACCGCGATGTCATGACACCTCTCATTTCGCAGCAGCAATTCATGCCCCAAAGCAGAGCCGAAAGCTGTGTGAAACCTGCACACTTCGTCGTTCCGCATTTGATTCCAGATTGATGATTTAATTCCATTTTGTTCTTTCCCTCGATCCAGCTTGTAGAGGACTGCTTTTTCTTTCCCTCGATCCAACTTAAGAACTTAAAAAAAAAGATGGAATAGGAAAACCTTGAGATTAGTCGCTTCATATAAATTCGTCGATCTGGCTTCCTCTTAGGCCAATTCTCAGTGCCATAATGTCGCAGATTGCAAATGGATTTCACGGATTTGAAGTTAAATTATCGGGCTGACAAGAAGTTGGGCTCTTGGTCCATGAGGTCCACGATCCTGATCCTGTCACGTCAGCAAGAGACCCGCCCGTGGTACCCCACTGGAATTACACCAGGAAGAGATTAACAGTACGGGTGCCATAATTGACTGTCCGTATAACTCTGTATAATAATGGAAAAAATTGCTATAACTTTTATTTATTTATTTTTATGAAAAGATGTTAATTTATTAATACGAATAATAACAATAACAGTAACAATAACGACAACGACAACGACAACAATAATAATAATAATTGTGTCTGACAGGGCAATTCTCCAGAAAGGCTTGGTCCAGATTTATTGACCAATCAAATCGGCCACAATAGGGTACCTGCTAATGGAACACGCCCATGGGCCCCACTCGGACTCACCAGTGATGGGCCTAAGGCACTCCAAGATGATGCTGGTGCACTTGGGCCCACTCCCCATCCCCAGCATCCACACCCTGTCTCCCTTCTTCACTCTTTCCTTGGCCTCCATGTAAGACAGCTCGTACCACAGCGAGGAAGACGACTGATTCCCGAACCGGTGAAGCGTCATCAGAGCAGCCTCCACGTCCGACTCCCCCAGCTTCATCCCTGGTTACGATTAGACACTTTTTAATGTACACCCATGTGTTTCGCACATATTGCGGGTCTAGCAGTACACAAGCTGACTGATTTGATATCAGGTCGCACAAGTTTCATGCACCTGTGTGTTCATTCAGGCTGAATTGAAACATCAGATGCTAATCATTCTCCCCAGCGCGAAAATCTGGTTCCAATTTGCACCATCCCACAGGAACAATTGGCAAACACAAGTCCCTTTGGCAATCCCAATCATAGTACAGGTGCAGCTGAAGCCTAATAATATGAATGCATGATCTCGTGAACTGCCATGTCCGTCTACCACATCTTAACGTATGGGACGTCTACTCGATACAAGTGCCTAGTATTTTTGTTATCTACGGTGCCATTAGAGTGAATTGTCGATCTTCATGAGATGCAACAGGAAAGAAGAGCTGCTCAAATGGATCCTGGAAGCGGGACCACTTTAGGTGGTGTATGTATACATCCCTCCAGTTTCCCTTCCACAGCGAAAGAGACATTCGATTCTCTAGGCATATTAATTACATCTAGAGACTAACGATGTCATGAACGGACCAATGAAGAGCGTACTTTCGCTGAATAATATAGTTGGAATACCTTTTGCAATCCCTCTGATCACCGGCCTACCAGAAGTTGGAAGGCAGAAATGCAGAATCACCGTCTTGAAATTTGGCACGTAAACCTCCGCTGATTTATTGAAGTATTTCTTCCAGATGATCGACGCACCGTGCCTACACTTCTCCCAGAACGGCAGCATCCTTGAGCCGAGGATAGTGGCATTTGACCGGAGGGTCTCATCGGCTACCTGGAGTAGGTCCCTCTTCAGGGTGACTCCAAGCTTCCCGTTCGAGTCCTCCTCTCGAATTGCCGAGTAGTAAGCCCTGCTATCGGAGGCCCTCTGTGTCCTGAAGGAGCAGACAACTCTATACTTGGACTGCCTGCGGGCCCGCTTCCTGTTCGTGAGGAGCACCGCCGAGCTGCCCATTCGGAAAAGGCAGTTGAGGAGCAGCTTCTGCCGTTCATGGCCCGAGTACCAGCCGGTCGAGAGGATCTCCGTGCTGAGGACGACTGCGTTAGAGTTGTTATGGACCCGTAGGAGGTTCCGGGCCAAATCTATCCCGAGGGCTCCTGCACTGCACCCCATCCCGGAGATGTTGAAGCTCTTCACGTCACTTCTCATGCCGTACTTGTTGACGACGATGGAAGCCAGAGAAGGCACCGGGCAGAATCCGCTGCAGTTCACTATAAGAATGTCGATATCGAGAGGGGACGTCTTGGTTTTGTTGAGAAGGTCGTCCATGACAGGGAACAGAACCATCTCCGCTTCTTTGATGGATTCCCGGTAGGCGGTTCTGGGCGGGATATAATGCAGGGCGGGCGGAAGGTATGTCTCCTCGCTCTGGCCAGAAGAAGTGAGGATCTTGGCCATGAAAGCGATGCTCTCTTTGTCGAAGATCCCAATCATGGAGGCATGCTCAAGGAAGGAGGAGAAGGGGACCTTGCAGAAGTCTGGTGGCTTGAGGCAGGAGAAGTCCACCAAGTAGACATGGGCAGCTCTTGAGAGGAGCAATGGTCTGAGGGCGAAGATGAAGAGGATACATGAAAGTGGTATCAAGTGGAAAATGGGATCCCACTTTCGGAGGAAGAAGAGAAGTTCAATGGACAGGAAAGCAAACAAGATGGAGACTCTCATGTCCTCCAAGGAGTTTGATGCGAGATACTTCTTCGACAGGACGACAGTGGGTGAGGGATTGGTATCATCATTATCGAGCTTGGGAAGTGCGTCCATGGCCAGTAAGAGAGATCAAGAGAGAGATGATACGGTTGATCGCAGGAGCAACCAGAGAGGGGATTTAAATAATTTCTGCATGGGGAAACGGGCAAAATCAATGGGGGAGGGGCGTTATAAATGAAGGGTTGACTATACATCTCAAAGAAAAATTACACTCGGTTGGCAGGTAAGACCAAAACTGTAGCGTATTTACTCCGTTATCTTCTATGATTATATGCATTTAATCGACTTATTAATTTCACGGACGGATCACAGTGAACATATATAGCAAATATATTTTGTCTACGTACTCCCTTTCTCGGCCGGTCATCTAAGAATTGAATTTGTCGGTCAGACAGGACTGTGTATAACAAAATATGTGTATAATTATATATATATATATATATATAAGCATGTGTGCAAATTAATGTGGATGATAAGATGTTTATATCTAGGAAATTTAATTTAGATAATTACTCTAGTCAGTTGTTGGGTGTGATTGATTAATGGGTTTCCTGAATCAGCTGCACACGCATAAAAAGAGAAAGAGATGCTTCTCAGAGTACGTGCGTCCGTTTATAGAATATAGGTCAAATTAAGCAACACGTACCATTACGATAATATGTTGAGGGGGGGGGGGGGAGCTGGAAGCTTCTCGCTTGGTGAAAACCTACGTCCAGTAATTGACCTTGCCGTCAGCTATCAACTGATGGTGGATGGATTAATCGTTCTTTGTAGTTGGCCTGTAATTGATTGACTTGTGTGTCAATTAAATTTTTTTTTTAATGATTAATGGGAGAATTGAGCTAACAAATTTGGAGCATGCATTTTTCTTTTTGCGTAGATGCATATAGGCGACGTCAAATAAGCTATGTAATTAACGTATGAACATATCGTGCCTTCTATTGACAGAGATACGAATATATGCATATGCATATATATATATATATATCATATATCATATATAAGAGTGCTGAATATATAGTTATATGAATATTATATATATTCAACGGTATGAAATATATGCATGTGCCAGTTGCAGTGAGTTCTGATTTATTTAAAAAAAAGAAAAAGAAAAGAAAGGGGGGG
>CXYZ01007961.1:138816-163451 GCA_900006705.1 Sonneratia caseolaris
GGGGGGGGGGTTGTAGTGAGGAAATTAAATTACCGACAGAGGATGCATGGAAAGGCTAGCAATATAAAGGGTGTCTGCCCACTGCACTGCGGGTACGGCGGCGGGAGGGGATGAAATGAGGCCCCACCACGCTCCTCTCTAGGGTGGTGGCCGCTAAGGATCGATCGACCTCTCCTTCCGGACAATGGTAGAGATCGGCCATTATATGGAGCGGACTCTAGACTCTATTATAGACCCTTTTATTTATTAGGTGTAAAAGGACAGTAGTGATATATTAACTCCTGGTGTGTAGTGTGGGTCTCTCTGTATGGTTCCTTCCAGCCAGAAACGGTCTCCAGCTTCATTCACCACCTTCAATGTCGGTGAACGTATCAACTTCCGCAAATCATTTTAGCGGCCAGTCACACACAACATGATCCCATACGGGGGACGCAACATGATCTGGCGGGGCGATTCTTGCATTCCCAAGTGAAGTTAATCTCCCTCTGCACTGGTCCATGACAGTTCTTTCAACCCCTATAGAGAGAGTGTGCGCATAAACGGTAAATACACTCTCTCTCTCTCTCTCTCTTCGTCTCGCAGGTTACAGCCGTCAAGGTTCATCCTTTCGGAAATTTGCTCTGTTTATTGGCCCTCGTCTACCCAGGGAGAGATTGAGCGAGTAACATTGTAGTCCCAACGGAGAAAACGGGTTTGATATGACGGTGCTGGCCTCAACATATTGGAAGTAAGAGGCTCGTGAGTGTCTTCTCTAACGGAGAAAAAGATTGCCGCTAGATGATGGAATCGACAAGCCCGACCCAAGACAGTCAACAGCGCAAGCATACAGAAAGTTGGGCCTGCATCAATGGGCAACCTCTGGGTCCACTCCAAACCCTGTCACTGGGGCCTTCATCTCCTCAGGACCCCAGACTTGAATTCTACGTCGACAGACAAAACTGGTAAAAGAGTTATGACAGTCCGGCCTCCAGGATGACAAATACTGTCAATGGTCATTAATGTTTTTTACGTCTTGGCGACGCACAACCTGCCCTGATGTATCAGTAGTCTTCCACCCACACTGTCCACAAGCTCATCTCAAGCAGGTAAAGTAATTATGGTACGGCTAACAGTTCAACAATTGCAGTAAAATATGTATAAATAATTAATGTGGAGTTCATCATCCCTGGACCTCACGGTCTTGCTGTGAAATAATACAGCTGGGTGTACAGCGTGGTAGTTGAAGGATCGACGAATGAAGTTGCAGGCGCACGAATGTAGTACTATCATTACTTGTGTAGGGTGAATAATAATTGGCGGGCAACGTGGAACCTCTGATCTTGAATCAAACTGCACGTTACATTGTTCCGAACAGCTGTGCTCGACAGAAGAAATCCCAATTCATATTAAAAAAAAATCGTAAAAAGGACATTAAGAAATTTCCTGTACATATATAATTAGCGGGGGAGGAAAAAAAAAAAAGAAAGTCAGGAAATTTCCTTTTTTTTTTCTTTAATGAAAAATATACGTCCTTGTTTGTGTAACCACACGCATATACACCCAATCGTTTGATAGAGGTTAACAAAGTGCAGATTGTATCCGTCAAATTAAACGGTCCAGTAGAGCATCAGAGCAGTGGTGCAGAGCGGATTGGGGTTAGTGCGCGTTTAGTGCTAGTGGCGAGACTAGATTAGGGAGGAATGAAGATTGTGCGAATGCTGAGCAGTCAGTCTACGTACAGAAAGAACCACACGAGGGAGCAGGGTGTGTCTTTTTAATGAATTGGGGTAATGGTAAGTAATTCAATAAATTTGTTGTAGTGTTTGTGTTATATATGATTAATTATATGCTTGACTTGCAATGACGGCCTTTTGTCTTCACAATTAGTCCCTGATCACATTACTTTGAAAACATCAATTTTCATTCGGCTCCATAATTTGCGCTCTTCATCTTGCTGCTTCATCCTCTTGCATGCGTTTTCTTCACAGTTTTGATCATCAGTATGTTTTGTGATCTCTCTGCAGAGAAAGAAATCCGGTTTCTTTTACCCTTTAACTAAGCACGTTTTAATTTCTTCCACACCAGAGCAAAAATAAGATGTGGAGGTGTCTATGTTGAATCTCCCAGGAAGAGAAACCTCAAATCAGGTAAGTATGGGAAGTTGGTTTTTTTCCTTCTTCTTCTTCTTCTTCTTCTTCTTCTTCTTGGGCCGGGTTCTTGATGATGCTGTCTAATTTCTTGTTAATAGCCTGTCTTTTCCTCGTCTCGATTTTGTTTTGTGAAGTGTAAGCAATCATAGGGATTATCCATGGAAGATATATATCCTCGCTCGAGGAGCTTCTCCATGCGACCAACAACTTCCACGATGACAACAAGATTGGTGAAGGAGGTTTCGGGAGCGTCTACTGGGGTCAAACTGGTGCAGGCGATGAGGCATGTGATCATGACATCTTGCAACCATCGATCGATCGATCTAACTTTCTATACAACCAACGAAGTGATCTCTTCTGTTGTGATCTTGAATAAAGCATCAATTTCTGGCCAAAAAAAAAATCTTATACAAATCAAATAATTGAAAAGATGATTTTGTAGAAGGTGATGAGTTTAAAGGCGGAGATAGAGTTTGCTGTGGAGGTGGAGATTCTTGGTAGGGTTAGGCACAATAATTTGCTGGGCTTGAGAGGATTTTATGTGGGTGGAGATGGGAGGCTGATCGTGTACGATTACACGCCTAATCATAGCTTGGCCACACATCTCCATGGTCAACTAGCTGGAGACTGTTTGCTGAATTGGTCTCGAAGGATGAGCATAGCCATTGGATCTGCCGAGGGCCTAGTGTGCGTACTGTTTGGTCTCTTCATTGTAAATTCACGATCTTGATCAAGTTTCCGATAGTATTAGCATGCTATCTTTCTAAAATGTACTAGTATGTATCATGATATAGCGTCTTTATTAATCTCACTTCAATGTCATCAACCTTGTGTAAAAGAAAGGTACTTGCACCATGAGGCCACTCCTCATTTCATACACAGGGATATAAAAGCAAGTAATATTCTCCTGGACCCCGAATTCAGAGCAAAAGGTGCAGATTTTGGCTTCGCGAAGCTTGTACCAGATGGGGTTACCCATCTGACCACAAGAGTGAAGGGGGCACTCGGATATTATTTAGCTCCCGAGTATGCCATGTGGGGTAAGGTGTCCGAAAGCTGCGACGTTTACAGCTTCTTGAGATCATCAGTGCCAAGAAGCAGCTGGAGAAGCTCCCTGGGGGAGTGAAGCGGGATATCGTGCAGCGGGTCACCCCACTCGTCCACAAGGGCACATCCGACCACATTGCCGACCCGAGACTGAAAGGGGAGTTCGACAAAAACCAGATGAAAGAAGCCGTGATGCTGGCAATGAGGTGCACGGACAGAAACCCTGAGAACCGACCAAGCACGGTAGCGGTGGTTCAGTGGCTGAAGGGAGGTCACCTTCATACATTGGCAAGGTTTCATCATTCTCGGTCAGATCCTCTCTGTCGGTTTCCCTGGAGAAGTCTCACTTGCGAATTGCATACAGCTAATGGGAAAAAGCAATGAATTAATTAACATTACGTACTAAATTAAAACTTGCATTTTACTCGAGAAAATCCCATTAACAACATGGGTTGGAAGTCTCGCTTCTAACGCTTGGTTTACGGAAGCTTGAATTTCAGATCAAAAAAGGAAAAACTTAGAAGCTAGGAAGGAGAAGAAGAACATCTGTCGGCTGGACGTTTGGAGCCCAAGTACATTATTTTTTCTAATGAATGTAATATTCTCATCACCTGTCATAATTTTATATGCAAAAGCTTTATAAAAAAAAGAAAAAGAAAAAGGAAATCCCCTCCACGAAAAGTTGAGACGAGATTAAGTTTATTCAAAGCATATAAGGTGGATGAGATATTAAATTCTCTAAATTAAAAAAAAAAACTTACATATCTCATTTTCGTTATATATTACACACTAATTAATGGATTAAGCGGGGGAGGTAGACGCCCCTCTTAAGCTATTACTAGTTTAATTGATAATTAATTACATTATTCCATGCCCTGATTTTTTTAATCTTATTTACATTTTTTTACAATATTTCTCTTGACAATTTCAAAAAAAATTGTTAAATAAAAAATTCCACTGTCCTTATCTATTCCCACAACTTTGCCATAGCTTGGCCGCCACTCAAAGCAGCGAACCGTCCTCTTTCTCAAATCCGTTGAATTTGGTACATTACAAGTTATATGTTTCTATACGGTTGTTGTTGACTTCTTCTTTTTTGCCATTAATAATGCAATATCTAAGTATAAAACAAGCCAAAAACAAATTTTCAATCATGAAATTGTTATTCACAATAATCAAATATAAGATTTTTAAAAACAACCTCCCTAACTAAATCATATTAGTCGGCATTAAATCATTAGTACCGTTATATTGTAAATAAATAGATTTGGCAGTAAATATTAAGAAATGAAAATGTTATATTTAACCATAAGATACAAGTTGCTTCCTCGTCAGACATCCCTAGTTTTCCAGGTCAATTTTGAAGAATCGTTTATCCACATCAATTCGAGAAAAAAGAAAAGATTTCATGGGTGCTTTTCTTTTTTTTTTTTTTACTTGAGTTACNAAGAATTGCAAATGAAATATGAATAAGTTGTAAAATGTCGAACTCCAGTAGCTAGATCGCAAAATTTCTTCAAACTTAAATCTCACTTATATATGTTTGTTGATGAATTGAATTTAATAGTGGACAGACATATCTATCCATATATATCCGAAAGGCCGTCCCCGTTTTTCAACTCTTTATGACTTTTCTCGTTCACCCAATATTATATAACTCCTCTCGTTCATCCATATAAATGAACCTCAAGCCATCCAAAACTATCCAAAACTGTCAACACAATCACTTCTCACGACCATTCAAGATCCTAATCACCAGTGACCCTATCTATGTCTACTGAAATTCCTTCGCCATCCATACCCACCATCGATCCCTACAAACATCTCCAAATCACGCTTAATCCTGATGGCTCAATCACGCGGAACCCTAATCGGTTCCAAGACACGCCAGCCAATCCCGATCCATGCCTCCGGACCTCAGTCCTCTCCAAGGACATCCCCATCAATGCGTCCAAGGTCACGTGGATGAGACTCTTCCTGCCCCGCTCTGCATTGGATCATAACGCCTCTTCCATGGTCAACAAGAAGCTGCCCCTTGTGATCTACTTCCATGGCGGGGGATTCATCCATTGCAGCGCCGGGAACACGATATTCCATCAGTTCTGCTCAGATATTGCAGGGGAGATTTCGGTTGTTGTTGCCTCGGTGGAGTACCGGCTGGCCCCTGAGCATCGGCTGCCTGCGGCATATGATGATGCAATGGAGGCATTGCACAGCGTAGGAGCCACCTCGGAAGAGTGGTTGATACGGTACGCTGACTTGAGTACGAGTTACTTGATGGGCACAAGCGCCGGGTCAAACATAGCCTATCATGTGGGGCTGCGATTAGCGGAGTCCCATAGCCATCTGGCACCCGTGCGCATCCGAGGGCTCATACTGCACAATACGTTCTTTGGTGGGACCCAGAGGACAGAGTCCGAGTGTAGAGTAGTCAACGACCCTCTCCTCCCCCCGGGAGTCAGCGATCTGCTGTGGGAGCTTTCGTTGCCTGTCGGCGCTGATCGTGATCACGGGTACTGTAATCCCACGACAAAAGGTGGCTCCGCCGTGCTCGACAAAATCAGGGCTGTTGGCTGGAGGTACCTGATCACCGGCTGTCGTGGTGACCCACTCATTGACCGGCAGGTGGCGGTGGCGAGACTGCTGGAAGGGAGGGGAGTGTCGGTCGAGAGCCATTTTGTGGACGGGGGGTTCCATGGGCTTGAGCTTATGGACGCTTCGAAGAGGAAGGCTCTGCTTCATCTCGTTAGAAATTTCATATCCAGGTTAAGCCATGCATGAGTCAGTAAAGGATGTTCATCTATACACGGAACATAACATTGATTGTGGAATTCTAAACCATGAGAATGTAATTGCATCTCTTATAATTTGCTAAAACCGTCGGATCAGTTCGACGACCATCATAATTAGTAATCAATCCTTCCTTCCCCGCGCCGGGGCGTGACTGATTTGAGGTAGGTGCAGTGCTGCCCATGTTGGTGCGGATCCAGACCACGAAGACTCAATCAATCCGTACGTGGCAGATAGTGAAGGATTTTGCTAGACTACAAGATCGGGGCCGTTGGATGGACACTCCTGGTAACGGGCTAAAAGGGTGACCTGTTTGGATAGCTTATGAGAAGAGGGAGATTCTTTTTAAAGTTAAAAGGGTTTATATTTTTTTATATCTTATCTTTATTAAATTTCACTTATTATAATAACTAAACTTATCACCTCTTAATCCCATATTGAATCAATGACTCCAATTGGGCACTGGCTCTATGTGGTTGATAGGACAGCCGACAAGGGTGCAGCGACCCTAGAATTTTTCCCATCTCCTTATTGGAACGAATGTTGTCCGTGATGGATAGTGAAATTGCTGGCGCCAACTACGCCGGTTGTCACGGGCCTGTCCGGGGGTCACGATTTCAAAACCAGCACCGACGGCAATAATATAAGCTGAAGGCCTTAACAACCAGTTGGGCCGTCGAAGAAGCTCTGTGAGCCCTTACATTTATTTTTTGGGCTCGTAGAAGCGGCGCACAGACATGGGGTGAATATAGAGAAGGGGAAAATGAACATCGTAGGATAGGATGTCTCACTTATAGGAGTAAAATTCGAAGCATCTTGTTCTCAATGGAATACAATGCCACTGCACGGAATCACAAATAATAATAATAATAATAATAATAAATTCCTGTAGTTGCAGCTCTCAAATAAATAGGTGGTTTCCTCCCCTCTTCGATAATAATAATAATAATTAATAATCATCCAAGGTCATTCATTTTTGTCCTCTCAAGCAAAAGGAATCCAAGAATTTGACCTAAGATCACCGGTTAATCTATAAAACACATAATAAGAAACTTCTTGTTTGAAAGAAGGAACCGGCTCATGCTCGAATGTCATAGGGAAAATCAAAGTCAAGAATTGCCAGCTATATTGTCCCCAAAACAAAAACTATAAAAAGTTATGTATCATTTTCCTCTTATACAAAACATCTGTAATCCTAAAATAATATAAATAAGGAAAAGGGGATTGAAGAGGATTGAAGAGGGAGGATGATAGTCTTACTAGTATGAATTGAAGGTGAAACTTTTTTCTCTAATATGGAAATCCGTACACATGCACATATATATATATATATTTATGTATGTGTGTGTGTGTATATATTAGTCGATCGGCTCTCTGATCGCCACAGACAAAGCAGTTATCTCTTTGGAATTAGATTAAGGTCCAAGGATTTCCAAGAGGTAATTTCTAGGAAACATCGGACGGCGACAAATACATATCAATCTCCGTCTCCCTTTGCTTTCACTTGCACAATATGAGGGGGCCACGTGACCGACCTATGGTCTCCTCTTTTCCGTGTGACAGTCAGGCCGTCTTTTATTGAACGTAATTTTTTTTTAATTTATTGAACATATTTTGAGAGGAATTAGGATAAGGGTCGCTCGCATTCACACGCCACCGGACGGTGAATCTAGCTACGACTCTTATTTTATAGGAGTTTTGAACGTGATGAAAAATAGAAATAGAAATACAATCATAGTAAATTATTAGAATAGACGAAGAATTCCAGAGCAAATAATTTACATATTTATCATATTTCATAATCCAATATATATATATATATATATATATATATGCAGTATGTCTCTCTTTCTCTTTTGGATACTCCCGTAAAACGACTATTAATTTAGAATTTGTCCGACAGGATGATCAGTGGATGCCGACAGCCGACTGCTCCCGTTTAGGGTACGTTATTGTTGCGCTTATGGGTAGTCTTAGTAGTTTGATCGGAAATTAAGGAGGATAAAATGTTTTTTTTTTCCAAAAAAAAGCAATGAAAAGAGAGCGGTCGAGCAAATCTATGGCTCGACAGTACAATATATCTCTAATCTTGTACAAGATTGGAAGGGTGGTTGCATTTTCTTAAAAAAAAAAAGGATATTATGGTTTAATGAGATTATCTCTAAATTAAATAAAACTCTTACCTAGGCTTTCAAATTACGTCCTCATCATCTATATATATATATATATATTGTATCCCAAAAAGCCGAGGGCAGAGGGCGAATGGTTGCAAGAAAGAATCTCAGAAGATACCGTGCTGTGCTGCGCTGTCAATGGATCTCACGTAGAGCATCTGCAACCCCAATTCAATGAACATTCTCACATACCTTTTTTCCCCACTTTGTATCTTCCTCTTTAGAGGCGGCCCGGCCCATAGATAGATAGAGGGAGAGAGAGAGAGAGAGAGAGAGAGAGAGGCGCACACCTAATTCCCACCGCATGCTTGCCCTCGTCCCCTTCAACGCCCGCCCGCGCACGCCACGACTCAGGTGCACGCACGCATAATTTATAAAACATAAGAAAACAACAATTAAATTTTACTAGATTAACAACTCAGTTTTAATCATTTAAATAATCATTATAATTATCATTAATTTAAATAATTTTATTAACATTTGCTCAACCCAAACTTTCTTTACCTTAAAAGGATGGTATAGAAAATGGAAAAAAAAAGAAATTTATTTTTTTCGAATAAATCTTATAAACTCTTTATTCATCTATTTCTTTTCTTTAATCTTTTCAATACATAAAAATCTTTTATAATAATAAAAAAATAAAAACAAAAGACCTAATATAGAGTAGTGTTGTTAAAAGTGCGGTTCGGGTCAATTCAAAACAGGTATGAAACTGTTAAATCTGATTACGGTTCGATCTGTTTGTTTAACGGATTGGTTCGATTATGGGTTACGGTCATAAGAATATGAACCGACTAGAAACTGTTTATAAATGGACCGGTTTGACTTATGAACTGTTTATCTTTTTAATTTTTTTAAAAAAAATTATTTTCAATGAATATTTTATAAACCGGCCGATTTTTTTAAACACCGTTACTTTCAAATTTAATCGGGGTGAACCGTGTTTTTTTAACAGTATTTTGATTGACAAACAATGTTTTGATTGAATTATAGGAATAGTATTTTTACTGGATTAGATGAACAATGCTTTAATTGGATGTCTCATCCATCTGTGTTCGTTGATTTTTCAACAAATTGTAGGAGATTGCAACATTTGGTAAGTGGAGGGCTATAATTTATGGTTCGAGCTGGTGCGGTTCGATTTCGTAATGGTTCCGAGTCAGTTTAGTATATTAATGGTCTGGACCGATTACAGTTGAATGTGCCTATATTACTGACCCGGCTCGTAACCGACTCTCAACCCAATAAGTGCGATTACAAGCCAAGTTAGAGGCTGTCCGAATCAGTCTCAGATTTAGACGATTCTATTCCGAGCCGATTTCAAATCAGCCTGCCGTTTAATAACTCTAGTATGGAGTCTGCCCTTGCAAGAAATGGCAGGCTATTATCTCGGCAAAATTATTCAATGCAGACTTCCTCTTTTTTTTTTTTTAAACAAAAAGAAGGTTCTAACAGAATATTCATATCCTATGATTCCACGGAATACATGCGGCTTGTAATTTTATCTTAATGAAATTTATATATCAATTAAATGTTTACCGGAGAAAATTTTTCTTACATAGATATTTATTTTGTTACACCACATATTTTAGATTTAGAACTTGACATAATAGGATCCCAATGAAAAAGGGCGAAAAATCTTACTACCCTTTGATTTAAATCGAACGATTGAAATTTCTGCCTTTCTTCTCATTCTTCTTCTTCTTCTTCTTCTTCTTCATTTTTTTTTTCCCGGAAGACATGGCATTAGATTGTCCGCATTTATTGAGCGTCAGCGCCAGGAGCAAGCACTTCTCTCCATTTGTCAGCTCCAGAACCATCCTTCACGATCCAGGTGGATACCTCAAGTCTCCTTCCTCCTCCTCCTCCTACACAACCCCCTTCGTTTTCCCCTCTTCTGGCACCCACGGACTCACGGAGCCGTCCCCCGCAGGTCCCCTCCTCGCTTGCCGTGACCCACTTGTGTCTCACCTTGACCCTCCCCGATGGCCATGAAACCCGGCTCAGGTCCGGTTCCGTCTCTCTGTTTTCTGTGCATGGCTGTGACAATACATCTTTCGATTTCTGGTCTGATCTTTTATTATTTGATTATGACGAAGATTGTTTGGTCGAGCTCGAAATGTTTTCTTCCCCCGCCACCACCACCACCACCGCCACGCCCCCCCACCCCAACCACACACAATGGGATATTAGACACGGCATTCTGTGAATTGCCAGGATGTATCATTTTGTTAATGAGCTCATTTGGGTTTGGGTTGATCCTCGACTAGATTCGTTGGTGCTTCTTGATGGTTTCGACTTCTCCGTCCACCCACCAACCATTCACCAACTTCTGCATATTCCTTTCACTCTTAGTTCGCTGGTCTCATACTGATGCATGCGGTCGATTAGATTTGAATGCGATTATTGTTTACGGCTTTATCGTTGATGATTCGAGTTGAAAATTGCGATCTGATCGTTTGGATGCACTCTGAAGAGCTGCTGATTAAAAGGACGAGATTCGAATTTACAACCAACAAAGTGATCTGTACCAAATTCAACCGAATGATATTTTATAATCCGTACTGAACTGGAATCGTCGTGGCTTCGGTCTTATCAGTCTCTAAGGATACATCCTCGCTTACAGATGGAGGTTCTGAGGGCGGCACCGCACATGTTGTCTGCTTCGGGGAAATGCTGATCGATTTTGTCCCAACTGTTGGCGGGGTGTCACTGGCGGAAGCTCCAGCATTTGAGAAAGCTCCTGGTGGGGCCCCAGCCAACGTGGCTGTTGGGATTGCGAGGCTGGGAGGTTCTTCTGCTTTTATAGGGAAGGTGCGAATCATACTAGAATTCCTATCTCTGTAGTGTGCCAGTCGATTGAGTTGATATTTACTTCACCGTTTAATGGCTCTCTGCTTCCTTTATATCCATGTTGCAGGAAACTGCCCCCTGTTAAGGCATGTATTTGTTTGGGATTGAAATTAATTTATTTTTTTAATTTTCAAACAATTGGCAGCTCAGCCAACAATGCTAAAAGAATTAATCCTTTAGCATGAAAAAGTTCTAGTTTGTGAATCACTAATTATCTGGTAATTACTGCATCTACTATTTGTGCAAGAGAAACGTGGATGACCTTTTCTCACCCGTCTACTTCTCATTGTGCTTGTGGTATGCAATAATGTGGAACTGTTTGCAATGGCAGCACCTGATTTGATTCATTTGACATTGTTTCTCCAAATCCAATCTATGGAAATTTTGTAGTCAAATGGAACAATTCAGTTGGATTAACTAAATGCTGACTGTTCTCAATATGGATGTACCTATGGTGTATTATTGCAGACAAGTTTGGTTTTAGCCCTCAGGTGATATTAGTAAAACTTGCACAAAATGGTCTTTGCTTGCTATCTGCAGGTGGGAGATGATGAGTTTGGTTACATGTTAGCAAATATTTTAAAGCAGAACAACGTGAATAACTCGGGTATGCGATTTGACCACAATGCAAGAACTGCACTGGCTTTTGTCACCCTCAGAGCTGATGGGGAACGTGAATTCCTGTTCTTCCGAAATCCCAGTGCTGATATGCTTCTTCAAGAATCAGAACTTGACATGGACATGATTAAACAGGTCAATTCATGTCCTCCTTTCAACACATTATCAAGTTTGTGCATGTCATTTCAAAAGATAAATTTTCACCATTGGTTTTTTTAATTGTTTCAGGCAGCGATATTTCACTACGGTTCGATAAGTTTGATCGAAGAACCTTGTAGGTCAGCTCATCTTGCTGCAATGAAAATTGCAAAAACCTCAGGGAGCATCCTCTCTTATGACCCGAATTTGAGACTGCCTCTGTGGCCATCTCCAGAATTTGCTCGAGAGGAAATAATGAGCATATGGGATCAGGCTGATGTCATTAAGGTAGCTCTTTATATGCAGTGAAAACACACAATGGATATAATCTGTAGGAATATTGTCTTCTGCACTGATAACTGTAAAATCTGGCAGATAAGTGAGGAGGAGATTACTTTCTTGACCGGAGGCGACAATCCTTATGACGATAATGTCGTGCTGAATAAACTTTTTCACCCCAATAATAAACTCCTCATTGTGACTGAAGGGTCGCAAGGCTGCCGATACTATACCCAGGTAATGGGCCAGGACCTATTTAATTTTCTTACAGTTGGGAAATCATGTTTAAAGCACTTGCTGTTCCTTCAGGCTTCAACAGTCGTTAAAGTTTGGCTCAGTCAGTGGCTTTTCTTCCTCTTTGTGCAGAAATTCAAAGGCAGAGTTGCTGGTGTTAAAGCAAAATCTGTAGACACAACTGGTGCAGGCGATGCTTTTGTTGGTGGATTTCTCTATTGCCTGGCCTCTGACTTGAATCTATACAAGGTACGATCATTTTAACCTCTCATATATATATATTTGTATGTATGTATATTTGCATTTGTGCAATGTAACAGTTATCTTGCTGTGATATCTTTCAGTTCTAGACTTTAAGGTGCTAAGCAGTGACAAATTTTATCTGTTTCTTGTAGAGGGCATTACTCGGACAAGATGAAATATTTAACTTTGAAAGTCATGTTCAAACGTATATAGCTATAGCTTCAAGTATGAACTCTGTAGCTAGTGATTTTACAATTGCTTCTGCTGGGACAGGATGAGAAAAAGCTAAGAGATGCGCTGTTCTTTGCGAATGTATGCGGTGCACTCACTGTAATGAAGAGAGGAGCAATCCCTGCCCTGCCCACGAAAAAGCAGGTGCTCGAGTTCAATGGAAAAGATGCTTCAAATTGAAGTGGAGCAAAGATTTCTTGGAAATGGAATGAAGAAGCGAAAACTTTGTTCCAGATGTAGTTTTTATTTCTTTTTCGTTTGCCTTATAAATCAAGCTTTCCCTTCTGAATACACAAAGCAAACTTTGCTTGTTTTGTATTTCCCATTCTCGGTGTTGATTTAAGGTGGCAATTGCAGGGTTTCTCACATTATTCATTGGCGCGGCTACTTTGACATGTGTGCTATTTCGAAACCCGTTTTTTCCCCCTGATGAATTGTGATACACATGATGAAAAATATGCAAGGAGGAAAGTTCTGAACATTAAACTTGAGAGCTGACTTTGTGTCCAAGCCGTTTCCTTTTCTTTTGGCAGAAAAAAAAGAAAATTACAGAAGGTTAACCTGAAGGCCTCCATTTCTGTTGCACCCTACATTACTCAGCATGGGTGAAAATTATCAGCTCCGATGAGGCGGCACTCGCCTTTCCGATGAATTAGATGAGCTGCTGCACGTCTCGTGCGCCGAGAAGAATTGTTTCATGAGATCATGCAGGTGCATTCTGATTGAACAATTTGTTTCGAGTCCTACAAGAAATGGTGTCATGTTGCTCTTTTCTTCCAGGGATCAGCCTCGATAGCCTGGCTCCTGTGAAATTGCGTACACCAAGAAGCCCCTACTATCGAATTTTAACATAAGGATCTAAATATTAGATAAAATAAGAATTGGAGGGCTAAATTGATTAATATTGAAATATAGGGTTTAAAAAGATTCAAGAATCAATGTTGTCGGTTTGGGAAAAAGGAATTACTTGACGTAGCTGAGTCCTGGTCTATCCAGACTCAGGCGTATGGATTTCACTCTCACCAATATTTTGAAAACAGATAGAGATAATTAGGATGTTAGGAAGCTGCTTCCACTTTCTCTTCTGGCTATGAAGAGAGTTCCACTTTACTGGTCTCCTCATCATCTTCTTCGTCGTCGACCAGTACTGCAGCAAACTGCAGCTCTGACATAAAGGTGGAGAAATAAACACACACACACACACACACACACAGAGGGAGGGGATCCCTTGTGCTGTGTTGTGTATAACTATAAAAGCAATTACAGACTTCACAATTTGTGTAAACAGATACAAAGTCTATTTGGCGGGGTTTTAAGTATTTTGTCGGGACCGCACCGGCTGTCTGCAGCATGACAAGATGCGTTGCCCCGTGGATCCACCGGCTGTTATCAGCTCTGTCATGCGACACTAGGGAGTAAGCTTGATTGTGTCATAAGTTTTGGGCCGGCTTTGCATATCAAATGCCCCGCTTGGTCAATTCCATTCTGGGAGCAACCGTCACGGGCCACTATATGATAACAGCCTAGAATAAGATATGTAGATTGCCTTGCGGATCGAGGACTTTGAACTCTCGGGTAGGAGCTCAGTGTATCAAATAGAATCATATGACTCTTTCGAAGCATTATTTCAAAGGGCAATAATCTGTTTGAAAAGGCCTTGGGTTAGACGGGACAAAAAAAGTGGTCCTTTCTCTCGCTGGCTAATCATTGTCTCATTCGTGGAATTGGAATCGATCAATGCTTAATTAATTGGTGTCGGCTAAGCCGACGCCTGGCGGTGGGGTCAAATGTTTTTTTTTTTCCATTTCCCAAGAATTCCCCACCTGCAGGGATCTCACGAATCGGAACTCCCAATCAATTCCATCTGGTTTACGTCCAGTACATAGTACATACATATCAGCGGAATGGGATTCGAAGTTGTGCGATATTGTCAAGCGATGGATTTCTTTCTTCTTCTTTTTCTGTTTTTTTTTTAGCGGAGGGAATGAGATTTTCTAATAAAACATTATGATTTTTTTTTTGCGCTATACAATCATACTTGATTTCTAGAATGTAGTTGCACATGGCTATAGTACTTTCTTTGCACTTGGGTTGGGGGATTATCGAGAGGCCAGCTCAGCTCTGTTCAGTACGATACAAACCATCGTTCTCATCCTCGATCGGGATCATTAGTTCGAAGATCTAAAAAATTTTCAAATCCTAAGCGAGAGCAGGAAACTACTGAATAGTAGCGGTCTGCCAAGAGGGTACAAATCGAAGTATATATGCACTCAAAGGGCCCCAAAAAACTCAGAATATAAACTCTCTCTCTATATATATATATTAGGTATCATGAGATGAGGGGACCGCTCCCCACTAAGGCATGCCCTGTATTTTTTCTCCTCATATTTTCATGTCACAATTGAGCCTACATATTTCGATGTACAAACATGTATACATACGACACAGATATGTATATATATATATATATAAACACACAAACACACAGAGACAAAGAGACATAGTTTGCATGCTATATATATATATATATATATAGATGTTCCATTGGTTAAAATTCAGTACTAAAATGCATGCATGCACGCACGCACGTGGACCAGATCCTCCTTGTATATATACTTTTGGCTTACTGTTGCATACTGGCAAGCTTCTGTGGTGTAGATGGATCTCAAAATGCACATATATCGGGATGCTTCCTTTACAGAGCTCATAATGCAGTTGTCAGACCAGCTTGTTCGGTGCGATGATCATGTGAGTCCCGTACACTGATAGGCTTAAACAACTGCAAATATTGCTACTCATGCCATCTTTATTTTGTCATGTACCATTAAATATCTATTCTCAATAATTATTTACGAGCCGAGTATTTTTACTTTGGTCTCGGAAGAAGAGGAAAAATGGTCACGAGTCGGGCAATTTTCCTTGGTACTCGGACTTAATATCAATTGACCACAAGTTGGGCGATGTACATGCTTGCTGATTTTGATGCTATATTGAATTCGTTGTAAGCTCGTAAATAATCGTACTCATTTTCACATAAAATTGTAAACCAGTCGGTGGTGGTATCTAATATTTTTATAAATTTATAACTTTCTTTTTATTTATTTAGTTGTTTAATATTATATATATCAATAATTACAAAAAATATATACTTATAGATACATTTATAAGGGGACAACACCATCCAGAGGCACAAATTTAAGGACCACACCTTCCACTCGGTATCGCATTCGAAGAAAAAAAAAAGGAAGAAGAGGAAATTCTGGATAAGAAAAGGAGAGATTGATTTGAACTGATTTTTTGCTCGGGGAAAGAGAGATTTGCATGGGATTCCTAATTTCCAGCCCACAGGAAAAGTGGGCATTACAGTCCATCCCCAACCCCACAACAAGCCCAGATCAGCTCACAGACGTTAACAAGTGGGCTCCACAGCTCATGTCTGACCCAATCACGTGACGTTTATTCTCCGCTCCCCGAATCCAGGGCCCCGCCTGTAAAGTCTAGAGTATTACTCATATCACGGAATCCATCGATTTAATTTTAGGATGTCTTAATCACAAGCCGAAATTAAATTAATGCTAAGCTGGTGAAGCTTATCTTATGGAGATAACCAAATGACGTGGCAACCACACTGTTTAGTTTCCCGTACGACCTGAAACCGCGGCGGGGAATTCTTCCCTGACAACTTCAAGTACGAGTTCCTCCCATATGTCCCGCTCAAGCTCCGAGACAAGACAGTCCCCCTCTTCTTCTTCAGATGCCCTTGGCCTGCGCATCTCAGACTTGGGCAGATCCCTATCGATTATCGTGTCGATGCCCTCGAGCACTTGGCACTCGGCTCTGCGGAAGCTCTCTATATTTGTCCGCAGTTTGTCAATTAACTGCCACCCCGTACGAAGACTGCACGATTGAATTGTGTTCACCCGCGGTTTATCGTTGAGGTAAGGCTTCAACAAATCAGCCAAGAGTTCATCTACGAGTTGGAACAGTAGCTTCCGGTTGCAACGATGGTCTAAAACTTGGCGACTCACGTTGTTGGAATTGCCATCTGAACGTGTGGAAAAGCTGTTCTCGAGATCCCTGAAAATGGATGGTTGCAGAGGGTGCGATGGAGAGAACCACCTTGTGAATGAGGATAGTCGGGTATCACTTCCTGTGCCTGCACATCTCATTATTTCACCAACGTACTGTGATTCCGCTTGCTCATCATCAGTAACATTGATGGCTGCGGTGGCCATGCTGCCACCGTTTCTGTTCTTCTTCTTACGGACCACAAGCACATCATCCGTTGCTTCGTGGTCGTACCTACAACTGCGAGTACTCGTGTTGAATGCAAGCTGGGAGCTAGGTCTCGATGCTTCGATATCATGCACCTGTGGATCAATATTAAAGTGATATCATGTTTTGTTAAGCCATAGCACTATATTTACAGCAATTAATGGATAAATGTGAATGGAATCCGAAAAGTCTACCCAACTTCTGCATTAAACTAACAATACAGCATGTGACACAATTGCATGCATTGTGTAGCGATAATAAACAGTAACAATGCATGCGCGTGTGTGCTTACTTGTTTGTGAGGAAGTTTCGTCGCCGGAGGAGAAGGGTCTTTCTTGACTGGGAGAGCAGCAGCAGCAGCAGTTGGTGCACCTTCGCGTTTCCCAATTCCACACGATGACGTCTTACATTTCTTATTGACAATAGTATCATTCTTCTTGTTAGTCCTCGAAGACTTGGAAGCCCGTACAAGCAGCTCCCCCGGCTGTCTCCTCGGAAACTCCGTTGCTGCTAATCTAGTCTTAGGCCTTCTCACCCGACCATCTCCCGCTGAACCCAATTTCATACAGGATAATTTGTAACCAGCTCTAGAACAACCTTGAGGCATCGTTCTCACTGCATCTCCTGAATACTTTGTCAATCCCGTTTGAACCTCAGGACTGCGAGTATTCTGTATTTTATTTGTAACCTGGTACCTGAGCCCTGGGGAGCACACGGGGCTTGAGACCTCCGTGACTTGTGAGATGCTTGGTGTCTTCTTTCGCTTGGATATTTGATCGTTAGTGCTTCCTTGCTCTGATCGGCTCCTTATCCCGTTTGTGATATCGATCATTCCAACCCTCCTGCTCATTCTCTCCTTGACCTGATTCACAATCTGCCTCGCATAGTGTCTCGGGCTCCTAGTGTTTCCATCCTCGGAGCTGCACTTCAGCTCATTCTTGAGCAACAGGGAGAAATCAAAGTATTCTCCCACAGTCCTGCTGGTATTCTCCTTGTTGGTGTGGAGGGATGGACGATGACGGTGGTCCACGTCAGACCGCCATGCCAAAGACATCCTTGGCGTCTCAGGCAGGGACCGCTTTCTGTCATTAGAGTCAATGTCAGAACAGCTCTTCCGCCCAGCGATCCATTGGTGGTGTGGGTCCTGAGAGCGTGGGCTGATGTCGAGTGACAACGAAGGCCTAGGAGAGGAGGAAGATGTGCTGTCAGGTAGAAGATCAAGACCCATCAACCTAACCAAAAGGGTCGGAGTCTTGGTCCCCGGGGAGGAGCCGATTTCTGGTGAAGAGGCAATACTTGACTGTCTGTCTCGACTGGTTTTAATTTGAATTCTCATCTGAAGAGATATATAATTAATTTAAAAAAAGAAGAGTAAGTAATGATTTCATTCACATAAACGCATAAATATCACTAAGATATATTGCAAATTGAATTATAAGCTTATTAAGCTACCAAGAAGGAAGAACGATCAACAGGAAACCTACTGTCGAAGGTCTAAGCAAATGTTCATCCTTCCTAATTATCTTGGAGGAGGGTACCGGCAAAGGAGACTCGTGGGGACCATGGTCCAACTCCAAGCTATTTCTTGGCGCTTCGGTACCTTCAATATTTCACACCAACCAATACAAATCGGTCAAATTAACGCAAGAAAGGAGAGGACCTGTAGTATAAGCTAGAAAAATGAAGACAGCAACGAGCGAGAGATCGGGAACTAGCATAGCAACCTTCGGGGGCATCAGCAGAGGGCTCCTCATCATCGAGGAAGCTGTAATTTGAAGAATTGGGGAACTTTAAAGAATCTGGATGGTGGTCTGAATTTGGAGAATGGAACTGATGATGGAAATCAAAGAGCTGAAACACTGCACCCATGCATCCTCCTCCTCCTCCTCCTCCTCTTGCTGCTGTTGCTGGTGGTGACGATGGTGAATTGGATAACGGGTTTTCGTTCTCTGCACATTTTCCTCCCCTTGATCCTCTCTTTGAATTTGATGAATATGATGATGAAGAAGAAGAACTGGGCCTTATTTTCCCACTCAAGCGGTACCATTCTTTACCCATGACTTTGACTTGGATCTGCTGAAAAATATCAACTTCCTTCCTAAATATATTTCTCTGCTAATATTGTTCTTCGACGTGGAGGACGTTATAGAGAATCAAAGGGGAATATCACAGAGAGAGAGAGAGAGAGATCAGAGAGTGAAGGAAGATATATAGATGGAGGATAACTGAAGTATGGAATGAAATAGCCTTCGAGCTGGATATAAGCACTCAGGGATAAAGCTCTCATAGTGCGCGCGTCGCGCGTGTATATATATATATATATGTATAGTATAGTATAGTATAGTATAGTATGCGAGGGGAAAGCATGAGGCAAGCGGGAAAGGTAGCCCGAAAAGGCACCGACGATCTTGATTTCTGAGGGCACGCATATTTCAGTGTACGAAAATTGAGCGCACGGAGCAACAGAGCACGTGCCATTTGTTTGTGGTGCGAGTGAATCAGAGTTTCAGTTTTTACAGTACACTAATTGTGATGATAATTAGCATGCCTTAATTTGATCAGCATATAAAAGTCGAGAATATCCACCGTCCGCAAGAGTGAGTAACCACATTCTTGTGTTGACTAATACTTCAATTTTCAAATTTGTATAGAACCAACACTTAATCCTCGGAATTATTTTTATTGTCAGAATAGTCATTTAACTTTTATTTTTCTTCTAGCAATCAGCTCCACCAATAATTTTGTTGCAGGGAGAGCTGATGTAACATATTGATACCTTAGCTTTCCGTTACACAGCACACCGATTTTTTCATTCAATAAAATTATCGGTGAAATTAACTAACTATTATGATACATGAAATTTGAGTGAATATTTTGGTGCCAAAATTAATTTGAGTTTTCGTACATTAACTTCTTACAAATTTAGGGACGACTAAACATTAGCCCACTCGGTTTTATGTTAGTCTAAAGATTAGGGACGAAATAGAATCCATAAGAGGCAGCAATTATTGGAGTTCCATTGAAAATGTCAAGGATGATGATGATCTCTTATTGATTATAGGAAGTTATCCATTTAAAAGGAGGAAGGCCAGACGAGTTTCAACGACACATTAGTCTGAGTGATCGGCAATATCTAATTCTATCATGGGTAGAAATTCAATTCCTACCAATATCTCTCGCAGTTTCTACCGGACAGAGTTGGCGATGATGGCGTGCTAAGCAGACACCAACCGGTAAGGAGGACGGCAAGAACCCAAATTCCGGTAAGTGCACTTACTGGGACGCTGCTGAAACGGGCAGTCAGCCTCTTCCACTGTTTTATCCGATTTCAAACCTTTTTTTTTTTTCCTTCAATGAACTTATACACTACTTAATGTTTATAAATTCAGGGAACTAATTAATCAAAATCCGGATCATATTAACTCACTAATGAATGAATTATGTGAGATTTGGATTTAAAAGCTTATTTAGCATCTAAGGCAGCTTTTTGGGAGCCAGTGAGTTGTGAGTTTGGAGGAAAGGTGACAAGTGCATGCGGGGAAAAAAGATTCCAAGTTTCAACTTCCAGACTGTGCATATTCGACTGACTCCTTCCGAGGAATTATAGGAAAGTTTGATTTTGCATCTTAAGTAATGAGTTGGTGAGACATCGATCTCAATGCTCCTTCTGGTATTTGTCAATCTCCCTCTCTCCCTCCCTGTCTCTGTTTATTAATTTTAAATTTACTGTGGCAGTCAGCTTCTTTCATTACTTTGTTAACCGCACGCACTCCCAAGTTTTGCCAGAGACCAAAGACCCAAACTCCCCCACTGTCATTGGGAACTGGAATTTCCAATAAGAGATGATGACGACGACGACGACGACATGGGCAGCCCCACTCACCCCAGAATTCCTCGTCCACCCTCCTTCACTGCCTTGGCTTCCCCCCTGCCCACCACCCCAATTCAAATCAATCATAAATGGTCTATAGTTATCTACTGATTACTCACCAATATGCCATCGTATCTTCTCTCCCTGCCGCATGCTGGTCATCCTTCCGCTCCCTTGGTAATTGTCCTTTTTCTCTCCCTTTTCATTATGCAAAAGTTATATACAGAATGTTACAAGAACTAAAATTTGTAGTATTTTGGTCCCAATGGGTTGATGTCAGATGCACCGGAAAATAGTTAATATAAGGAGTCGTCCCGTGCCCCAATTTCCAACCCATCTCTATCTTAACGCTACCAAGTTAAAAGTTCTCATGCTGCAGTCCCAACTCGGGAAAAAAAGCTGCACATTTAGTAATAATTACTAATTGCAATCCATGTCATTGTTAAGAAAAAAAAGTTGTACATAATTATCAATATGAATTAATTGAATTATTGTGATGTTCTAGAAGGGATTTTGAATTTTAAATTTTTATGAATAAAATATTTTTATTATTGGAAAAGTTTTGATTTTTTAATTGATGGAACTATTGCGAATACAGACTAAACTAGTTATAAAATAATTCAATATATATATATATATATATATTAGATTATGCAAAAAAAAATTAAAAAGTCCGCCAAAGTTAACATTGCGTGCTGGCTAGTTGAACGAAACATACCCAGCTAATCCTCATAATGAAATTACTATCATTACCGTCTAGGTAGATCTCGTTGTGAAGACCTATGATTGGATAATTTATGGGTCGAAGCAAAGAATGTGAACTATACAAGTGACCAATAATAGAATTGATTAAATGAATTATGATTCCACCGATTAAACCCTTACCTTCCAAAGTTACAATCTTTATTATTTGATTATATTATAGGAGCTGTGGTATATCCTCTTTATTCTATGTAATATATTATTTTCTCACTGTGCATTTCATCCCAATTTTTTTAATCCAAAAAAAAAAAAAAAGAAGTGAGGGGCTCCGGTGTATGGAGAGGACCTCACCATGGTACTGTAAAATGAAATTGCCATCTGATCGCGTAGCACGTGCAGCGCAATCCTAAGGTCGACCTTGAAGATTGCAGATTGCAATTCGATTTGCGGAAGAGAATAAGGAGAAAATTTTCCAAAAGGAAAAGCCGCATCGACATAACATAATTGATTATAAAAGATTGGCTCTATCCTATCGGCTGAAACGGACGCTAGGGTTTTGGAAGCACGTCATGTGAGGATAGAAAGTGGGGCTCTTTAATACTGTGTCTCTGGAGGCTTTCCGACAGTAACAGAGGAAGCCCTCTCTCTCTCTCTCCCTCTCCCTCTCTGTGTCTCGGACAACTGAGAGTGACTCAACTTCGACTTCCATTCTTTCTCCTCCTCCTCTTCTTCTCCTCCCCAGAAACCCCTATCCCACTTGACTGGGGGACCCTGTTTCATCTTTATAATTAATACTCATGCTGAAGCCTTATACATAATACATATGTATATGTATCTAACTCCACACACCTTTCCCTCTTCTTATATAAATTTGCATCTCCGAAGGGCCACCCGATGCATCGTTGTCATCCTCTCAATCGGCTAGCTATCTGGGATCACGACTATACATACGTATGTACATGTATATATAAATAATGTTCAAACTCTACGGCTGACTATACATCCATATACCTATCATGTTCAAAATCTACCTCTTATGTTAACAGTGGATTTTTTTTAATCATTCCATAGTACTAATTCCATAATAGCATATGACAGTGAAATCATCACATGTTTCTGTTCTTATCTTTTTTCGGACATCATAAGACGGTACTTTCTTCATGTAACAGGAGTTATTCCTCAGGTCAGCACGTAAGAGGGTGGCTAAATATCCTCTAAAATTAAAACCGACAGATATGCACGACACAAGTCTGCACATCCGAAAATTACTTCCAGTATAGCAGTGCTAAAAACGTGGCAGATTCCTCTTACATAATATTCCTGAGGACTGCACTGCTGTTTACCCCTAATTTCAAGATTGAAAACTGTGAGAGGGTAACGAGAGAGAGAGAGAGAGAGAGAGAGAGAGAGAGAGAGAGAGAGAGAGAGAGAGAGAGAGAGAGAGAGAGGGNGTTTTCAAATTCGAAGTGAACATTAAATATGCTTTTGCTTATATAAACAGTATATACTTAGAAATTGGACAGATTTCAACTTATTCCAATTAAACATGATTGATCCATTGATTAATAAGTTCTCTGATCATATATATTTTTATTTTCAAAACTTAAATTTAAACTTTATTAAAAAAAAAGTCACAATAGACCACCTTTACTAACTTCAAAATAAGTGTGGAGATATACAGAGAGGCCCCAGCTAGCAAGATAGCATACTAACACTGCCATCCGTCAATGATTTGATCATGACGATGATGATGAAGCCCTGTTCATATGATGGGACATTAGCATGAAAGTTAGGGCCAGCGTGCATGTTCAGACTGTCTATATATGATAATGCTATCCTCGTCTTCACCTCCGTTTACAATCATCTATTGCCCTGCACTACATACACCATCACCATGAATAAATAATTCCAATACCATCTAAAGATACCATTTTGTTCCCCAGTGATGTTCATGCACTGCCAATAGTAAACCAATTTATCCTGTGTACTTCTCTTCTTTATCCGATGGAATGCAAAATCGTGCCCAGAAAGACTGTAAATTTTGTCATTAAAATTTCTGGGTTCCAATATATTATACGAATATATATGTATGGATTTATAAGTGTACTATATATAGATGTTCGGATTGCACACCTGCAAGCAACATTGCCTGAGATAGCTAATTACCCAGTTTGTCTACCAGATTTCGACCTGTCAAAATTGATTTGAAGCTTACTCTGAATGAAGTTGAGAGGCTCCCTGTACTAATCTGATCAAGCACAGGGACGAACTAAGAATTTCCGAGGGAAAATAGGGGAGGAGGAGCGTCTGGTCCAACAGGGGGAAGTCTACGGTTCCACTGTGCAGTCTGATATTGACCTGCCTGCAGGCCTGGCGGGCCCCAAACTTGTATAGGCTTTCTTCGTCATCAAAGATCCACCCACAACTTCTTGTCAATGATGATAGGGGATATGGATGGTTCAAATAGCTAGGTGGGGGAACGACAAAGAAGAGAAGGCAACATTATTATGGGAATTATGTCAAATTGAGGCACAGCCCCGAAATGGGGAAATTTGAATTCGGAGGTCCCATTCTCTAAATTTGCTTGCTTTGCTGGTAGAAATTATGCAAGAAATTATCATTTTAAGTTTATAGTTTATGATTCTCCCTTTAAATGCTAGTAAATTAATCAATTTCCCTCCCTCTAGGCCATTGTCGATAAATTCTATATATTAAGAGAAAATAATAACTAAAGCCGATTAGTTAGTTAGATTCGGATAATCACATTTACAAAAAGAGGGTGGGGGTTCAGAGATACTCAATCTTTGTTTGGAATAAGAAACATGTTAAATTTCAACATTATTTTGACAAATTGGACTTTGAGTAACCCACTATCTTCGAACTCTCCAGTCGCCTGAGACTAGCTTGTGTTAATACATAATTAAAGCCATGGGTAGGTGGCTGTTATCAATGGGAGTGAAGAGCCAGGTTGGAGGCCGAGTTTGACTAGTATTGGACTTCACCATGAGCCTACCACTTGAGCTCCTCCCCATCCCCGCCCCCCCCACCCCC
>CXYZ01007961.1:163840-217694 GCA_900006705.1 Sonneratia caseolaris
CCACCCCCCCCACCATCAACAATAAAGAAGTGCATTCGTGTAATGTACTGCAAATTCTACAACATGGGCACTACAATAAAGCTTTTTCTTTCGGAGGCATTTTGGGCCTGCTGAAAGTTTTATCAAGGGGACCCACCACCCACATGCGGCCTGTATTTTACTAGCCCATTAGACCCACAATCCTTACATCATAAGGCCATCTTAGTTTCGACTTTGGGCCCAACAGCCCAACTAGACTGGGCCGGCCTACACCCACTGTTAGAAGCAACTGCATCTCCTCCTCATCCCCGAGCGGTGAAATTTGGAAAATGACGTAGCTGTTCAATTTGCCGGGTTACGGGATTTGCAGAAATTCAACAAACAGCATGAGCCACTTGAACACTACTCTGATATCATTGGGACTTTAGAGATTTTGAGACTCATTTCTCCCTAGTTGGGCGGATTTCCTGTACAATTCTGTTACCATATATCTCCTTCGATGTCATGGGGTTTGATGTTCATGTCGGTCAATCTATTCTTCTACTTCCATAGATCGAGGCTAACTTTTAGCTCTTTGATGCAATTGTTCAGTCCATCTACGAAAATTTATGGAAATGTTGGATTCTACAATATGATGTACTACTAATGAATGATGTGAACTTAGTCGGTTAAAATATGGATCCTATCCATTTATAAGATGTGAATTTAGGATATTATTTAAAAAATAAAACATATCAAACGATTTCAACTTATTCATATTAATTGGTATTAAAGTTTAACTTCTAGAGAAAGTAATTAAATTACATGCAGCCCAAATGATCCAATCGTGATGTAATCAGAAATTTTTTTTTTCAAAAAGGTAAATGAGGAAGTAATCGACAATGTGCTCTTATATCATTGAATTTATGAGACCATCCAAAATTGCTGACCTCAACTTGGATAAGGGAAGATGAGAAGATGCAGTTGATCTCTTACATCCAAAGAAAGCTATCTGCCGGAGGTTGAGCCGAAAGGTGAAACGAAAAAGTTAACAGAGAGATTTCAATTCTTTTATCATTGTTAGAGTGAAATCTAAGCGACACATTTTACGTCTCACAATTATCTATATGGCACTGATATGCTGATGAATGCGAGCACGGCTGACAGCCACAGGTCCCCTGAGTCAGAAACCGATCCCCACCACAGACATCTGGTGGGATCAGTGACTACAACAGCAACTTCTACCCTCCTCTCTCTCTCTCTCTCTCGTCTTGTTTTGTTGGAAAATTTCTTCAGTGTAATCATCTTTTCGACATATAACAGTTGACCACGTAACTGAACTCGTCAATCTCCACTCCTAAAGCTAAATGGCTGTAATCATTTCATCTTCTTAAAGTAAGATAAAATTTGAGGACCATAAAGAAGTAATAAGATGACATGATAAATTTTATTGAGAAAAATCGAACTTAAAATCTCTTATAAATTTTAAAATTTTTGTAAAGTGATGGTACGTCGCCTTTGCTTCGGCAGTGATCCTCATATAATTATGCATGGGTGATAAAAGCTCAGAGCACAGATGACCCCAACTGATCTTCTGTCATGACAGAAGGAAGAAGCGAATTACTTTCAAGTGTTGTGTATCATGAGGAGGTGGTAGAAAGTAGAATGAATCTAATTCGTACGCATAGAATTTCGCCATTCTTTCTTTTGTTTCTCTCGCTGTCGTATCGTCCATGACATTCTTTACTCAATCAAGAGAAAAATCTCGTTATGGTAGGTTGAGAGAGACGACGAAACCAATTTGATTGGGGAACAAAGCGGATGACCGAAAGTGGGGAAGATCAACTGCACATAAGAGTAAAAGAGGGACCTTACGCCAAATTGCACATATTCATTCGTGGATTTTGATCCAAGATGTACGGTTAATACAGACGCACAGACTCCAGATGAGATCATACGGCTGTATGCACCTCCAAAGAGTGTAGATGCTACATATGCTAGGGGAAGAAGACCAGAAACTAATTAATTCTGGGAAACTGAGGCCGGGTTGATGCGGATGACGAGCCCCGGGAAGACATCATCAGGATCATGGATGTGCGGGTTCCGCTCGACGATGAAGGGGTCACCGCACTTGTCGCCAATCGTGTGGAGGGTCTCTCCTTCCCTGACCACGTAGATCTCCTCGCATGGTCGACCGTCTTGCAGGAGCTGGCCACCGCTCACCCGATCGGAGAACACGTCCAGACCATCCAGCGGGGATAGCACACGAGACCGCTCTCTCAGCCCTGCCACCAGGATTAGGGCGATCAAGGCCAAAGCACAGAGCCACGAAGCCGCGTCCGAGAGTAGAGCAACAGCTTCTGACGTTCTGGGCCCGGTCTTGTTCTTGATCACGGTCATGCTCTTCGCAGCCACCATAGGAGAATACATGGTCCGCAGAAAATTCTATCTATATATCTGGAGAGTTTCGATTTACTACTGATATTCAACAGGATGATGCCACCGGGAAGCAGGAAATATATGCGCGCGTGTGTATTATATTAATTAATGTAAGAAGGGAGATGTGGGGGTTGGTGGTGGAGTGGGGGAAGGGGAGTGGAAGTTGGACTCAGCGACACGGCGGAAAAAAGGAGGGATAGAATTGAACTTAGCATTTTCACACGCTTTCGGCCAATCGTGAATATTGGCACCTATATTTTATACCGCAAGAGAATCAAAAAGGGATAACATCTTTCGTGTTGGTCCCCAATAACTAACCAATCTTGAGGATGTAAACTCTCTCATTCAATTGGGGCTAATTAGGGATGATGCCAATCGATGTGCTATGAATTAGTTGATATATATTTTTTTCTCCCATTAACTGCAAGTTTTGGTTCCGCTGTGATGCACGCTTTGCATGTTAAAGAAAGTTGAAAATCCAATTCCAATTAAGAATTCAATAATTTAATTTAAATTATTTTTTAGAATTAATGTGACACTACCGTTAATAAATCATGCTAAAGATATACGGAAACCTTAACANTGATCCTAGATCTTTTATCATTGAAGTATATGTGCAGAAACTATATAGTTTCGTTCAATTTCTCTTCCTTTTTCTATATTTCTTGTATTCTTAATATTTTATTGTAAGTGTGATGAAACTCATAAATCTAGAAAGATAAGCTTTTTGGTTGATATAATGGGAGGTACACTTACAAATTTGACCAAACATTGCTGGATGACTAGAAAGCTGACATGTTACGTATACTCAGATTTCACCCATCATAAAATAGCAATTAGCTTTGTAAGATATGGAGGCTCAAGACATCGTGCAGTCTTTTAAAGGTGTGAGAGGGCCTCCCTGGGATTGTAAAACACTTACGCATGACATCCAGCAAAACTTGGCTGCTTTTGACACTGACATGTTTTTGGATTCCACGTTCTTTGTAATGTTTCTGCCCACAATCTATGTAAACAGGGAAAAACCACCTGGGAGAACTCATTTATGTACTTATGAGCAATGGTAACACCCCCCCACGCCCGCGCCGCCACACTCACCACACCACCCCCACCCAAAACACTACCAATTACCGATCTAAAATAAACCATGTACTACTCATATGGTGGGTGCGTAAGCGTAGAATACGAATGGGGCCATTGTCGGTTGAGCTCCTGCCTGATTTTGATACCATTTTGAGAATAGTTGCATTTAGATTTCCACAAGTGCTTCACAAAACACAGTGAATTGTCTACTATATTTCTTATGGAGTCATCCAAAATATATGAGAGCATTAGATCTCTTTCCCATGTATGCATTCATTTATTCATCAGACGGCAATTGCTCTAATTTTTAATGTAGAATCTGGTTAAGATGAGAAGCTTTAATTCTTCCTCTCTCTCTCTCTCTCTCTCTCTCTCTCTCTCTGTGTCCCCTCCTCCTCCTCCTCCTCTTCTTCTTTTTATTTTTCTTTTAAAAATTGAGAAAACCTTCCTTCACGCATCATGCGATCGATAGAGTACTCTTCCCTTGGAGTTTTGTGAGCTGTCCTATTCAAAACGGATCTGTATACGTATAACATTAATTGAGCAAACGGATTTGTAGCGTCGCATGCAACGTAAAGAAAGCGGGAAAATGCATTTATGGTGATAACTAACATAGAGACCCGCCATTATTCACTGTTTGTTTTGACCATAAAAAGAAAAAATCGAAAAAAGGAATACCTTCCGTATCTCATAACCCTGCAGCCTGCTGTATGGATATTAACACAGTCACCTCCAACCGGAAGTCAGCACCTTTTAAATTTGAATCTTATTATTAACAGAGTTTAGCCCGTCTCATTATATTCTCTTCTTCAATTCCTACTATGTTCATGAGCCTTCTGTGTGTTATGCTATGTCATCAAGTATATATAAATAGAATATATCAGTGTCGACTTTATCTAATTCTTTTCCATGGAAAATCAAATTTACGTATACATATTTATTTATGCTCCTCTCCGGACAAACTCGGTGAAATTGCCAATGGAAATGAGAGTTTCGGTTCTGCTCTTATATATAGATTACGCCAGTAACGAGGAGCCGCTTCGTCCTGTTGAGAAGAAAGGTTACACTCTTCCTTATCTCAATTCAAGTTAGGCACGGAAGTCTTCCAGGTGAAAACTTATCTTAACAAGCAACGAATGGCCCAACGGCCAAATTCTAATCGTTATCGACTACCAAATCCTAGCGAACGAGTATCCATTCCCGCTCTGGTCTTCATGTGTGTCGAGCTGAGGATAACCAACGCGGATTTTCTTACTATGCTCAGATAGTTACTGCTAGTATCATTCCCAATTCTCTCCTTTTGTGTTGAAAAAGAGAGGGGGAAAAGAAAAAGGAGGATTATTCAATAATTAACATAAAGAAGTAATGAATCCCATTAGAAGAATTTGAAGAGAGGAAATAAGCGCCAGAAGCAACAGTTTCTCGGAAACTAAATTAAAAACTCCCTAATGTGGGAGGATTAAGTTAGGCTTTTAAATGAATGATTGCGTTCATTATTTAAGAGAAACACTGATTTTCTACTTAATCAAATAAAAAAGCATTAATTAGTTCACAGTGCATTAATTAATGCCAGCCTTTTTCTCTAGATTTTGCCCAAATGAAATAAAAAAAAATTTAATAGGATGAGGATTTCATCCAATAACATCACCCTTAATTAACTCTAAGAAATAATAATCATGCTTGAATCTCATAATTATAATTTTTATATCCATTTATTCATTTCTTATCGTTAATTAAAAGAGAAAAAAAACTGCCATGCAATTTACCCCCATGACCTCTGCTGCATTTATTTGTTTTTGTGAACAAAGCTGACTCTCTTAGCCCATCTTTTGACCGGGCTGGAATCAAAAGTTGTTTTCAGTAATCAGTGGGCCATGGAGATTATATTTGTATATATGGGCGATCCCCCAAATGAATTGCATTTACATTATCAGTGACAATTCCGCCGAGAAGAAAAATGTACACACAAGCAATGGCATCCGAAAGTCTAAAACTTGAGAGTTCCTTCTTAAAAATTCGCATTCTAGTTGTAGATGACGACTTTACATGTCTCAACATCATTTCTGCCGGCCTCAAGAGATGGAAGTACGAAGGTATACTTAACGTTGTGTTGTGCTCCCTCCTTTGAATCTTTATTTGCTTCTCCTTCGATCCATTTATTTGGGTTAAGAACATCACAATCTCCGAAAGCAAAAAAGCTAGATCAAGTTTTGTGTATTGCTTGTTTTTAATCATTCATTCTTGTATATATAGTGGCAGCAAACCCCTTTGTATAATGTTATTTTGTTCATGGATTTCTCTTTTGCATCACGAGTATCCATGGGTTTTGAGTTAAGTTGCAGGAGAACCAAATTTCTCCCTTCCTCAAGAACAAGAGAGTTTAGTATCTATGCCGCGCGCAATGGTTGAAGTTATGTTAAAGGATGGCTAGGGTTCTCACCAATAAGAAGAAGAAGAACAGGAACGAAGGCTAGGGTTTTGAATTTCAGACTTGTTCACAAACGTTAACAAAGAGGAGGCCAATAAATTGATTGCATAACCCTTCACTCTTTATGATCATCAACTTTCACTTGTTTGCACATCCATTAGTCTTGCAAGATTGGTGACATTTCCTTTATATATCCGTCTTTTGTTGAGCTAGATAGTACTATAAAATGATGTGTGCGGGGGCGCACGCACTTTTATCTCACACAACAACCGTTCAAGAAAATTTATTTGTCTTTCCTATGTTCAGCTTGATGAAGCATTTGGAGTTAAATGTTTGCAAATTTGTTAATGGCATTCGATTTATGTCTTTCAGTGGTCACAGCATTACACCCTGCAGATGCTCTATCTACTCTGCGAGGAAAACAAGAAAAAGTGGACCTAGTAGTGATTGATTATCATATGCCTGGCATGAACGGGCTTGAATTGCAGGAGAAAGTCCAAAACGAATTCGAGCTGCCAGTCATCAGTCAGTGTTTTTTTTTTTAACTTTTCTTTCCCCCTTCTTTTTGAAATGAATCCCTTTTTCTCTTGAAAATTTTTTGCTGCATTCAACTTTCATTTTATATCATACAAGTCAGCATGCTAAGAAGATCTAATATATATCTTTTTTGCTTTTCTATTAATCTAATTTCAGTTATTTATAATGGTTTCTTGGTTAGTAAGAGTTTCAAATAAGAACTCTAATATTCACAAAAATATGAAGGTTACTTACTTTACATAGTAGTAGAGAGTTGTGATATTGTAAAAATAAACCAAACCTACTTCACTGGATACTATAGACCTAATTTCCTTCAGTAAAATTTTCAATATAGTAAAACGGGTAATATATTTCATAATTAATTATATGAGGATTTTTTCTTCACCATCACCCGAATGATGTCGATCTAGTAAACCGATTTCACCTTATGACATATCTACTATGTGAGTAGGAGAAAGAAAATTTAGATTTCTACCACCATGGAGATCATGTTACAGCACATTATTAGCAGCTAAACAACCAGTTATATATATATATATATATATATGTATTAGTTTTCCCCTCCTTTTCTCAGTGATGTCAGCAGATGATAGTGAGTATATCATGCTAAGGAGTCTAGAAGGAGGGGCCGTGTTCTTCATGGTTAAGCCCATCCACCCGGAAGAGCTCAAGAATGTCTGGCAGTACGTGGTAAAAGGAAAAGGTGGAAGATCGAGTCTCATAGAGAGAATAGCGAGGCCCATCCCAGGTGGATCCCCGCTGCTGGCTGATGAGGGAACCTGCAGCTCTCAGCACCATCAGCATTATGCAGCGCAATCAGCGTCACCCTCCATTAACCTCGTCATCGGGGATGGCAACCATCCCGACAACAATGAGCCTCAAAACCCTAGAACGTGCGCCGTTGATTCGAATTATAAGCAAAAGCAAGTGCAGGAGAAGGGAGTGAAAGATAAGGAACAGAGTAGGGAGAAGCAGAAGGAGTATTTCAATGCAGCCCCAAGGAAACCGAAGGTCATCTGGACGACAGCTCTGCACCATCGGTTTCTTCAGGCGCTCAGCTTGGTTGGAATTGAAAGTATTGACAATATCAATCTTCAACTTTTCCATGAATACTTTTTTTTTTATAATTATTCCATGAATACTATTATTACTACTAACACGTAAATAGCAAACTACATATATCATTTATGAATAAATAAATACTGACGACAATTTTATACTCTCCCTTGACTCATATAAGCAGGAGCTGTGCCGAGGAAAATCCTCGACTTGATGAACGTTCCCGGATTAAAAAGATCGAATGTTGCAAGTCATTTGCAGGTTTGATGATCATATTTTTCAAGTTACATAATGGCATCCATTAGTTCACTTTTCTTACTACACATAATTGCAACTTATAATTACTGCATTCATCGTAGAGTTGTCTCAAAGCACAGGTGGGGTTTTTGTTTATTCAATAGCATCAACATGGTAGTCTTGTTCCATCCCAGTTTTCCACAGAAGGCAAGCTGCACTATTGGTTGTAAAGAGAGTATATGGGCTAATCAGCAGACAATATATGGACACTACTAAAGGAAATTATACATAAGGAAAGCAATTTAGAGTCAAAAGGAAGGGAATACGATTTTATTGTTGCTATTTTATTTTGGCAATCCATCTTACTATGCTAAGAAAATCCACTAAAGCGAATCTGATGATAAACAAATAATAATAATAATAATAATGAGAGAGATAGGGAGTTTAAGTCCAATGACATAATTTTCAATTTAAACTAAAAAATCGTCAACTCTATTCTCATAATTAGTGGAATAATCCATATCTATTTTATTTCACTCTTCTTTCTTCCAATTTTCTTTTCTTTGGCTCACAGATCTCCTTTGTTATTTAAAAAAAAAAACATCATAAGGAAATTGACTCAAAGCATAGAATTACATATAGTATATATACTCACTGGTCCAGGTGCCGTCTTTTCGAATAGATTGGTACGGTCGATGATGGCCTAGATAGATTAATAAAATCTTACTTGTACAATAATTGTCATGCACCATACGGCTGGTAAATATAGATGTGTATTTTTACGTCCTCGTCATTATCAGGTCATGGAAAAGAAACACTAGAAATGGTCCACATCATGAAAATTGACATCTTCTCCTCTTCTACAACTTTGCAGAAGTACCGCATCTTCTTAAAGCAAGTTGAAGAGAGTGCAGCTCAAAAGCTCACTTCATTGTCAGGGCTTCCTTCAATGCTCGGGAATGATATCGAGACCACTCAAGACATTCTCGATATATCCATCCCGCGCCCCTTGCAGGCATTTCAACCTGACTATCAAGGAATATATTCGATTCAGGGTAATCACCAAAGCAACAACACTTCCTTATTCCCCACTAAGGCGCCCATGAATGGTGGCATCCTATCTAAGTTCGGGTCACTTGGTAAACCGAGCTGCTCATTGTCAACTACTAGCAGTCGAGGTGGTAGCTGGAAGCAGCCTGTTGCGCCCGGGAAAAGTGTTCAGAGTGGCCTTTACCAACCTGGATCGTCAATGACCGCCGCTCCAATGAATCAGGCTAGCTGGACCAACCAGAGGAATCTCCATTTGATGGGAAACTATGCTTCCTACGGTTCAGGTTATTCTGCACAGGGTCTTGGGATTATGAGGCAAATGCATCATCAGGAAAGCCTGCTAGCACCAGAGCTTTACAACTCGAGGATGCTCAGGTGTGGCGTTGGCAGTAGTGGAATGAGCAACGTGAATTCATGCGTGGGAGGCACGGGATCTTTTGGCAACTGTGTTGCTCCTCCTTCACTTTCTGAACTTAACAGTAACGGTAATTACGTGGGGACCCGATTATCCGGAAATGGACACTTACATGGACTAGGGCGACCCCAACCCAGCGGCACCAGTGCTGAAATCAATTGGCTTGAAGCGGGCTTTGGCTCTATTGGAGGCACACGTCCTTGCACGGAGAAACTGACACCATCTGGACGGGGAACCTCCAACAGGACTTATTTTACTCCACAGCAAGCTTCAGCCTCTACATTTTGGCCTGCAGACTCGTCCGAAGGTTTTTCCACCCTCAGTGACCAAGGAATTCATGCTTCCAATAATGAAGAAAACCATTATGCCATCAATGAACTGGTGAGACACGTCCTGGGAACTGGTAGTGGCAATTCTCATCAACTAATATCTGGTGAAGGCTGCCCGAAAAGTTTTCCCTTGGAGCGAGTCAACTATCAATCAGTTGTGCCTGTAAGGAAATTCTGATATATGTGTGTGTGTATATGTAGTTCAAATACGTTGAATATGTGAGTGGCATACCTCTGATTTGATTCTTCTCCTTTTGAATTTATTTTGTAGACGCAAGACCATGGAAGCATTGCGAGTCCTGGTGTCGCAAATGGTCCATATCAGGTTGAGGTGAATGCTCAGAGAAATGAAGCTCTGAATCCCGAATTTTACAAGTCACAAAGTGGCGAAGGCAACAGTTCAGTTTGCCATAAGCCATCCCTAGGACAGGTATATATCTTGATATTCCCAAATCCAAAATAGGCATGAAAAATCTTATTAATATGGGATCTCTAGGTCCTCTACCCACTTAAATGATTCTCCCATCCTTTTTCTTAATTTCTTGCCTCAAAGGCTTAATGCTCTCACTGCAAACGATTCTGTATGACGGCAAGTAAGCATACGTGATCACTAAGGATATGTTTTTGCTGTTATGTTCAGTATGGGGACTCATGTAATGGTGAGAATGCGGCCCCACGCGCGGATGTCTTGCCTGCACCCCGTGATGTAGACCTTAATTGGCAGGCGTATTTGGTTTCTGAGGTATGACAGTAACTTCTATTTCTAGGACAACTTTATTACTTCAATTGCACAAAATCTAGTTTTCTGGAACAGGCAAGCATATGCTATGCCACTCCATCTTAAACCGATTAACATGAACACTTAGATCTAATTCCAGATTAATTCCAAGAAAAACTTTTAGACTTAACATATACATGCATTTCTATTTTTGTATGTTTGTCTTCGTGGGTCATGACTCCTGACAGCCAGTTTCCGCCCCCCTTTTTTTCTCCTGTAGGAGAATGGAGCTGGACATGCTCTAAATGCTGCTATCAACAACACAATGCAACCTCCAAACACTCTCATAACCGATGCATCTGAGAATAAGGCAATGAACCATCGAAACTGTCTTCACAACTTTCACCCATACATAGCGCAGAAAAATACAGACATTTTTTTTTTTCATATTCTGACCCAGTAGATAAAAATTCGGATATTATGTGTGTACCTAATTTGAAGACACGCTAACATGATTCGTATAACTACTTTTAATGATCCTCGTTTTCCCTTTTCAGGAATGGGAAGATGATTTCATAGAGTCTCTGCTGGGCGAAGTCGCCCCATATCTTGACGATTAATGGTAGCGTCTGTCTATGATTGCAAGTGCTCCGTGTGACTCAGGAACAAGGGACGATGAACTTCTTGCATGGCGCAGTGATAAATTCAAAGACGGATATAGTATTAGTACTACATAACCTATTGTATAGGGCGGGGGGGTGTGGAAACCTCGCCGTGAACTGATCATTTGCAGTCTTCCAACTGCTTCTTTGAACCTCTCTCTGAGCATAGAACTGCTATCTAGTCAAACGTAAACGGGTAACTTAGCTGAAATATGTAGGTTTTTCGCAGTCTGTCTGTCGTAGCGTCATCAAATATTGTAAATATATGAGTGTGTATATTTATGGACAATAAGGCGGCTGGAAAATCTTGACCCTTCTCCTTTCGGACAATGTGAACTTGTATCTATGTCATATATTCACACTTGTGCTTGTATTCTTGACTTTCTGCAGCATAACCTTTGATTTTTTTTTTTTTGGGGGGGCGGGGGTCTTCCTTTCTATTAGATTTTCATTCTGTGTTACAGGGTAAAATTATCTAAAACTCTCTTCCACAAACTAAACCTGAAGTAGTAATTTTCCTACACTGTCATCACTAATATTGAATTTTGAATTATAAAAATTAGCCAACGGAGAACAGGTCATACATATATCAAGCTAAAACGTACTCTAGGAACAAAAAACTTAATTCAAATCCACCCCTGGGAGGAAGTCCTAAGTAGCAGTTTCTGATGTTTTGGACTTTGGACAATACAACTGGAACGTCACGATGTCCTCTCTCGCTAGCTCTGATATTCCAACAGTGCCCGCGAGCATTACAAACAAGACAACAGCTTCCAACTAGTACGAATGTTCACACCGTCACAAAGTAGAGTATTGGAGGGTTTTTTCTTTTTCTTTCTTTTTTTTGTTTCTCTTGTGAATGAGATGAAACAAGTATTGAAGGTTAACACTTCCCTTGCAACACGGCAGAGTACGAAACGAAGAGAAGATTCCATAAGCGAGAATGTTTTTGGGCATATTGAAACTGAGGCTACATATTAAGATGACAAGCCTAAGCCAAGACATGGAATCCTAATGCATCTATTCGTCGACAAATAATAATTAGTAGAACCTTAGCTTCTGGATTCTCCCTCGGTGTTGTGTGAATCACCCATAATTCAAAAACATCATATTAACATCAAAGTCACCCATACAACCGCTTAAACCGGGCTCATGTTTACAGACGCGGTAGGGGCACAGTCAGACGAAGCAGTTGGGTGCACTCACATCCAAATTGATGGGTTCCGAGTGAATCTCCTCGAATTGGTAACAGCGAGCTTTATCAAGGGCAAGTTTATTGTAGACTAATACATACATGAAACCCCCCGACACTAAATTCACGTTTGCTATGTTCCTCCATTTTACTTTCTTTGCTATGTTTCTCCATAAATGGGAATATATTGAAAGTTTCCCCTCAATCCACATTTTTCAAAATTAACTAGCCGTTATGAATTCATTCTATATCCGCAAATAAAATCTTTGCCCGATATAAATCGAACACTCTCTTCATTCAATGAATGAATTAAAAATCTCAAAAAGATCCATCTCTCAAACATCAAAAGATTTTGTTCCTAGAATCTTTTTGTCTGAAGGAAGATTTTCAGAGACATCAGAATGTCCAGTACGACATCAAGGTGTGCAGCTTGCAGGTATCTGAGGAGAAGATGTCCACAAGATTGTGTCTTCTCCGCTTACTTCCCTTCCAACGATCCCCAGAGATTTTCTGCCGTTCATAGAATCTACGGGGCCAGTAATGTTGGTAAGATGCTTCAGGTAGTTAAGATCCCGCAGACTTGGATCCTGTTTATGGTTTTTGTCCATCAATGGCTCCTTCCAAACAAAATCTAGAAGCACTTCAATACGTTTATGCACGTCTCTGGACAATAAAATTGGTAGCTACAAGTTCTCTCAAAACAGATTCCTCAATGCCTTCCAACTGTCAGTAGGATTTATACCTTAAAAATCTCACTTTGAAGTTGTTTTGTACAATGTGAATTTATTTTTGTGCACTGTTCGCATACTCAAATAGCGAATTAAGGGCTCATCATTTCTTTGGCAATGTCGATTGTAATTTCAGCAAATCCCTGAAAGTGCTCGATCTCAAGCAGCGGATTCTTTACATTACGAAGCCCTACGTCGGATTCAAGACCCTGTCTACGGATCCGTAGGCGTCATATCTTGGCTGCAAAGGCAAATACGTGACGTTGAAAAGGAAATCGCTAAAACACGGGCAGAAATCACAGTTTTCCTAAATACCAACACCGCCATCTCGGAATTGAGCGTCCAGCATCTCCAAACTGGTGGCCGGGTCACTGAGAACATGTCGGACAAGCAGAGGGTCCCAGGACAATCTGTGCGCGGGATTTCTACTCAAACTCCTTGGTTCGAGTGACAACAACTCCTTTTCCCTTTCGCTAGCTTCAGTTGGTTGGAGAGTAAAAACCGATTTTAATGCTATGATCTGTCTTTTAATGGATGATATTATCTGTATGGATCTTGATCGCTTTGTGATGTTCCATTAGAATCAGAGATAATCTTCAGCGGGTGCATAAATTAGTTTTAGAAGATAAAACTGAAAGAAAGGGAATAATAATAATAATAATAATAATAATAATAATAATAATAATAATAATAATAATAATAATAAACGATGTTGCTATTTCGAATCCCAACCCGACCGCAAATTAGTTTCGAGATATATTTCGATTGGTTCGAGGTTACTCTGCAACAAAAGAAAAAGAAGATGATGATTGCACGGAAGAGGAAATAGTCCAACAAATCCTTTCCTTTAATTAGAGTTTTCTCAAAGACCATCGAAAAGGAAACTCGTCCTCTGCGGCAGTGATTGGGGAAAGAAGGAAGGAAAGAAAAGAATGTGAAAGGGATGAACAATTGAGTCGTGATTTTACATTGAAAGATTGAAAATGACAATTAGATTTATAATTACCATCTAAACTAATTTGATTCATAATACACTTTATATAACATTTATGGTCATTTTCATTCTTTGAATCCTTCATATTTCATTCTATTCAAAATTTATTTAATTAATCAAATCTACTCGCTTCAATTTGACTTTAATTTTTTTTTCATAGAAACTATTGATTTTATTTTATGAATTATGCATATTTACTCTTCTCATTTCCAATCTATGATCATTAAATAGTATATATTTTTTTCAATTATCCACGCAATGTGCAAACACATCGAAGCGTTGTCTTTTCTAAAATTAGAAATAAAAATAAAGATCGTAGGCTCCAAAAGTATAAGTATATATGTATATATATATATATAATCCTCCCGTATATTCATGGAGTTTTTAGATTAAATTTGTGATATGAGATTAACACACTGAATATATAAAAAGAAAAAAAAAAGCTCCTAATAATTCTAAGAAGGAGAGGTTCGACAGAATATGCAAAATAAAATTGCACTTACAAGAACCCCTCCCCAACTCCATATTTGTCGATCTTGCGTCCAGCTCGGTCCTCTACTCCTACAGCCAACCTTGTTTCTCAATTTTTTTGCACCACGTGTCTCCGAGCATTGCACCGAAATTTCCTCTCTTTTTCCTGTTGCACAGTGGTAGTACCGAAAGTTTTGACTGGAAAAAAGTGCAGAGAAGGGGATCTATCCCCACGTACCGATGATCACGACAGGATCCCTTTCCCAAAGAGAAAAGGGGACAAAAAGAAGAGGAAGGGTACACCAGATGACACGGGAATGGGTGGGAACCGGACGCTGCAGCAGGAAAGAAGGCATACCTTTTTTTTTTTTTTTTAACTTTTAGCTTTGCGAAATTTCTCCCGTGCTGAATTTTCCCTTTGACCGCCTATCCATATCTTGTTCTTATTCATGTTCTTTATAATATATGTATATGTATATATATATATATATATATGATACTGAAAAGAAAAATCAATAAATTATAATTGAAGCATCCATAGATTAATGTTTTCAAGAGTTAAAAAGACCCATTGAGAATGATATTATCAACAGATATACAGATCATGTTAGCTTGTCCCATTTGTTCTCTTAGTAAGTAAGTAGTATTTTCTGCCCCTTCATTTTGAGTACTTCAAATTGGGTCTTTCATTGTCCCGTGCTTCTGCCGTTTTGTATATATTGACCACCCTCCCTCCGTTAGTGGGGGTATTGGCTAAAGTCAATAGATTGAACGAACTGGGCGTGATCAATTATACAGTAGACTAAGAGAGGGAGCCTACATGAGTCACATTTCATAATTAAAGGGTTTCGCACTAGAATCATAACCTTGACTTGATACCCCGGTGTGGTGACAAAAAAGGTCGTTTTCACACAATTTTTTCCTCGTGTACTCTTCTTAATCCACGTTTCACAGTCCTAGGCGATAATATGCAAGTCTGCGTGCACACACACACACACATATATCGGACAGATATCCGGCAATTTTTTTTTCTTTTAAAATTCATATGCGTGTATTTGTATGCATATTGTAATTTGGCACATTTCTGACGATTAATTCAAGCACTGCCACGAGCACAGACTAAAACAGTGGTCGAAAAAAAGAGATTGCATTGCAATTCTCTTGGACTAACTTCTAACCGACATATATATACCATCTCCAATTTTCTCTCTACCGTTCAAGCAAAAAGAAGCGGTGATGATGATGCTGATGATGATGATGACCACCACGACTACGACGATGATGATGATGATGACGACCACGATGATGACAGCGATAACAATAAATACAAACAAAAGTGTAATTTAGTCGAGTAATATTATTATCAAATTATGGCCTGGAGGCTCTACATTTAAATCTCTCTTGTGGCTTCTCGTACTCTCACTATTTTACTCTCTCTATTTTACTCTTACTTTCATGACCTTCGTGGTTGTGGGCCTACTTTGTAGCTTAAAAATACCATTGATGGGCCCTAATGGGCCTCTCTCAAATGCTCATTCGAGTGGGGCCCATGTACAGCTGTCCAGAACGCAGCCCCGTCTTACCATTTTCGTTTCTTCCACAAAATAAAATTAAATGTAAGCAGGCACCGGCTTCAGCTGTCAATTTGGGTTTCAATTCAAACTTTACTGACGGGTATAATTTTTACCATTTACTCAGTTGATCCAGATTAAACATAGCTACTTAAAATCCGTTGTCGTGTGTAGATGATGTATAGATACATGTGTAAATATAATAAATAACAAGTTATATCGCTATCTACTACTCAAATTAAACTTTTGGAATAAGTATACGATTGATTCAATGAGACATCAAAGTGGAGACTCTACCTACCACCCTAGCATATCCCCTCATTTAATCAATTCTACCTGATAGTTCTTCTTTAAAATCTTATACCGCGAATACGTGCTTACATATTGTATTATATAATAAAGCGTATCGTTATTTAATAATAGACCTAATGAATTCAATTATATTGTATGTAGTTAATTATGTATTTGTCTCCCTCTTTTTTTTTTCCTTTTTATAAAAAAAATCCATGAAAGAAAAATCTGTCTTACCCTGCACATATATGAACATTCGACTGTAAGGAGCGCATAATATAAAAATATATGGCAGAAATTTAGCAAAATCTCACACGGTAGTACACGCCGACCGCCAAGTTGCAACCTATAAAAAGGCCTCCCACTCCCTCCCCCCTTTGTCTAGAGTTCCCCAACACTACCTCTCCTTCTCTCCCTCCGTCACTCTCCCCACTCCACCACGCCTCTGTCTCTCTCACAGAGAAAGAAGGAAGGGAAGAATGTGTCAGAAAACTTCTCCCCTTCTATGTCCATGTAAACCAAAGGACAACTGCCCACCATGCCTCCTCTCCGTCAAAGAGGACATGGAAGAGCGAGACATTCACACCCGGTTGACCCCAAAAGACCAAACTCAGGACGAGGAGCCCCAGACCCACCTCTGTTCTGCATTCAAAGAGGTCAAGTCTACAGCCCAAATAGCCCTCCCCATGATCCTCGCTGGCCTTCTGCTGTACTGCCGCTCAATGATCTCCATGTTTTTCCTGGGCAGCCTTGGTGACATGGCGCTGGCCGGAGGGACCCTTGCCATCGGCTTCGCCAACATCACAGGCTACTCCATCCTCTCCGGCCTCGCCATGGGGATGGAGCCCATCTGCGGCCAGGCCTTCGGGGCCAAGCGGCATTCCCTCCTCGGCCTCACCCTCCAGAGGACAGTCCTCCTGCTCGTCCTCACCTCCCTCCCCATCTCCTTCCTGTGGCTTAACATGAAGAGGATTCTCCTCCTCTGCGGCCAGAACGAGGCCATCGCCTCTGTGGCCCAGTCCTATCTCCTCTACTCCATTCCCGACCTCCTTGTCCAGTCCCTGCTCCACCCGCTTCGGATCTATCTGCGCACTCAGTCCATAACTCTCCCCTTGACCTTCTGTGCCACACTGGCTATATTCATCCACGTGCCCCTCAACCTCCTCTTGGTCTCCCACCTTGGCCTCGGCATCCAAGGGGTAGCCCTCGGCGTTGTCTTCACCAACTTCAACCTCGTCGCTTCCCTTATTGCCTACATCCTCTGCTCTGGCATTCACAAGAAAACATGGGGAGGCGGCCTGTCCAACGTGAACTGCTTCAAGGAGTGGCGGCCTCTCCTGAGGCTTGCCGTCCCGAGCTGCGTGTCCGTCTGCCTTGAGTGGTGGTGGTATGAGATCATGATCTTGCTCTGTGGGCTATTGCTGAATCCGAGGGCCACTGTCGCCTCCATGGGTATCCTTATCCAGACCACCTCCCTCATCTACATCTTCCCTTCGTCTCTGAGCTTCTCCGTATCGACCCGGGTTGGGAACGAGCTCGGTGCGAACCAACCGACCAAGGCCAAGCTTGCGGCAATAGTGGGCCTGAGCTGCAGCTTCGTACTGGGCCTAATAGCCTTGTTCTTCACAGTAATGGTGCGGAACACATGGGCCCGGATCTTCACGCGGGATGCTGAGATTGAAGCCCTGACCGCACTCGTGCTGCCGATCATCGGACTGTGCGAGCTGGGGAACTGCCCGCAGACTACGGGATGTGGGGTCCTCCGGGGTACGGCGAGGCCCAAGGTTGGCGCCAACATCAATTTGGGGTGCTTCTACCTGGTCGGAATGCCAGTGGCCATAGGACTGGCATTCTTCTGGGGGTTTGATTTCAAGGGACTGTGGCTCGGGCTGCTGGCGGCGCAGGGGTCGTGCGCGATGGTGATGCTGATGGTGCTGTCGGGCACTGACTGGAAGCATGAGGCCCAGAAGGCGGAGGAGCTGACCAGAGCTGAGGCAGAGGATCTGACTAGAGCTGAGGCAGAGGATAGAGATAGGGCGGCTGAGGAGAAGCCACTTATGCCTGAAATCATGGAAGACAGTTTGAATTCAGACAAGAAGGACGATGGTGATTACTCACCACCAGTTTGAGCTAATAGATTAGATCTCTCTCTCTCTATCTCTCCCTCTTTTCTCTGTCATATTTACGTAGATAGATAGATAGATACACACATGAGTGGGTTTTTCATTTGTATTTTGTCTACCATTCCCAAAAAATGCACAGTTACACGTTACTTAGAAGGGTGGAAATGACACAGTAGAATTTTGGCATGGGGGAGAGGATCCCATACGAATCCGTCGGTTTGACGGAACCTGGTTGGAATCATGACATCAATGATAGTAGCAAGCTTTCATTTCAAGGTGAAAGATAAAATAATAATAATAATAATAATAATAAATTTGAGAGAAATGATTTCAATACGAATATTATTTTTACCAGAAATGAAAACAGAGCAAAATTTCATTAAATGATGGTTTTCTGTTTGAATTTTCCATCTTTTTCTTTTCACATCCTATGCATTCTCAAGGACGACGCAAGCCAGAGATGTAAGATTCCATTAGATAAATTAGTGATGTCTTACAAAATCAAAATGGAAATCAATTTATTATTCATCCAAAGTTATAGAATACATTCTATATGTTTTCACCCCTTTATTTAGGACACCTTATCTCATGCCGGACATATATTTATGGCAAGTAAGTATATCATATTGTGTAATTCAGGTTGGTATTATATATGTAAATTAAATAATTTTATTTTTAAGTAATCCCATTAATTCATATTAATGGATAAATTCTTCTCAACCATATACTTTACCCTGTTCATAAAAGTCAAGTTTGAAATCTTATTTATGAAATGAATACCCAATTATATTAATTAAATTATTAATATATATGTGTGTGTGAAAGAAATCAGGGGGAGGGTTGGGTTGCATGCATTATGTCGGATGTTAGGGCTCTAATGACACTATACGGCGGCATATATATATATATATATATATAGAGAGAGAGAGAGAGAGAGAGAGAGAGAGAGAGGAGGGAGCCGACGCAATCCATCATCCACTTAAATGCCTCCGGCCTTTTCAGGGGCCTGTTCCCCTAACGCTAACCTTACCGTTGTTCTACAGCTCATTTCGTTCTTCTTCTTTTTCATATTATGCATCAGAGAATGCTAGTCGGTACGATCATTATTAACACGATATGCGAAGTGGCCAGCTCAGTCCAACAAGGCTGTTGTCACCGGTCGAAGACGGAGATTAGAGCTAGAGTTGCACATTCAGGAGGAAGATAGTGTAAGTTAATGGATCACCTATATATAGAGGGAGATATCTTGATATTACTTTTTAACGAGACAAGAAAAATAGCTTACAAAATTAAGAGATAGCTTACCCGTCAAGACAAATAAGAATATGTAAGACATTAAAAAGAAATATAATCTTGAGTAAAATCAGTCATCAAAATCTCAAACTAAAATTTGATTCCGACATATATTTCATCCATGCCCCAACAGCTATCAAGAATCAAACAGGCCATTAGTATTTTTCCGATTTACAAAACCGTTAGTGGTGGTGGTTTTTTTTGGGGGGGGATTGTGGGGAGTAAGAAAATCAATGGCATTTTTAGATGGTATGTAGATTTTAGACCCCGCACACACATAGGAGTTCGAAACATGCTCAGCTGCTTTGTGGTTAAAGCTAGGGCTGATATTCGAAAGGAATTTGCTTTTCACCCTCCTGGCCCGGGATGATTCTTATTCTTCTTCTTCTTATTATTATTATTTAATAAAAATGGTGGAATCGTGAGGTTGATTTTCATGCGGTATATGGTTGCAGTTGACCTTGTTAAAGGGTCCATATAAAATTCAAGTTGCAAGAGAATGAGAACTGATGCAATGCATCTGCTTATGTTCCTTCCCTTTATTAATTGGAGGTATCATGTTCTCAGGAGCTACTTTCCCTAAGAAAAGTTATTGAAATGTCTTAATATATTTTCTTCTTAAATAAGATTTTGAATTCAAGTTTTACGAATAAAAAAAATTATATTGAAAAAATTTTACATCACAATTAACTAATCCGTCTCAAGTTAAAATTAATTGCGGCTTCATAATTTCTAAATATCACTTGTATATATATACATGGAAGGAAAAGTCATCATGCCCTTGTGATGGAACTTTCTTTTTAAATGTGTTTTCCTTTTGGCATTAAACCCAAAATGTAATATCTACATTAATATATGCATATGTACGAAAATCACGTTCTCGGAATAATCCTAGCGTGATTCTAAATTTTTGCTTACGATTGTTTCCATAGTCGGATGCAAATAGTCAAGTTTAAAGATAGTTATCATCGAGCAGCCTGCCTGCATGGCTAATCAATGGGTCATTTTCACGATTCACAAGTAGGAAAATGAAATAGAATAAACTGTGCAGCAATATCACCGGCATACTTATGCGATGAAACTAACGAATAGAAATTTGACAAATACCATGTCTTTAATTATTAAAAAAAAGTACAAAATCCAAATAGCCAATCCTGAATTTCTCAATATAAATTGATGTCTGTCTCTTAAATAATATTTTAAATTAAAAATTTTATAATTAAAATTTTATACATATATATATTTTAAAAAATTACCATACAGGAGCCGTCAAAACCCATTAAATTTTGGATTCGATTGCCAACCCCGCGCGCGCGCAGAAAAAAAACAGGAAAAACAAGGGACGCCTATCTGCGGGACAAAAACAGGAAAATCCAGCGAGAGACTGAGAACGCTGGAAAGAGATACTGCCCTCCTCCTAATTTGTTTTGAAGTTCTATGCTCTCGTGATCCTTTGGCAACAACTCCATAGCTTTGGATACCAACAAGTGGATATCGAGTTTATTAGCTTTTGCCTCTTCTTCCTCATGAGATTTTGAACTCGATTTTTGCTGGGATGCGGTGATTGGGAAATATATTTCGTAACTGCAGTTGTAGATTTGGGTTAGTTGCCCTGTTAATCCCAGAGGGATTATGTTACCTCGAAAAAGATATATGTGTACATGCATTGCAATTGCAATTGCAATTTTAACGGCAGCACATTATTCTATCCCAGCACGAGTCGTGTAGATACCAATTGACGTTGCCCGACTTTTGTGAATCTGTCTGTGCAAATTGGGGGTCCGAAAGTAATTCGATGATACTTACGTACGTGCAACATCATGCCACTGGTTTGAATACATAATAGGTTAGATTATTATACAAGTTATTACAATTTATACGATTCTTTTCAACCCCTCATACGTTCTTCTATTTTGAAACTACCAGCTTTCACTGTCAGAGTTCTCATGAACAAGTTTAGGAATTTTGGATTGAAACCTGCAGATTCTCTTTATGAACAGTCAATCCATCTGATAGGACCAAATATAAAATCTTTGTCGCTCTCCAATCAGGGATGAAGCGCGACCAGATTGTGAATGTGTCCTTGGGGAACCTCTCCTCTCAAGATGCATCGATCATCCGCTTCCAGAAATATTTATAAAACTATCCACGACAGCCTCAACACTTGTGGACTCCGTTTCTTGTCTCTTGAGAGCAGGTATCAGGTGGGAGAATCTGTCTCTACAGAGCCCGCACGCTTAAATATTATATAGGTGAGCAAGGGTGGACATAAGTACACATGATGTTACAAAAAGTTTTTATCAGCTCGTTCGTTGAATTCATGAGCTGATTCTCTTGAGGCATGATGTTGAGCATTTAGTGAGTTTCACTAGCCTGCAGGACTGTCTCCAAATATCGAAGAACTTCACTCGCCTGGGTTTCGAATGCACTCAGTCTTTGTGCATGAGCTAGCATCACGGACGATACGGCATAGGCACGTGCCATATCTTATAAGAACGCACCGACAGAATTCACGCCACGCATCCTCGATGTGGCAAAATCTATGTGCAATTATTTATTTATACTCCACATATAAAATTTGTAAGCCGTCCGTATTTTTATCTGATCAAGTATGTCCGTACCCTATTATAAACATATAAATTAATTATAGTTATAATATGTTGGGAAGAGACACTGTAGATACCTTGGGAGATATAAATGAAACCGCGCGCAAGGTTGATTCTTTGAATCTACTGACGAGGGCAAGCACGCCGCGCAGTACTCTATTCACAGATTCTCATCACTCGGCGACGATTATAGCAAATCAGAGCGTTTCCCTTCCCTTACTTATCAGTATAAAACTTAATTAATATATATATGTGTGTAACATCATTACCTCTACTTTAATAATGCACGAGCTCCAGCCTGAGATGATTAGATGGCGTCGTCGTGGTTTCTCGAACTTCAACGAGAAAATAACGGCGACTCTCGGATTCTTTCTCACGATGGTTCGAAATTGCGATTTGTGATTCCCGATCCATTGTTTGTTATGAGCTGGCGGCGTCCTTAGTTTGAGTGGGGAGGATTGGTATTAAATAATCGGACTACGCGGCCTTTTGAGGACGTCAAGGGCACCGGCCTTCAGATAATGTGAATCTTGAGAACATGTCTTGAACAGAAACAGTACATATATATGTATATATATGTGTGTGTGTGTGTGTGTGTATGATAAACAAGGTCAAACGGGTGTCGGTTACAGGAAATTTCTTAATACAACCTGAAGGTGAGTTTTGATACATAATAATTGAAAACACAGCCTTTAAAACAATTATAGATAAAATATACTATTTCAAACCAAAAGGTATGTGACGGTCGATAAATTATTAACATCTGGGAATATTGAATTTTACCTGGAAGGATATAAAAGTCACTGAATTTGAAATATAATCAATCACGTGAAGTTATTTATTAAAAAAACTCCCATGATATGTAATCAATAATGCATACTATAGTTTTTAAAATTGAACCGAACTTATTGATTTGACTGGTTCAACTGATGCAAATGTACACTTAAATCAATTTTATTAAAATAAGGGGAAATTTGTATAATATATATATATGTATATATAATGGAATCCATCTATATTCAATTTCAATAACATTTATGTGCTACCTCATGCAAACTCACACAAGTCAATGTATTCAATTCGTCATTCTTGAGGCAAGAAATTGACAGTCAAATAGTCGTATTTGTATTTCTCTATCCAATTATTGGTTCGCCTCATAGACATTGTACTTAATGTAGGTCATACATACTTATATATATATATATGCCGTGGCGCATGAAAAATGACGTCAGAGCCTTCTAAAACATTGTATTTTGTGCTCTAGATATAATAATCCCCTTGCCTGAGCCTACAGCAATAGCTAAATTAATAACGTTGAATTGCACATTAAAACCTAATTCATAATTAGCAAGCTTTTGATGTACCCAGGAGTATGATATCACATTAGAAAAATAGCATCAAGGATTATTATATATAAGACCATCATCATATAAAATTAAATATTTTGTCGGACAAAAACCCATCGCTTTTATAAGTAAAGAGAAAATTCCATATATCATGTGAACTCACATCTTATTAAAATATGTGAATGAAAAAAGCTTTATGGTCAATTGTTGATAAGCATGGGATCGGAAGAAAATGCTATTTGATTGGTTGACTCTTTCATTTGAGCACAGAAGAGAATATTTAACTCGTAAACAATTGTTAAAGATGAGTATTTTCTAACACATGGCACATGATGACATATGTTTATAAATAGAATCACTTATCAGAAAAATAACACTAAAAATCCAAGTGTATAAGATATTGGTATCTCTATTTTATAAGTTTAAAATTTTGTGTTAGACATCGAATGATGACTCTGATAATCCTAGTAAAAATTCTGTATTATGAGTAATCTCTATCTAATATTATGCGTTTGTGCTCGATTTTGATATTATTTGATTTTTAATGCTGCTTCTTAAAAGTGTTTATCATTTATCAACACATCAGAATGTATCAAGAAAATTTTCAAAAACACAAAGTAATCCTATATATTGATTGAATATCACATCTCATCATCTTGTGTATATACTAGTAAATTAAAAATGGTTTAAGTATTGTGTATTTATCAGTAAATTAAAATTTATTTAAGTATGAATATATATATATATATATATAGAAGGCATCTAAACGACATTAATGTTTGTGCTTAATCTATTGTAATAAGTATAATCAATTTATAATTTAGTGATACTCTCTTTATGTAGGAAGTTTAACCCACAACCAGCCGCTAGCTTTACAGTTGGAAATTTGTCTCCTCCGTTCTGACAGAAAATAGAACAATGTTCGATATCTCATCATTCAGATGTCCTGTCCGACTGTTCAGATGTCCTAATCTTCTCAACGTCAGGGAGGCTAGCGGGGTGGATGTGGGGGAAGGAGGACAGGGAAGCAAAAGGAGAAAAGGCTAATTATATATGGCATGTGTCACCCAAAATAAATAAATGGATATATATATATATAACTATAATTTTAAAAACTGAACTAAGTTGGCCAATTTAACCAATTTAATTAAGAATTGGCCACTCACATAGTCTCAATTCTTATAAAAAAATAAAATTGCACTTTGAATAAGATCGACCGTAATTGACCTGATTGGTGAACTAAATTAAACCGATAAGAAAATCAATATATTTAAAATTTAAAAATAATATATATATTATATTATATTTATTTTGTTAAATTTATATTTATATTTATTTATGAAATTTTTATTTAATATAATTGTTGTATTAATAATTTTTATTATAAATATATTTAAATTATGATATTATGTAAATTTATTATTAAGATTATTTATTAAATATATAATTCGACCTGTTAAACTTTCAGTCCGACTCATAAACTTATAAACACATACTTATATTGATTTTCGGTCTGGTACGACTTTAAAAATTGTATATGTTATGATCAAAATAACAACAAAATGAAAACTTTAAAAATATAAAACTTAGCTGAAATGACATTCAAGAGCGAGCACCCGCAGCGATGAGTCAATTAGGATGATGAATGCAATTTAGTATATCCTTCTCAGAAATAATTCCAAAATTGGGTTAAAAAAATAAGATAAAAAAATAAGTAAAAAGACAGGGAATAAATAAAATCTTAATAATAAGCGAAAGCTTAGGATGAATATTGAACCATGGAAAGCTAGGAACTGATGATATGCGGATGGATTGCCACCGTGTATATATATATATATGACTGGCAGAGAGTCCGTTTGTATTCTCATATACACCGCCGACGTGCATACACACGCGCATATATACAGACACGTATCATTAGGGAAGACATTAGGTTATGTCGAAGAGGCAGATGGCCTTAGCTAGGTGCATATATACCTTCATGAAAGAAGCAATAGAATAGCCTCTTAATCCCATGAAAGGGCATACGCATATGCGTATGTATTTGCATTTTTTGCCAAGAGCCATGCATATATATATATATATATATAGATACATACATTCTAATATTGTTGTGATAATTGAAAAATAAAATGATTGGAGAATAAAGGGGTAATAATATTTATTTTTAACATCTAATTGATCCAAGATCGAGTGGCAAGGCACTGCAGCACCCTTAATTAACGGTGATCAATGAAACTAATATAATTACTATTGGGGTTGGTTGATTCATGAAGGCAAGATTAGCCCCCAATCAAAGCAGCACACGGCTGCTCATCGATCTCGTGAAGAGAGCCGGCCAAATTCTCCAGCTGCACCGATTTGACAGATACGCAGTGTGTGTGCGCTTCTCTGAGAGAGAGAGAGAGAGCGAGCTTTTCACTATTCTGATCTATTACTTCAAAAAAGAAAAAAGATCTCTTCTGTACCCATCCCTCTCTAATTAATTAGACCAAATCAATTTTCTCGAATCAATTGGTTTCACGGGAGAGGGACACTAATAATTTCTTCTTTCTTTTTCCTGATCGCGGTTCCTCCTATCATCAGTGCATTAGCATCATAGACTTAGCTATCCATGGGGTGGGGGGGAAAATATCGGGAGAGGAGGCTCGGAGGTGGCATCATCCTCAGACAATTTTTACACTCTTCTTTTTAAATTTACCTGGATTTCACCCGGACAGGTTCTCTAGAGCCGTCAATGACTATTTATCTCAACAGGGAGAATTTTCTGATGACTACGTGGGTAAGCAAGAGGGTCTGCCACTTACTGATTGGATTTCTTTTGCCAATATATTTACTCAATATCAAAATATAGGGGTAAGTATCCCCCCACGTTAATCAATGCACGTAGATATTACCGAAAGTTTCTCAGAGAATTTTACTATTGAGGCTGCTGGCATACGCACGCACAAAAATGCACTCTTCTCTGTTTTTTTTTTTGGTTTCTTTTTATTTCCTTTTCTGACCAATAAAACTTTTTGATGAGAAGTAGTCTACTGGGCCTCCTGAAAGAGAGGCGGTGCCACATCCACCAGCCTCAAACTCAAAATCAGCTCGTCTTCCACTAAAAGACACCGGATAGGCTTTTTTTTTTAATAAAAAAATTACCATAATATCAAATACACACACATCGATGCGTGTGATGATTTAGTTTAGGCAACTCTTAGCTACTGAAGGAGTTTAATTTATGATCGGGTTAAGAGAGATGCAGTATATACAGGTGAACCTCATTTTACTATTATTGACGTGAGATCTGTGACTATTTATATACATAAAGGGCTTCTCATGCATTATTACGTATTGATCGTTAATTTTAGCAAAGTGACTTTTATTGTAAAGCTGACCCTAGCTAGCTCTCGTTTTCCATTGATTTCTATTGAATTTGTTTTTCTCATTTTCTTTCTGGAAGGAGTACACTTAAGCGAAAACACTATATAAACAATTATACAACGACCTTTTTTTTCCATTACAGTTGGGCCAAGAAAATTCAACCTAAAATTCATAATAAGAGCCGTGAAATTTTTATGTAGCAAATATTGCCAAAAGAGGCAGCATAGTGGGACACGTCGGCAACAGCCGAAAATCATGTGGAAAAAGAGAAGAACTGAGTGGAAAAAAAAAGGGGGACTAAAAGGAGCCTCTAATTGAACTGTGGGCAAAAAGAAACAAAGAATCGGGTACACGTGTACGTCGGCTTATGTCGGCACTCATCGTGGGAGTTGGGTGAAAAGCTCCCGTGGAGGGAAAAAGTCAATCACAGAGTGCGGCTTGGATTCCTGGATTCCTCGATTAGGCGTGCCGATCTGCGGCTTAACTTTCTTTTGTTTTTATTTTTTAAATTTTATAAATGAATAAAATTTATAGTTAATAAAAATTAGTACCCACCATCGGAATTGATGAGCCTCTTTGACTTTGGGACTTGAGCTTTTTTTGGATCAATCTGATGGGCCCAGGCGTGAAATCCAGCCCACTTACTTGGGGATCGCTTCTATTAGATTATTCTTGAAGTTACACTTTTTCTCTCTCTCTGTTTTTTTTTTTTAAATATGATGTAAGTGGGAAACTAAACTACTTTCACTATCGGATATTACACGCTGTCCATGACAAAATGAGTCCATATGTGTCTTTGACAAGTAACACGAGTCATACATAGTTACCGTTGTCGATGGTCCCCATGTAAATATCCTCTGACTTCCTATCATCATTGCATGACATATTTGATTACTTATGGAGGGAGAAACAAAACTCTTTTTTGCAAGCTTTTTTTTTTTTTGGGTATTAAAGGGAACGTTCCAGTCCGGCGGCGGGTGCCGACGTGGTTCCCTTTCGTGCTTTGCTTTTTTCGTCTGACAACTGCAGACACGTTTTGCGGCTGCCACCTATGGTTAGCTAAATCCCACGTGGACATACACCCAAATCATATATATATATACACATATATATCCAAGCGAAGAGAGAGAGAGAGAGCAACCCTCAAAATAAATAGATACAAAGAATGAAGATAACATGAATGTAATTATAAACTTCAATTTAGCATCGTCACGGCAGCTTTCATAAGTTCATCCATACCGACCTTTTTTGCTTTGTGTTTGAGCATTGCTATTGGCACACAGTTCATAAATAGTATAATGAAGCATGACGTAGCGCACCATGAACATATAAATATACAATTTCGAGTATATATATCCCGTCAGCTCCACCATGGTTTAGTACAAACAACCTCGTAAACATATGGATTTATTCCTTAAACAATGCATATATATATATATATATATATATATGATATGTCAAAGCTGGGTTAGCTAGGTTTTCATTGCTTTAGCTGGTGCTGGCCATATGTGATTCAGTATTGGTTTTTCTATTGCCCATTTTACTCACGCTTTGCCAGCTTAAGATGCTTGTATTAAAACGGAACAATCAGCTACTTACTATTAACCCGACGATATCCTGTTGCCTCGATGCAACAATCCATACCTTTAATCCTCTTTCCCTTTTCTGCTTAATGATATTCTTTTACTCTGACGAAGAGATGTGTAGGTTTAACAGCGCGCGCGCGCGCACACACACACACACACGAGAAGGAAAATGGATATGTAGGCGTCGACATCGCACTCCGCGGACGGACCAGTGCCACAATATACATGTTTATCTATAACCCAAAAAGGGGGATGAGCACGTGGGCGGTAATTTGTGGGAATTCTATGGTGATAATACGTCGGTATGCTCGTCCCACTTTCACTAAATTATTGAGGAAATGTCCAAAGTTATATTATTATATGAAGGTGGATATTGAGATCTGTAATTCATATTAAAAATTAACAGGAAATCCATTAGAAAAATACCATACCATCATCTGAAATCTTCAAGTTACACATGCACGAAAATTTAGCGATATATAGGAACATTTATTCAGGAAAAAGAAAAGGGTACGGCGACGACGGAGTGGATGGCTTCCAGTTCCCGTTCAGCAGACACCGGCGTACACGCACGCAAACAGCCCCCCGTAGGCTCGTGCTCCGAACATGGGATCCTTCGCCGGAAAAACTGGCTCGGGTGTCCCGGCCGTGAACCAAAAAGAGTCGGCATTCTCTTGTTTTATATATAGCCACAATTCATAGAGATATATAAAGCGTGTGTACCAATTATTTCCTAATTAAATAAAGGTTGGAGGGTTCAAAATGAATTAGGAGAGGAGAAAATGAACATAAAAGCAAATAGGGAGGAGAGGTTTAGGAGTAAAAATCATATTCAAGATTTATTAAATTTAGTATTGAAAAATGATACCCTCCACGTACTTGAAAACCATTCATTAGGGACACGTATGTACAATTTCCCACCACTTGTGCGAAAGAGGTTTGAGAGCGTCAGCCCAGAGAATCGATTGTGATGGGGTTTGCCGAACATTTGCCTTTTTGTCATATCTCCACTTTCCATCAAGTGGGTTAATTGCGTATCAACGACGCTCCTCGTCCCCTTCTCATGCTACATTTCAACAGGCTGCTGGCTAGGATAACTACTAACAATAATAAATGAGTGATATACCATACTATAGCTAGTGCCACCTTAAATAATATATATCGACAGGATAAATTCTCATATTCATATGAAAAGAATATGTAGTCGTCACTCGGATGTGACAAACAATAAAGTTACTTCTATATATCCATCATACATACATACATACATATATATCTTGTGGTTCTAATTCTTAGATTCTTTATGAACCTTTCTAGATCAACATGATACACGTCCATAGAAATGCACGGGAATAACTTAAAAGAAAAGAAATAAATTTATATCAGTATGATTGCAATCAATGTTTAGGTTTCACTTCCTGTGCATATGGTTCCAGTTCTGACGACATCTAATCTCATATGACTCACTTAAGAAAGTTGACTTGTGAAGATCGGTTCAAAGAGCCGTAATATATGTTTTCTTAAGGATCTGAAACTGTACAATCATCCAACTATACAAGTAAGATCAGATTTGGGAAATCAAGAAAACTGCCGGATTTTGCAGGGGTCATCATATATAGTCTTTGCCCCCATCGCCTACTTTAAGGGTTGGATAAACATATTTCAATGATATAGCCTCGATTGCCCCCATATATACACATACCCATGCATAATATCATAGCTATCTAGGGCAACGGGCAACCTCATCATTTTACAAATCCCAATATTATTATAATTATCATTATTGTAATTATAGCACCAATTAATCACCAGAGAATTAGCGGAGCATACCCTGGCCACAATGCCGAATTTGACCAGATAGCTAGCATACGATTAACAAGAAAAGTCGTACTTAGCTGGTCTTAACTCACCTTCCACATTGAAATCATAGATACGATCATCTTATATGTGCTCCCCCGATTAACTTAATCCCAATTCCAGTTGGATTTTCCCCAAGTTATCGTCCTTCAAGGTACCCTTAAGAGGCTAGCGACGAACTGGACATTGTACTTAAAACTTATATATACTTTTTTTTTTTCCACATTTTTTAGTGTCACATTAATCTTTCCCAATAACCTCTCTAATACGTAGTTTGGATATGAAATCAGATGAGAGATGAAGAGGGTACAGTACAAAAGATACAAAACTTAAGGTGTATGGAGAGATGCATAATGTGAATATAAAACAGACACAAGGTAGCACACGCTGGTCGGAATACATTGTCATCAGCCTTATACGTTAGCTTTGATGTAAAATTTTCAATGTACTCTATAATATGAGACTAGTTTTTCTTAATATATGTACCATGACTAAGTATGTGGCGATAAGATACATACCAGGTATATAACAATATAAATTAATCATAATGCTAGTGCTACTGGTAGGCACCTTTTACACGACGTATAGAATATAAAGCTCGTGCATGCACTGATGAAGATCAATTGATATTCTCGAGATCCTGAGTTGAGGCTATTCTGGTCCAAAGTGAGTATTTCGGTGGCCACCATGCGTGGATGACCAGTCAAATAGCACCGAAAGATGGGGCTGCCACCTCGATGCCATGGAAAATTAGGACTCTAGTTCATTCGATTGGAATTTTTTTTTAGTTGCACATGCACTATCCACACATACACACATATAATAATTCCACACCTGCATTTTACACGTAATTAAGATATGAATGAATAAGGGATGTGATCTGATCTGATCAGCTGGATTACATACGCTAGATGTTTAAAATGTTCATGGTCAGGATGGCACGGACTACCTTTTCTCTTATCTAAATGAGGTGCATGAACCTCATGGTAAGAACTCAGAAAGGGAAGATATAACAAGTCCTGCTAACGAGGATTTAGTTTAATATTTTATTTTTATTTGTATTTCTATTTCAAGTTTAGATAAAAGCGTCATTATATCCACTTGGTTTTATATTTCGATAAAGTTAACTATTCAAATATATATATATAGAGAGAGAGAGAGAGAGAGAGAGAGAGGAGAGTGTGTGGAAAGACAGGAGGAGGCGGCAGTCAAAAACTTCCACGCGGAAAGTATAAATTATAATATTATGCTTATCCACCAGTAGTACGTACCCACTTTACAAATGGACCCCGAAATATATATATATATATATTTTACATATATGACCTTTCGTTAATCTTTGCAACTACTTTTTTTTTTTAACTTCTTCTTTTGGTTTCTGTTTTAACCTTTTCAAAGCGGCCTTTAGTGAATCAAAGGGATTAATTGTGATCTTCCCGTGCATTGATTTTCTGGTGACAGACCCAAAGTCTACAATATATTATTAGTCGATGAGTTGCGGCGCATTGTTGACGCTGAAAAGTGACCTGACCCCTCGAGCCGACACTTGACGCAGATCTCACGATTACTCTTTCGTGGGGGGTTTAATGAATCGCACACAGAATGCAATACAAATCGTAAGGTCCTCGTTCGTCTGACCCATCCACAAAATGGGCAGTCTGTTTTCGTAATGGGCAGCATGGCTCTTAACAGAAGTGCTAACTAAGGTGTTCATGCACTTACTTACTACTGGGCCCAATTTTCTGAAGTAACACCTATGAGAGCCGGGGGGAAGCGAGCCGAACCCATGATCTCCGAGGTAGGCCTATTAGTGCCAACTTCTTGGGCCCATATCCAAAACTGAAAAATGAGAAATACGGAAAAATAAATAAATAAAAACACCTTATCTACCGCATAGGATATCAGACAATGGTACAATGAAACAACAGAGTCACGGGCATGGAAGCCATGAGCTGCCAATTTCGCTCGCCAGCGCTATACAGGAGCAGAGCCACTGCTCGAAGTTCCAGGCTGAGGCCTTGCATCTCTTGCTCTGCACAGCCCTCTCAACCCAGCATCAAAGTAAAGCTCCCTGCATTTGATGGTCCATTCGTTTCGCTGATTTAGGATGGTGAAATAAATAAATGACGGATTTTCCCCTTCTTTATCCGTGTGTATGGTAAAATTTCGAGGTTGTCATAAATGGAGCAGCCAAAGAAATCGGGAGGGCGGCTGTGGTTGCTGTGACAAAGGCCCGGGGAATGGAGATTGCTGGTGCTGTTGATTCTCATCTGGTCGGAGAAGACGCTGGAAAGGTTTGCCTTTCTTTCAGCAAATTCTGTTTTCTCCCCCTCTCCTGGAATGATAACCTCTCTCTCTCTCTCTCTCTCTCTCTGTGTGTTTAATCTTTCTTTGTTAAATTATCAATTTTCATCTTCTATATTAGTTTTTTTTTTTTTTTACTGTTGTTATCCGAAATAGGTGGCTGATATGGAACCTTTAGAGATACCCATTATCAACGACCTCACCATGGTTTTGGGCTCCATCTCTCAGGTAACATCTAATTCCTCAATGCATTTCTCGGTAAGATGGCTGATGCCATTAGCAAGTTAGTTATGGCATACAATGCACACATGGTTATTCACTCTCGAATCATCCCAGTCATCAAAACATCAAGGATAAGTAGGGTGCAAGTGGTCGTGATCAGTCAACAGCACAGATAACAGGGGATGGGACCAGTGTTTACTTTCAGTCAACACCACAGCACCAAGCTTTCTGATGTATATCCTAGCATGATTTTGAACTCTTTCATGATTTTTTTTTTTAATTTTCTTTGAGAAGCAATATGTATTCATTCATGCTTGTAAGTCTTACATCAACTATGAACTTAATGCTCAGAGTTCCAGATGTAAAAAATGTACGAAAGGCTATTCAGTTGTACAGATTCATTCAAACCATGGTGTCGTGCATAATTTCTAGTTGCTATTCTATTACATAGATTAGGCAAGGATGTTGCTTTTAATCGAGCTGAGCTGGATCCTCTCTACAATCTCCCGAGGTCTAATTTGCTTGTTTTGAAAGAAAGCAGTATTTCAAACTTGCCATATGTTGCATCATATCCTGTCCAGCTTTTCCTTTCCTTCTGGCTATTATGCCCATTTGCAACACAGCGAGCGACTGCCCTCTGAGTCGTTGTTCTTGTAATATGTGCAACACTCCATGCCAAAGTTTGACTAGCAAATTCACTTGAGAACAATAGATGGTCTCTGGTTTCCTCTTCCTCGCAGTACAGAATGCACCCTTGATCTATCTACGTGTGTGTGTGTGTGTATATATATATATTCTACCTGCGTATTCCATCCCTTTGAGATGTGCTGTAACTCTTTAATGATCCATTGATAGATCAATGTGCTATGATGCTCATACGTTTGCAGTCTAAAGCAACCGGAGTTGTGGTTGATTTCACTGACCCTTCCACTGTTTATGACAATGTGAAACAGGTTAGCCGTCTGGTTCTGCTCTCTTAACTTCATAAACAGACTTATATAGGAGGCATTTATTGCATAAAAGTGAAACGCTTCTTATAGAAATCACGAAACTTTGATTTTCCTTTTCGGTTTCTGCTAGGCAACAGCGTTTGGCATGAGAAGTGTAGTTTATGTGCCTCGGATAAAGCTGGACATAGTGACTGCATTATCAGCTTTCTGCGAAAAGGCCAGCATGGTGAGCACAGGGTGAGATTTTGGTTTGATTTAGAATCGCATACATAGTGCTTCTCACCAGACTGGCTTCTATCTTCTTTAACCGGTATGCCGTTCGTCCGGCTACGTGCATTTATATCTTAGGGATGTCTGGTCGCACCAACTCTCTCGATAGGGTCCATACTGCTACAGCAAGCTGCAATCTCTGCTTCATTTCACTACAACAACGTAGAGATTGTGGAATCGAGGGCCAATTCGAGAGTAAGACGACCTCATCTCTTGGAACTAGATTCATGTTTTAGCATTCGATCAAAATAGCTTTCCTAACATGAAATATCTCATCATCTTCGGTCGGACAGGATCTGCCATCGGCGGATGCAGTCCAAATAGCGAATAATCTCTCGAGCCTTGGTCAGCTCTATAACAGAGAAGACTTGCCAACTGATGTGAAGGTAAGCTTTGGCTCAGGCTTACGCCTGTGTCGTTCTCCTCTTCATTTGTCTTTCAAGACCTGAGCAGATTGCAATTATTAAATAACCTGAAAAAGGCGAGGGGCCAAGTATTGGGAGAAGACGGAGTTCGGGTACACAGCTTGGTGCTCCCAGGCCTTCCTTCCAGCACGGCAGTTCACTTTTCCGGACCTGGAGAGGTTCGACCATTTCTTCTTTCCTGGAAGAGCACGCCTGCCATCCATGACTTGATTAGTTTTCAAGTTCCACCCACCCTTTTTTGGGAAATTTCTTTGACCTTCGCCTCGCTTATTCTGCATGTGAATCAATCACTATGTCGAATGCAGATATACACTATTAAGCATGACATCACGGACGTGCAGTGCCTCATGCCCGGCCTCATCATGGCAATTAGAAAGGTGGTCCGTCTCAAGGTAATCATTTTCTTGACTCTCAGGACTTTTAATTTATTCATCAGCTTCAATCCTCCCTTCCCTTCCAAGCTTTTACATCGATATTACGTTACTCGTTTTATTTATTTATTGCAGAACTTGATATATGGCTTGGAGAAATTTTTGTAGAAGTCCCAAGTGCCTTACTTGAAGGGGACTTGCGAAGCTATGGATCACGGGGGAATCCGTGATTACGAGATGGGGAGAGAGAGAGAGAGAGAGAGTTATGTATCGTTCATTTCTTCTTCTCTTATAATTCATTCGCAATACTACTGTATCTGTATCATGAAGGCATGTGCTCTTGCTTTTCCGTTAAAATTAGTATTAATGCTATTATAGCATAGTTAGGATATGCAAGCAACATAAATATTCATGTACTATATATGTACACATTACATGTACCAAGTCATCTGACACATTATTTATATTGCTGGGAAATTTTCCGATGTACAATATCAACAAATTAGAATGTTAAATAAACAAGTTGTTGTATCCTGAATCACAACAGATCAAACCTGTGTCAACAATGTAGATAGTATAGTATGGACGCCGGGACGGGGCACTCTGGGAGGAAAGTCAGCAAGTCATCACGTTGACGTGGCTGACAGGAGAAAGAAGATATTATAATGACGTGGCACCTAGAAGCGTGGCCCAGTTGAAGATAGGCACGCCAAGTGGCGAGGACATGGTTGAGGAATGCTTTTTAGTTTTATCCATCAAAGAGAACGGGGCCCGTGAAGGCAAAATTTTATAATAACAATAATAGTAAAAAAAAGGGGATACGACTCTCGCAGGTCTCAACTCCCATTGGGTCCCCTCGAGTCCGAGTCCGAGTCCAAGCCCAACGCAAACAGCATTAACACCATATTGGTTCATCAGAAAACTCTCGACTGTGATGGTTCTTTCTTATGCAGAAGATGCCCAGACCGGTTTTCATCAGAATTCCAAGAGCTCTGTAAATCCTTCTTTCCAAAAATCTTTAACATATTTATTATTCAGGATATCTCTTCATACTTGTCTGCATCTCGGTTGAAACTCACTCGGGTATATATCAACACGGAAGCTACGCACAAACCACCCTTCGTCTGGGTACAATCAATCTGGACCATGGAGGATTTTGATCCTGACAGGTATGCCGGGATTGTCAATATATATGTGTAAGTCCCCGCGTGATAGTGGGTGGACCCATTTCCCCCGATTGTTTCAGTAACACTCAGAAAATGCCCTTCTGACCGGTCGATGTCGACAGTTGGAAGCAAGCCGATTTTATGCCCCGCCCATGTACCTGACCTGATCGAGGTCAGAAATGCAAGTTTTAAGGAAGTTTGTTTGTTTTTTTTTGGGACAGGCTCTGGTAAGAAACCATGGAAACATTATCTCACAAGGTATAGTGATGATACCTTGATTCGTCAGACGGGATACGGCTCCATTATCTTCGGTCGTCGATCCTGCCAGTGATCTTATTAATGCCTTTGACGAAATCGATGAGCAGATAATCCCGGTAACTTTGTCCAAGCATATTTCCTGTTAAGAGGAGGTCAGCAAAAGTCAATGACCTGACCTCGAAATTAGCCAAAAAAAAAATATCTATGTAACAGTACCCGAGTACCATTGTATAACAATGATCACATGATCAAATTCGACCCTGATGATCCACAGGTTACGAATAAATAGAGGATGAAGCAATGGAGAATACTGTGGGCTGATGAGATGAGATCTTTGTAATGCACGAAATATGTATGTATCAAATTTGAAATGATTCAATTTGATGCATGGGATGTTATGTGATCCCTAGAAGTTGGAATGAATGATTGGTGACTTGCGTTCCATTCCATGGAAAATATAACGCATAGTGCATAAGCATACATTATTTTATTATATATGTTCCGCTAAAAGCCTACACACACAATGTAACAGCAGAATAAATTCCTTTTTCTACATTGATGAGTCTTCTCAATAGATGCAAGGGATATATATATATACACACACACACGTGTGTGTGTGCTGAAAGTGGTAGTGGATTTTCATTTTCCCTGTGTTGGTTGGAGCGGTGGCGATGCATGTTGCTTGTCTCGTAGCCAAGTCAAAACTGCCGGTTGGTTACTGATACATACCTAGGAGGTATTATGTCGGTCTTCTTTTATTGCTCTATTCGTAGGGTAATTGATTTTTTTTTTTTGTTGATAAGAAGAATGGGCAAATTATCTAAAGATAAAATAGCATATTACATGAAACAAAGATGAGGTACCGCAATCCTACAATATCAATAAATAATAAAGACTGCAATCTCGAAGAGTAAATAATGTCTAATCGTATGAAACATATTGCTTGATAAATTGCCTTATTCGTAAGCTAATCCACACAAGCATATCCTTCACGATAGGTATGCATTAAATTCACTAGCTAATTTTGATTAAAAATTTGTCGAATGTCTAGGAGACTTTGTAGATGCGAACCCAAATCTACTTGTCATGCTTGTATAAATTTGAGCAACGTCTCCTAGTCAACCTCAAGAATCAACCTCCAGAATCCCATTTTCCATGCTAACTCAAGACCTCACTTCACAGCCCAAAGCTCAGCTATAATCGATGTGTGGACACTTCAATATTATGCATGAAGCCTCTTAACCATCTCCTCATGTCATCTCGAATGAGTCCACCTGCAGCTACAATACTCGGGTTTCCTTTAGTATCTCCATCTGTATTTAACTTAATCAACTCATTAGTAGGTTTTACCCATGTGATATATCTCCATTCTCTGGTTCTTACTTGCGAAGGTGGGGCTCCCTCCAAGGCAGCACATTTGTAGGAGTTTGCTATACGGAGAGTTACCAATGAACTTTGGTCTTGCCAAGTAAAGTGTGAATCATGCATTCAAGAGTTTCGCCATTTTCACATGAGCCAACAACTTACTCCAAAGATGGTAGCCCATGAAGGCCCTGGCATTGTGCTAATGAAGTCATTTAAGTTTCTCATTAACTATTGAACTCAATCATCAGAGAAAAAGTGCATATGTTTGCAACATGGGATGATTTCTTTTCAAATTGCACTTACTCGAGGACAATTCTGAAGAGAGTAAAGCACGGTCTCAACTTGAAGTCCACAAGCCGAACAAGTAGTAGAGTCACACATACCTCCAATAGCCCGGAACTCATTAGTACAAGCCTATCATGTCGCACCAACCACATGAACGAATGAATTCTCTATGGACCCTGCCACTTCCAGATCATCTTCCACATTCCCTCTTGCTATAGAAGGAATGGCCTCATGAATAAATGCATAGGCATTTTTAATTGTTAACTGCCAATTGCTAGAAAACCTCCATATAATTTGATCTAGAGGGTCACTCGATCTCGGGGGTTTGACTGATGCAATTCGTAGTATAATGGATGGTGACAGCAAGTGGGCAAATTCATCCCGGCTCTAGTTTCCTAAGGGCAAGACAAAATGTGGAGTCCTAAGTTCCTTAATGTCTAGATTTGGCCGAACTTGACAAACTTCAATCAACGGTTGAGGATGTGGAATTCAAGCATCCATCCAAAACTTGGCCAAGCAACAATTCCCTAACCTCCATCCACATCCCGGAGAAATAAAACTCCATACATCACAAAGGGAGTTCCAAAGCCATGAAGTGCTCTTTTTGCCATTAAATGACAGTATGATACTGTCAATTTTATCATATTTGTTCCTCAACACCATAGCCCAAAGTTGATCTTTATGTGTAAGCGGGCTCCAATGCATTTTAGCAAGACATGCATTATTAAATTCAGCAAACCTCTTGATGCCAAGGCCTCCCATCTCCGTTGGTCGAGTAACACTCTCCAAATTTAGTAAATTGATCTTCGATTAGGAATTGGTACTTTCTCATAAGAATTTTCTGCATAAGCGCTCAATTTTCTTTATAATACTCTTAGTTATTAATTTTGAAGGCTATATTAATCCTATTCTCTGGCCCTTTTAAGGTAAATAAAGCAACTCCAAAGATATTATGCATAACACAATCATACTAGGAACACGCGCGATCCAGAGAAAATTTGTTCCTGGGGCAAGAGGCCTCGAATTCTGCCTATATCCTTTCGGCCCAAACCCAATTAAAAGCATTTCTTTCCAGAGCTTCTAGGTGTCCATGTTCAAATGCCTGATTGCTGCGCATCTGTTGTCGTTGTAACTGATAAAACCACTAGAAATCACAAAGGGCTGGCATGGCTGACAAACAGAGTCACACCTAAAAATGACAACAGTAGGAGCAACACTATAATCTGCAAGAAGCATAACTGAGTACATGCATATACCTGAAGTATATAGTCTTGCTGGGGGGATCGGCTTCATCTCACTCATAAATTTGTGAAACAATCACCCCTAATAATCTCTTAGTGAGCGAGCTAGCTGCTCCTTGAAGAATGGTAATGGTCTCCACACATCCACAAGTACATATTGCAGACACTCGCACATCACTTACACAAGCATGCTTCTTCTTCTTCTTCTTTAAATTCCGTCCACTAACTTAGCAACCTTGCCATACCTGATAATGACCGTCTTTGCCGTTCCTCAGGGGTTGAAACCTTGTCATAACAGTAGTGAATATTAAATGTACGATTAATATTCACACTGTAACGTAACTTATACACATCACATGTCGCAAGGGTTTAAGTCTCAACCATCAACTACCAATCGAAACATTTCTCTTCCGGTTTCAAATAATAGTTGGGTCATGAACTAGCATTTCGGTTTCAGACCTAGTATGGTGTGAGCTCATATGACAACCTACTCTAATGCCATCTACAATCTTCGTTAGAGTCATAAGGACGGTATACTCATATCTAATTCAAAATTTTAAACTAATAAAATAGTATTAATAAGTCTTTTCTATGTCATGGCCTTTTTTTTCTCTAAGTTTCTTATGATCAATGATTGAATTGTTTAATATTAGTGAAATTCTAATGTATTAAAAAAGAGCAGAATAGTCCCTAAACTATGACTTGAGGTCCTTCACTGATACTGAGTATAGAAATTCCAAATTTTAAAATGCGGAGAACGGCCGGTAAAATAAGGAAACTGTCTAATATTTTATAATAATAATAATAATAATAAATTCTGCTCATGTGATTGCAGTCAACGCTTCACTCTCTCTCTCTCTCTCTCTCTGTATCGTTGCCTGGATCGACCGACTCGATACCAGCACGATGGCGTCGTTCAAAAGTCGCTGTACACAGTTGACTCACACCGATATGACGTTAATTCAGTCATCGATGCAGAAGTCCTCTCAGAATAAATTAATTTTGCAGCCTGAGAGTGCGATCACGCATCCACGTTCCCTTGTGCCTTATCTCGTCTCACATTCTGTCTTGTTCATCTCGAGAGGGCGATAACTTGCTCAAGATCCTGCATTGCACCAGGCAACACCAACTGTCATGATAACACCCACTTACGTATTTGATCAATAACTTTCCCCGTATACCTTTTAATATGCAGGAATTTACTCCATTTCTTCTTCTTCTTTTTAATTTTTTTTTTATTTTTTTGGTGATAAGTAAGATTGGAAACTTACATGTTGGAGCGCTAAGTATGAGGTGGACGAATTCTCGTATCTTTAATAGGAGCAACTTGCCTTTTTTACACAGTTAGACAGCTCTCGTCTTCCCCTATAAACCTTCCTTTTATGGCTCAAGAAGAATCTTCCACATTAAATATAGGCTGTATGATGTATATCCATATATCCTTCTCGGGACTTACCATTTCTTTCAGAGCCCTCACCAGCTGTTCTTCTAAATCACAACTTAATGCAGTCTCCGTCCTTGACACTTACTCATTACCCACTTGATCCAATAAACCTTAGTAAATTACGTTTCTCTGCCTCTTCTTTTTCTTCGTCCTCTTCTGCATCTGCTCTTCCCACAAAATCTCTCTCTCTCTCTCTCTCTCTCTCTCTCTCTCCCCCTACTGTATAAATCTACTGAGGTGCCTTCTTGAAGAGAGATTAGGAAATCAAACAATTAAGTGATCAGCCACGCCACCCCCACGCCATGGCTGGTCCGAATACCACCATCCAATACAGTCCCATCTTCAAGCCCACAAAGGCTGCTTCTTGCCTCCGGACGAGCAACCTCGCCGCGTGGGCTTTTGTCCTTGTCCTCTGCGTCTTCTCCTACCTCCTCGGCTCCACCCAGCACAGTGGCGGCCGTCTCAACCCGATCGATGTCTCCGCCTCCATAGGACAGCCCTGCACCGGCGGTAAGGAGGCCGTGAGCTCCGAACCCCTGGACTTCACATCACGTCACCGACCGGCCGACGTCGGCGCTGGCGCTGGCGCTTTGCCCGAGAAGGTCGTCGGGAGCTACCCGCCGTGTGACGCCAAGTACAGCGAGTACACTCCCTGCGAGGATGCCAAGCGGTCGCTGCGGTTTGACCGGCACCGGCTGATGTACCGGGAAAGACACTGCCCTGAGAAAAACGAGACCCTCAAATGCAGGGTACCGGCTCCGTACGGCTACAAGAACCCGTTCGCATGGCCATCGAGCAGGGAACTGGCGTGGTACGCAAACGTGCCCCACAAAGAGCTGACTGTCGAGAAGGCAGTCCAGAACTGGATCCGATTTGAGGGGGACCGGTTCCGCTTCCCCGGTGGCGGCACCATGTTTCCGAACGGGGCAGATGCCTATATTGATGACATCGGGAAGCTCATCGATCTCGAGAGTGGGTCTATCAGAACAGCCATCGACACCGGTTGCGGGGTAATTAAGTCCTAATTGTTATCACCAATCTCCTTTTATTCTTCGACCAAACCAAAAAAGAAAACGTCTTTTATATACGTCATTAATTTATAAAATTCTTATATGAATGATGTTTGGCTTGGTGGCGGTGGGTAGGGTTATGTGCATTTTTCAAGCTTGGGTAAGATTTAGTAATCGGGAGAGAGGACAAACGCGTAAATATATGAAAGTAGGACGATGCAGAATCCTTGGTGAGATTTGTCTCTGGCAGTGTTATGACCATAGTTGGATCCTATGAGCCGTTGGCTGGGCAATCCGTGTCATCCTAAATCGGTTAAGTACCTTATTAGTACACGCATGGGGATTTTAATTTTGGGGGAAGAAAAACTTGTTTTTTGTTTTCTTGAATACGGTGAGGAATAACAGGAGAGGTCTACGTAGTTAATTTTACCTTTTTGGCAAATGCAGGACTACATCCTCATATCTTCAGGATTTTATAGTGCAGATTGCCATAAAAAAGAAATTAACGGGAAGATCAATTTTCCGACCACTAGATTTTGGTAGAGGAGTCCCATTCATTTGTTCCAAACGATGTGTGATGACGCATCCCGATTAATATCATTTCTCATAGTCGCAGCCGGGTCAGTTTAGAAAACCAAAAACAAAAACTTTCAGAAATTTAAAGTCAAACAAAATTTATTCAAGGACACGGGTCTCCCAGAGAAAACCTTAGAGCGAAACTTGTGGTTTCTATCCGATTTGATGTCCCCATTCATATCTCCTGTGACATCCTCTCCGATGGTTTCCTTTTTGACGTCGGTGCAGGAGCCGAAGCGCCTCTTGCTTCGACACCTTCCTGTTACCATTGACGGTCCTCATCCAACCCCCTGGATGCCTCGGGTCCCCTCCATCCACAGCAGCTAGAATCCCCGCATTCATTCTATTAGAGATAGTTCATGACCTTCATTTAGTCATATGTATATATCCCATATGAATACTTGAGTAGAGGAACCACCAGTCGATCTCCGGCAAAAAGAGGGGAAAAAACAACTTGGTGGATCGTTCCATTGCTTGCTAAATTCCTCCCCACACTATTTTGCCTTGTTTTTGTTTCAACAAGTGATTAGTCATTACAACTTTCTGAGCTCAAGCAGGTTGCTAGTTGGGGGGCTTATCTTCTGTCGAGAAACATCCTGACAATGTCCTTTGCCCCGAGAGATACCCACGAGGCTCAAGTTCAGTTTGCCCTCGAGCGAGGAGTGCCAGCTTTGATCGGAGTTCTTGCATCCAAAAGGCTTCCTTACCCATCCCGTGCCTTCGATATGGCCCACTGCTCTCGATGCCTCATTCCGTGGGACCAGTTCGGTACGTGTCAGGTTCAAAATAAAAATCTTAGCTATGGCGCTGATGATAAAGCTTTAGATCGATTGTAACAAAATCCCTCGCGGCTTCTCTTTGACGTGACTATTTTTCCCCCCCTTGCTTGTCCCATCACCGCCATAGATGGAGCTTATCTGATCGAAGTGGATAGAGTCCTGCGGCCTGGCGGTTACTGGATCCTGTCGGGTCCACCGATCAACTGGAAGAAGCACTGGAATGGCTGGGAAAGGACAAAGGAGGATCTGAACGCTGAGCAGAACAGAATTGAGAAGGTGGCTAAGAGCCTTTGCTGGTCCAAATTGATAGAGAAGGCTGACATTGCCATCTGGCAGAAACCCCAGAATCACCTCAATTGTAAACTCAACCGCAAGCTCACTCAGAATCCGCCTTTCTGCCCTGCTCAGGATCCGGATAAGGCATGGTACGTGTCTGACAAGGACCTTTTCGGTTCTCCAACTTTCTTTTATCACGGTGTAGTTCTTATTGAATTACGTCAAGAGAATAAGTGACATCGACGCTGTTCTTCAGGTACACAAACATGGAGACTTGCCTTACCACCTTGCCAGAGGTTATCTCAAGTGAGGAAGTTGCGGGAAATGAGCTCCAAAAGTGGCCCGAGAGGCTCCATGCGATTCCACCAAGGATTAGCAGAGGAACCGTTCCCGGGATCACGGCTGAAGCGTTCAGATTGGACTCGGAGCTGTGGGAGAAGAGGGTCTCCTACTATAAGAGGGTGAACAACCAGCTAGGGCAAGCTGGAAGGTATCGGAACCTGCTGGACATGAATGCCCACTTGGGAGGCTTCGCAGCTGCTCTGATTAAGGACCCTGTCTGGGTCATGAACGTGGTTCCAGTTGAGGCCAAGGTCGACACTCTCGGAGTCATCTACGAGAGGGGGTTGATTGGAACCTATCAGAGTTGGTAAGTTTCGCAAGTGATGTTTTAGTGAATTATTATGCTTATTTGCTAAACTCAGGATCGTAAATTGAGCTATTCATACTTGTCTCCGTCGCAGGTGTGAAGCCATGTCTACTTATCCGAGAACTTACGATCTCATTCATGCTGATTCGATATTTAGCATCTACAAGGAAAGGTAATACATGGGTGATCTCATCAGAAATTACCTGTTTTCAATTCATTTAGTGAAGAGAATAGAAATCAAATATATATTATTATGTTTTAAGTAGACCGCAAGTAGCTGATCGTTTAAATGTTTTGGCATGCTGCAACATTTTTTTTCCCTTTTTTTGGGGGTGGGACAGGTGCGAAATGGAAGACATGTTGCTGGAGATTGATAGAATTCTTAGGCCGGAAGGCAGCATTATTTTCAGAGACGATGTGTACATCCTGATCAAAGTGAAGCAGATTATCGATGCGATGAGCTACAGCAGCCAGATTGTTGACCATGAAGACGGGCCTCTCGTCACGGAGAAGCTTCTGTTTGCTGTGAAAAATTACTGGACAGCTCCAGCACCAATATCTGACCTAAAACGTTCCGAGCCATTGTGAAAGAACAAAGTGGTACCATCCCTAGACATGGCGGTCGACATGGTAAATCAGGCATGGGAGACCAATTGATAGCATTTTTCTCTAGTTCACTTTATTCTTTCGTGCAGCATTTCATCAAATCATCAGCTCCAGCCTTTACTCCTCTTCAAGTTATCTGTCTTGTTATCTATGCTTGAGCTTGAGGAAACTACCCTGATTAAGCTAAAAGTCATATTTCTCTGTAAGCATCTGTAACTATTGACAATTATGTCACAGATGATAGTTGCTTCTTACATCAGTTTAGTCGCTGCAAGTTATTTACAATCCCCATCGTCCCATTGGAAATTTGGGGAAGCCTCCAGGATCGAACGTGAACAGTTATTATGCCGCAGCTGCCTCGAGTTTCTCTTTTTCTTTTGTGTTTGTGAATGTTGATCGGAGCACATATGGTATTTATGATCTGCAAACTCTAACATAGTTAGATAGTTCATGCAAGAGAATCTGTTTCTCAAAGTAAGTTCACTATAAAAACTCAATCGAACACCAAAAGAGTTGCACCAGAGCATCCCCAGACAATATAGCAGACTAGACTTCTAAACTAAAGAAAACGAGGGGAGGGTTCGCCTTTGAATATGAGCATACTTCTATTTGCTGACTAAAGGTTAAAAGAGATATTTTATTCAGTGAAATTCCATTCCAATCGATCAGACAAATAATACATATCCCTTTTTCAGGCAAGCTAATACTTGTAGGTTGCTTCCCTTCTTCGTTGCTTGTGGAAGTCGGCTACTTGTAAGGATCTCATGATCAAATTTCAAGATTTAATCCACCCACCCCCCACCCCAATATCAACCTTTACAAGAAACCCAATTAATGAGGATCATCTCATTGGCATTAGAGATTCCAAGAGCCAGCCAAGCGCCCTATTCAAAGTCAAGTCAACAAGCACATGATTTGTTTGGAGAGGCAGGTTTCCTTTTTCTATTTAAGAAAGATCTCACACTTGAATTCATGAATGAGAAATACATAAGACTAGGAAAGTTCTTTTAATCCTAGTTGACACTGCCTTAGATTTTGATTACTTAAAAGTCAATTGAGATTTTAAATATTAGATGCACTAAAAATTTATTTTTAAAAAAAAGTCTAACTCAACCATGAATCCTTGCAGACCCATTGTCAGATCACTATTTACTAATCTATCCATCAATACTTTTTGTTTTTTGGTCCAAATTGATAATTTAAAACTGGTATGTCATGTGTTCCCCCCGTACCTTCTCTTACCGAGCCGTACGTAGGACGCGGTGGAATCTTAATCCAGAGATATAGAATCGAGGATTATCAAGAAGGCTTGGGCGAATTTGAAATGCCCGGGCTTCTATTCAGGCCCATTAACAGAGAACACGGGCCAGGGTAGGCCCAGAGAGAGAGCTACTGAGAGTGATGGGTCATGGCGGAGCAGAAGCTGCACTCAGCTGCTCTGTATCTGAGACGTCTGTTCCACGCAATTACAGTTGAATGCATTGCTGTTGCAGTACATGGGATGCTTGTAGTTCGGCTTTATGGGATGGTTGATTTACTTCTACTCCTGTAATATTTTCAGACTTCCTGTTGCATCCTGCTTCAGTGATATTTGTTGGAGTCGTTGCCGTCGAAATGTGCACCTGCTAGTCTCTATTATCGAATATGGTTGATGCAGCACATGTCTGTTGTTGAACTCGGAGCGGAGCAGATGGAATTATTCTTTGACTCCGTTCTTGTTGGTTGCCTCCCCAGGGCTGATGAGAACTGAGGATGATGGTGATGATGACTGTGTTAGTCCGTGTAAACATTAGACTTCACATTTGATGTACCCATTAGTCGATTTAGTTCTTGAGCTCGAGCAGCCAGAACGGCGTGGACGCAAATTTGGATTAGCCTATGCTTCAGATTAGAGCTGCTGGTGTACTGAATCCCGCACTCCTACTGCTCCAGCTTCATTTCGGCTAGAGGAATCATGATACGGTAGAAGCAGCACGATGATCAACGGCAAACTGTAGTAATTAGCGACTAAAAAGGAGGTTCCTTGAATCTATTTGAATTTGATTATCGCGGAGGGGGATATGGTACGAAGATATAGTCAAACCGTCGGGTTTAGTACTGTTCTGATTGCAGCTAATTAGGCTTTTGAAGTCTCTGGACGCTGATTAGCGTCTATCAAGTCAACGGTCTGTGGGCGCAAATCGGTCGAGAAACTGTCAATAATTATACGAAATATAAGAAGGGTTTAGATGCATGCCTGTCGACAAGTGTCATTATCAACGTCGGACCCAAAAACCCAAAGAATTGATCCCGGGATATCCTCAACATGTGATGCCTATGGTGGCTCTTTGAATTCTGGAATCTCAAATTCTTGCTCTTTTCCATATTTCTGTTGGCTCGTGTGCGGTATATGCTGTCTGTCTCTCACCTCTTCCTCTTTTAAGTATTTTGTGTTTTGGCTGGAATTCTGTATATGTTGCAAACTGCTGATAGCGCCATGGATATCACACAATCAAATTATAGCTCATTGTTCGGCTCAGATTCGTTGGACCATTGGATGGAAGGCAACATATGGCACAATGGCAATTCCACTGGTCCACCAAGAAATGGTATACATGAGGATGAGAGTAGTGCCAAGATTCTTGAGGTCGATACCTGGAAGCCTCGCTTTAATTCCCAGAAAAACCAGGGAAGCATTACATCATTTTCAAATTATTCGACCGATCTAAGTTACGTGAACAGAACCTTAATGCTGTTTGATTCGCCGTCCAAAGTACTCCCCCTGACCACCCAACCCAGACCCAAGTCTATCGTCTGAAGAGATCATGTCATTAAGGTTCCTAAATTTTCCCGAGAGCCGGTCTGCTGACAACAGCCCTGAAGTGGCCTCGGCATCATCTAGGCCCAGAAGCAAGAGAAGCCCCTTCACGCCAACAAGAAGCGAGTGCTCGTGGGGCTATTTCAATAGCTACTCAGGTCACCCAAACTACATGGCAAATACGGAATCTTACCGGGCTAAGTTCCGGTCTCAAAGTGCCCTGAGGAGGCAGAGGCTCAAGTTTGACAGGTTTAGCTCTTCGAAGAGGCTGGCATTTCAGTGATACTGGGATGGCAGCGTAAGTGGGAATAATTCCGAAAGGAGCAATACTCTGAATGCTGCACCATGTTCTATTTATTAGAGGTAACATGAGAAGTATGCCCATATTAGAAACATTTCCCTTGCGTTACGTTAAATGTGTATATATATATATATATACCGAATAGATAAGCAACTGAATTAAAATCTGATCCTAAGGTGAGGTTTATAATGGTGCCAGAGGCATCGGGGAGGAAAATCTCAGTCCACTAGTAAGATTAATGATGATGTGAAGTGTGGGGCTAGCTATAATTAGTCATCATCGAAGCCTGGATCTTACGTTTAGTTCCTCGATTTAGCAACGAGGCTAGATCTTTGCTGTCTGTCACTATCCAAATGACCGTCCAAACTACCAAACAAATCATCTATTCCCTTCCTCATGTAGCCATTCATGTGTCAATGATAATGTGCACCTTACCTTTCCGTGACCGACCAAATTCCCTGGGTTTTTTTAACTCCCTCCCATGGCCAATACGTTGGAGATGGACGCTGTCGGATTCGGATCCAACCCATCTTCTTCCCCACCTTCCACGGCACACCCTTAAAAAAAAAAGAAAGAAAGAAAGAAAGAAAACAAAGAAAAACAAAGACCACCATCCGATTCCTGCGCGCACTTCGATAGGACTTCTTGTGCTCCTTCCTTTCACATGAGAGTCTGTAGTAACAGTGCTTGTAGACGGCACGATTATGTGCATATCTCATGATCCGCTAGTCTGTGTTGTGTTACCACCGCTTATGTCGTCAGATTGTTGTTTGTATGGATCATTAGGAAATTTGACTGTCAGAGATTGCACAAGATATGCAAGGATAATATTTGCTAAATTAATTGGAGGAGCATCAACAACTGGAGATACTTCTGTCTGAACATGTACAGAGCGCATTCATTCATTTCAACATCCTAAGTACAGACAAGCAGAAAACTATCTTCTCTCTCTATCGGGTGACTGAAAGAAGTAAAAGACGATGATCAAAACAAAACGTCTTCCCTAAGAACATAAAGTACATTGATCGGCTGTGAAACCACTTGAGATTGTCAATAGCCATCACAATTCCATCTTGAAGTAGATACACAGCTCAGGTAGTGACACCAGTGGCACCTTTCATTCCCATTCTCTCCCCGGAAGAGCATCACCAGTCCCACAGTCAATCTGAAGTCAAATTAAAATGCAGCAAGACAGAAATCTCAGTTCATGTTTGTAAGAGCCGAACCAAGGAGAGTCCTCGACCAGGTCGGTTAGAATCCTGTTATGAGTAAAGATCCAAAAGGCCCTTCCTTTTTCCATTCAAACCCGATATTCGGTGAAAAACAGCTAAAATGACACAATTTCATCAGAATGTTAGAGCTTTGATCCTAACTAAGCTTATAATCCTATAACTTCTAGCTCGAGAGTCAAGTGGAAAACCAGAACAAGTAAAGAAAGATGTCGCACCCTGAAACCAGCAGCACCAAGGAAACTATCCACAGGACGTACTGGTGGGCTTTATACTTGGATTTGACAGGAACATCTGCTGGAAGATTCCGGCGTGCTAACCATTCCAATTGAGGGCGAGCGAACAAAATGAACCCGAGAAGGAACCCCGTCAAAAACCCACCAATATGGGCAAAATTATCAACATGTGGAAGAATTCCAATTGTGAGATTAATGGCAACAACAACCAGAAGGGTGAGTACTGCTGCAGCCTACAGGAGCCAACAGGAGAAGGCAGTTAGCACATAATAGTTGATTAACAGATCAAATGGGCCCCAGGAAAAGTAAAAAGATGCTAATTGTCATAATAACATGGAGATGTTACCAAAAGAAAAGGACTGGAAATAATAACATGAAGATAGATTTCAACAGGAAAGAGTTCTACTAAGCCCACCTTATTGGTATAAAGACCCCAGTTAGTGAGCAGTTCCGAAAGCATTGCTCCAAGAAGCCCAAAGAGGGCGCCAGAAGCACCCACAGAAATACTATTGTGAATAAATAGAGAGGAGAGAACACTCCCACCAAACCCTGACAAGAGGTAAGTTACTCCAATTCGCACTGCCAAATCACAACTTAAAGCGTCAGTTTGGGTGAATGACAAAATTTTGCCTCTACGGATTATAAACAAGGCAGAAGTCCAAAAATCCGACTGATACAATGAAAACATACCAAACCCGAATTGTTGTTCAAGGCGAACTCCAATAAAGATTAGACTTAGCATGTTCGCAAGGAGATGAATGATGCCAGCATGCAACCAGATACATGTGACGAGTCTCCACCCCTGATGACCGTGCACGATCTTGGTCCACTCCAGAGCTCCCAACTTATCCAACCTTCAAAAGGAGGGAAAATGCTTTGAATCAATTGATGCTCATTTCTCACTCTCAAGTTCAAGTACACACTTTGACCCTTGTCCTCCATCCAAATCCTAGAGCTCAATCTACAGGAAAATTAAAACGAAAACAAAAGAGGAATTCTCCCAGCACATCTAACCAGCAAAAGGGCAACGCACATGATGATTGTAGGGAGCAGGGGCTCTAGAGAAGAACATTTCACGCAAAACTGGGAGTGAATCAGAATCGAATCAATGGACGCAGATCAATGGGGTCAAATTTTAAACATTTCAAGGAAACCAACTGAGAAAAAAAAAGTTCTGAAGGATGTCGGAAGCCAATCCATGAAAGAAAAAACTGCCAATTCAATAACTATTCTGAAAATGGACGCTAGACACAGCCCTGTTTGCCTGACAGGCTATAAGAGAGATGCATAAGACGAATAGCAGAGAAAATCCAAACCGCTTCCTTTAACATCTCCGTGGTCTTCACCTAGACAAGTTAGTGTCTCAGTCAATTTCCTAAAAAACAATCGCCGGGCCAATAGGAAAGAGTGGCGCAAGTGATTCAATCAAATTGACCCTTCAAGAGTACGGAACTGTACGAATTGATCAACATATGCAAAGTCACTAAGCAGTCTAGACATATGATCACCGAAATATCTCGGTTATTTCAGACGAGAAACGCTAGTTTCAGGGAATTCCACTGGCTTACGTTCTAGAGGACGGGCCAAAGAGAGGATTCTCGCGCAGCGGTTCGAAAGAGAGCCTCCCGAGAAACCTAGCGACGCAGCCAGAGTGGTGCTTGGGACAGTCATTGATGTACATCACCACCACGAACATGGCGACGTTGGCCACCACCACCATCGGCACCAGCCACGAAGTCCACTGATCCTCGCCGTCATCGATCCCAAAGGACGAGGAGGAGGAGTAGTTGTTGTACGACGAGACGCTGCTCTTCGCCGCGGCCCCTCGTCTTGCTCCCCTGCCACCCCTCTCTAAATCTCCAGGCTCGGGCATATTTAATCTCCGCACTAAATTAACACACGCACTCTCTATCTCTTGCTCTTCTGCAACCGACTCCTCTCTGGATGGAATGCTGACGGAGCCTGGGAGGGCTTCAATGGAGTGGAAACGAAATGAGAGAGAGAGAGAGAGAGAGAGTGTGATGGATGAGTTAATGTGAAATTGAACTTTATAGGGGTAAAAATACTAATTAAATTATCATAAATCCAACATCAACATATGCCATATACAGCCGTTTAATATTTACCGGACAATGAGAGCGGAAGTTGTCGAGTATTTTCAGGTTCCCTAACCGTCACATCAGCAGTCGCGCGCCCCCAACCGCCCCACCACTACGCACTACGGTAGTCTGTAAGATATTCCCCTGCAACCGAATCTTTGTGTTATTTTTATGTTGAGGACCAATTATAATCTGACACGAAAGAATCCAGATGGTTCGGGCAGTTCTATTGGTCATTCCACCTTAAGATTCAGAGTACGCTCCCCCACCGTATGACTCCTCACACGCACCGCTGTCAGTTGATAAGCGATGATGGCAAGTTAACCGGCAGCCGCCGGACGTGCACTGCACAGCCCACGTGCACCCAAACCCACGTAGCGGTAGGGCGGGAAAAGGGAAAAAGGAAGGAAAAACGTTTATCAGAAAAATGTCCGTCGGTTAAAAGAAAATTTATACTCTCCGTTGAAACTAACTCCGACAGACATTAAAAAAAAGAAAGAAAGAAAAAGAATAGGGCATTTTTAGCATTTTAGTGCTAGGTGTTTGATGTGTACAACAACGGTTAGCCATATTCTATTCGCGTCACAGTACATCATTCTATTCTACCACAAGCAAAAAGTTAATCCTCGGTCCAGGAATGACGTTAATGGAGCGATGCCCAGCCTACCGGCCCATATATAACTTTAAGCCCAAATCTAGGTAGGTCTTCGTATCAGTCGAGCCCAGCACTTTGGGCAGCAAATAATAATAATAATAATTTGTGTGTGATGAGTGATCCGCAATGACTCTGCTACATGTGATCCAGTCTATGTTCCAACTTCCAAAAACCGAGGCTTATCCTGTCATTAGTTATTGGTAGATTCTGCATGTATGAGCTTATTAAACCTGACCTATCCGGGGCCTTTATTTTCTGCTCGAAAATAAGATACAGATGCAATGCGCAGGGAAGAAAGCTTTAATGTTACACCTCAAAAAGAGAATCGTGCATGGTGGACACTGGACAGTTGCCAGCATATCATATGGGTACCCTTGCAACTTATGTACATGATGCTTGCTTCTCTTAGCTCTCTCTCTCTCTCTCTCTCTTTCTTTCCTGCAGAATCCCTACTGCCAACACCTCCTGCTGCTGCTGCTGCTGCTGCTGCTCCGCAGAGACTGAAAGCTACGCACAACAAACCCTTCTATTTCATCATTTGTCTTTTCCTGGCACTGAATGTTCATAAAAGATTAAGAAGAAAATCTGTTCGTGATGATCAGAAAAGTGAAGACCTTGTTAGTTTGGAGATGACATGATATATGCATCTGAGCTCGGAGACTACATACATGTTTGGTTTGGAGAGAGCCAACCCCCCCATCTTCCATCAATACTCTCTGCTGCTTACGGGGGGAGCCTTTAGATATTTCGCTTCTGAGGCAACTCGAAAGCGAGAGAGAGAGAGAGAGAGACTCGGAGTGCATGAAGAAGACGTACGACTCCATGCACGCCACCCGATGCAAATTGCAGTCTCATACTCACTCAGTTCAGATTCAGCATACAGAGGGAGACGAGGAGAGATGGAAGAAAATGGGGGAATCTCTTCTCCTCTCACTCTCTGATCCACACCTCACTCCCAGTTCCCATTTTCATGCTCGCTTGAAATTTTCATTTAATAACAAAAACAAAACAGTGAAACACCCATTCCTCTTTTTCTTTTATTAATTTTGTTTTCTTGGCGATCAGGTCAATTTGGATGTGGCAAATTTTTGTATACAAATAAGACCTGTGTGCAAAGTGTGCAGGAGAAAGATGTAGATGAACAAATATTGAGAATCTCATTAACCAGCATCAAATTATAATCTCCTAACTAAAAGTCAAAGAAAAATATATTAGGAAGTGAAATGCATTTTAAAAGAAACTTGCTTATAACATCTGCAGATGAGTCACCTCACAGTCTCTCTCAATCTTCCATTTTTGGGCCTCTCCTCTCTTCTCCAGTCCCAAAGAACCTCAGAGCCTAAGTCTTTAAATTTGCAGTCTGCAGAGTAAAAGAACCAACTCACAAGAGCAGTGCAAAAATGAGATACCACAAACCTTGCTTTCTTTCTAGGGATAGATGTGAGATCTTATACATAAGCGTGCACGCATCTGCGCTGTGACCCACTCGAAAATTTATTTCCTTTTTTTATTATACTAAAGGGGATTAAATGAGAAATATTAATGAGTGCTTCTATTTTGGGTGGGGTGTTCGTGAGGGAGGCGCTTTTGCTTACTTGAGGAAGCAACTGCGCTCCCAGTCCCAGTCCCAATCCCAATCCCAGAGGTGGCTGAGATGTGATGATGATGATTATTATTATTATTGCATCCAATTATCGTTAAACCCTGTTGACGCTGCCACGTGGACAAAAACATCCACAGTGTGATTATCGCTGCTGTTATATCATAATCCCAAGAATCTCGCGGAAAATCCGGAGAGTGACCCGCGAACCCTGCAAATAATAATAGTAATCTACAAATAATTTTTAAAACCAGCTGAGCCGGCCGGTTCGATTAGACCAGTCAATTTTTAATTAGACCAATAAATTTAATTTAATCGATAAAAAAAATCATTATACTTAAAAAAAATTCAAAAATAAAAGTATTATAATATACTTATTTTTATTTTATTATACTTAT